>WBNM01005858.1:196114-287278 GCA_013399055.1 Ramphastos sulfuratus | reverse complement strand
AAACAAAACAAACAACACACAAAGCAAACCCCACAAAATTCCAAAGCAACCACAGTTTCAGCTTTCTAATCCTCTGACAGCTCTAGTTTAGGATAATAATTTATTTAAAAAAAGAGAGAGGACAGAGTCCATTACCTCTTTCAACAGATAATACTTACATGCTAACTTATATTCACATTTATTCACTTTTTCACGGATGATATTTAAGGCAATAGGTTTTTTGATGATGTCGTAGTAGTCTGGTACCTTTAAAAATAAAACAAAACAAATGAATCACAGACAAACAAAAGTTTAAAGTTCTACCTATGTAGAAATTTCAGCAAATCGTGCAATAGCAGAAAGCATTCTGGGTTTGGTTTTAAATAAACAGAAGTCTCAAGCAACCGCCTCCAGTTTCTGAACTGGATATTAGTTTTTAGCTATTGCTTTTCAGTTTTTCATATCATGCTGGTAGCAGGCCACAAACAAACACTAGGCAACAATTCAATGAACAAAATCTAATTCTGAATACCTTGTCAAGAACTCTAAGAAAATTGCATGAGCAGACAAGCATTACAGTGTTCCAGCTATTCCCCTCTGGCAAGTGCAAAAACTATGTCCAAGATTTTAAACCTTTTTATTTTCCTGTTATGTATTACAAGATGAAAACCTCCTTAGTCCTGAGTAATGACCATTTTTACTCCTTTACTATTCACTGTCTTCTAGGAGAAATGAAATCCTGAGGTTCCTGTTAGCTGTGTAGAAGAGAAGGTAGTGAACTTACCTGCAGCAAAACAGGACAGAGTATGCAAGTACCAGACATAAAAAGCCACTCAGAAGAGCGTTCACAGGATGTTAGATGCTGGAGGGGACCTCTGGAGATCTTAAAGAGTCCAATCTCCCAGTCAGAGCAGGACCATAGAATCTAGCATAGGTCATACATCCAGACAGGTCTTGAAAGTCTCCAGAGAAGGAGACTCCACAACCTCTCTGGGGAGCCTGCTCCAGTGTAAAGTTCTTCCTCATGTTGAGGTGGAACTTCCTGTAGTTTACATCCATTGCCCCTTGTCCTATCAGAGGGTGCAAGTAAGAAGAGGCTGTTCCTATCCCTTCTTGATACCCAGCCCTCAGATATTTATATACAGTTATTAGATCCCCTCTCAGTCTTCTCTCCGGACCAAAGTGCCACAGGTCTCTCAGCCTTTCCTCATAAAGCAGTGCTCATCATCCTTGTAGCCCTCCCCTCCCTTAAGGGCATTAAGTACCATGCTTAAGGGTGACCATCTTAACTCACAATGTGGGGCAGTGCAATGCAAGAAAAATATCTTAACCCAATTTTCCTTCTTTTAAAAACCAAACCCCAAGATAACCACATACACCATCATGTAGGTTTTAAAACCAAGCCCTTAGTTATGGCCTGTAACTTTGCTATATTAAGTGCAACCTGCAAACAAACCTAAAGAACTAATTAGTAGAGAAACAGTGACACATTTTTTATTCCTTTCCTATTAGGAGCCTGACTGGCTGTGCATTCATCATTCAATATATTATGCTGTCTTAAAGCAAAAAGTTTAACCCAAAACTTTTATGATTAATTAAAATTGGGTCACTCAGGTATGGATTTCACTCAGGTCTTTCTGAACTATACAGAGGTTAATCCTCAGTGATCAATTAGGCAAACCAGGATACATTGAATTCTAGCAATTTCTTTTCAGGATCAAAATTGAGTTGAGTCCTCCATCCTTCCTTAAGAAGCTTCCTTGCATTCATCAGACTCTTGCACTCCCCAGTGTAATTCCTCTACTTTAACACTAATCTCTGTTTTGTTCTAAATTCCTCTTTTCCTCCTCTACACTTCTTTCATTCACACTTGTGCATCATTCTTTTTTGTCCATTTCATTAATCCTTCCAGCTACTTGTGACCCTCAATTCAGAGCTTCAGGTCTTCATTTAGCACCCATCATTGTTAATTTTAATAGAGCACTTGAAGACCAAGCTCTAGATCCTGCAAAAACGTGCAGACTTGTTCCAGAGAGCTCAGAGGACAGGCACTTCATTAAGGTTTGTCCCAACAGTGCTCTACACCTACCAAGCCAAAAAGGCAGATGTGCTTTGGGAACTTTTATGGTAATACAAATCTCAAAAGCAGTGATTATTTTAGGTACCTACTTTACCATCAAGTATTTGAATGTCTACACAAAAAGGTAAATTAAATTAAGAACAAATCTAAGAAATCATCTTTTTACTGCATTGTAACAGAGTGAAGTCATTGCTGCCTTGTTATCCTATTGCAGGCCTGTTCTCAAAACACCTTTGCATAAATTGAAAATTAATTCAACTAATTAACAATCATAAGCTTATCTTCAGCAGTTCTGTGCGCTCTTTGGTTTGTTGTTTTGTTTGTTTGGGTTCTGTTTCTTTCAGGGTTTGGGGGACTTTGTTGGTGTTTTGTTTGAGGGTTTTGTGTTTGTTGATTTTTATTTGTGGTTCCATTGTTGTTTGTTTGGGTTTATGCTTGGTTCAGTTTTTGGTTGTGGTTTTTTTTTTTTTTTTTTTTTTTGCTTTGCTTGGTGTTTTTTCTTGTTTTATTTGGAGGTTTTGTTTGCTTGGTTTTCCTCCTTCAAATCAAAGCATTTCACATCTTTCAATGCCAGATGGCAAAAATACTCACAGTTTTCCAAATGACACACCAGTTGTGGGAGTTATTTCTGGCATTAAATATCAGAGCTGAAATGCTAAAGTTATCCTGAATCCCACTGCTTGGCTGTATCCCCGTTTGAACAGTGCTCTAAAAGCCCAAATTCTACTGGCAGCAAACAGGATTCTCAAGCATTATCATTCTCTCTACAGTTGTATCACAGTTACCTGGATTTTAGAAACCAGTTTCATGAAAGGCCAGCTGTCATCATGTCGTACCAGTTCCACTACAAGCTGTTCAAAAGCTGAGAGTTCATGGACTCCCCCTTGACGTCCTGAACTTCTCCTGTTCAGCGACGTTTGAGGAGATGATTCTGGGGGAAAAAAGAACCAAACAAAAGAAACCATCACCCCACTAGATAAAAACTAAAAATCCTAGCAAGTAAAATTAAAAAAAAAAAAGAAAAAAAGAATTGCATAAAATGAAGCATCATTATTCTTGGGTACTAAAACTGTAGTTTCAGGGCATAACTCATGTAGTTTGGTTTCTAGCATTAACTAAACTATACTAAGCCTTGTTACTCACCACTAAACGTCTCTCTTATCATATACAAAGCTAATTATTAGGACTGAAGAGTTTCTCCTCCATTCTTCTTCATTGTATTGATTTTTAGAAAGGATTTTTTCACTGATTTCAATTTTTAAGCAATTTGTTAAGCACTTAAACAAAAGCCCTGTTAGAAAAAAACAGAATAAGCTGTCTGCTCATGACTTTTACTTCCACAAAACCGCTATTCAGGGCGGTTTTATCTTCTTTCAAAAGTAGTCAGCAGGGTGGTTAGAGGATAAGGCCAGAAACTCCCAATGGTGAAGGACAGAAATGGTGCAGAACACAAGGCTGCCACACTGGAGTGCGACCTCTTTTACACTATACTGTCTAACACTTGGGTTCTTTTTGTTTTTAGAAGGTTATTGTACCCTTCCTAGTAGCTCCCTGCCATCAAACTCTTGGTATTAGCTTAACAAGCTAGCACTGTTAGCCCTACAACAGACGTGACATTTTTCTCCTCGTAGCATTTTCTCATTGTGCATACACATACCCATTTCATCACCTTACCTGCATTTGTGTTCTTTGCTGTTTAACTCTTCAATAAAACAAAACCATAAAAGCTCTAAGTAAACATTCTCACTTGCATGGGCATAAAATAACACTTTCACATTTGCTACCCACTGCTCCATATTGTGTACAAATACGAAATCTCAAATGTGGGTATGACAAATCTCCTTGTCAAATTAACTATTTGTTCTTTAGGTGACTGTATTTTTTTTTAAATGTTTGCTTCTGTCACTGCAAAGGAAGGGAACTGCGTTGTTGGCAGTGGTGAAAATGCTTTCAGCTGCCCCTTCTAGTGTCTTTGCTCTACCACGCAAACGGAACATGCTTTGTGGTTTTTATTCTGGACAAACACATTTCTCTAACCTGTGGATTGTCGTTTCCTGCCTCTTCTCTTGGGTTCAGTAACAGGAAGAGCAAGCTTTGGATACTTCCTAAGCCGTTCGCTGGAGTCTGCAGTTTCAACAATCCTAAATCCAAGAGCATTGGAAGGGCTGTTCTCCAGGGCACTGTCAGCACTCTTCCTTCCTCTTCGTTTTCTTCGAGGACTGAGCAATTCCATGAATACACCTGCCTGCAGTGAACTTTGGCTCTGACGAGTGGTCCGGCTAGTAAGTCTTAAAGAAGGCTTTGTCTCTGATGGAGGGGCTGATCTGACCTTTCTTAAACCCCTCCTGGTAACTTTAGATGAAGATTCAGCTTGCTTAGGTGTGTTTTGCTGACTCCGAGAAGTGTATCTTGCCTGACGCTGGCTGTTTAGACTTGAGAACGGATTGTTGAGTTTGGCTGCTCTCATTTTTAATGGGAACTTGACCTGATGTCTTCCTTGCTTTGATGGGCTACAAAGAATGAACAATTATGGTTATTTACCTAAAATTCCATTTCTCTTTTTTTCCTGTCAGTTTGTTAATTCAACATTTTTAAAACCCCAGACACTCAATGTTGGGCTGCTAAGCAGCTTCAAACTGATGTAGTCATAGAACTATAGAACTGTCAGGGCTGGAAGGGACCTCAAGGATCATCTAGCTCCAATCCTCATGCCATGAGCAGGGACACCTCACACTAGATCAGGTTGCTCAGAGCCTCATCCAGCCTGGCCTTAAAAACCTTCAGGGATGGGGCTTTCACCACCTCCCTGGGCAACCTGTTGCAGTGTCTCACCACCCTCATAGTCAAGAGCTGCTTCCTAACATCCAATCTGATGTTAGGAAGGGCAGCTATGTGTTCTGTCCAGCTCAGTGCAAAATGACACCTCTCCCCTCACTCCCAAGCTGGGAGTGTTGATATGCCTGAATTTAGGAAGGCTTTACAGAAGGACCTAGACAGATTGAACTGATGGGCTGAGGCCACTTGTATGAGATTCAACAAGGCCAAGAGCTGCACTTCAGTCACAACAACCCCAGATAACGCTACAGGCCTGGGGAAGAGTGGCCAGAAAGCTGCCCAATAGCAAAAGAGCTGAGGGTGTTAACAGCCAACTATGAGCCAACAATGTGCCTAGAAGGAGAAGCCAAGAAGGACAACAGCATCCCAGCCAGTATCAGGAAGAGTGTGATCAGCAGGACTATGGAAGCACCCATCCCCCTGTACTCAGCACTGGTGAGCCACACCATGAGTCTTCAGTTCAGTTTTGGACTCATTACAAGAATGACACTGAGGTGCTGAAGCAGGTACAGAGAAGGTCAATAAAGCTGATGAATGATCTGAAGGACATGTTACAAGGAGCATCTGAGAGGACAGAGGTTGTTTAGTCTAGAGAAAAGGAGGCTGAGGGTAAAACTCATCACTCTCTAGAACTATCAGAAAGCAGGCTGTAAGGAAGTGGAGGCCAGTCTCTTCTCCCTAGTAGCAAGTGGAAGGACAAAAGGAAATGGCCTCAGCCTGCACCAGAGAAGGTTTAGATTGGATATTAGAAGAAATTTCTTCAGATAAAGAGTTATCAAACAATGTAACAGGCTCTCTAGGGAGGTGGTTGAATCATCTCCACATAGATGTGGTGCTACAGTGCATGTTTTAGCACCAGACTTGATAGAGTTAGATAACAGCTGGACTCAACGATGTAAAAGGTTTTTTCCCCAACTGAAATGATTCTATAATTTGTGCTTATGTGAACAACTACTCCACCTAATAAGATATTTCAGTAGGAAACTACTTTAATGGACATTTATTTACCTGATCTCTTCTTCCTCTTGAGATTCATCCTCCTCATCTTGCTCTTCATCATAATGCTCTTCCTCACTTTGTCCCATTTCATCATAATTTGCCTCCTCTTCCCCTTCTCCTAGTTCTTCAGCAGTTTCTTCATCACTTTCCACAGAAGGTCTCTGTCTGGAGGAGAGGCGTCTAGAGCGCTGTTTTGGGCGGCACTCTGGACAAAACCAGTCTCCTTCAGGAATGGCCTAGAAACAGGAGGGGAAAAGAAGATAAAAAAAGAATAAAGTATTAGTAATATGCAATTTAGTTGTAAGACAGAGCTCCTCAAGTTGTTTGTGAAAAGGAAGTGCTTTGCTTTCCTCAGATACCTTCAGCTTGGGCCTAATGCAGTAAGTGTGATAGCCCCGGTCGCAGCCGTCGCACAGCACCATGCTTTCTGCATCGCCCTTCTTCCGACACACTTTACAGCGAGCATTGAGGATGGACTTGGACCAGATGACACTTCGATCCAGGGTAGACAGATGAAGAAAGACTTGGGACAAGCTGGTAGAAGAAAGGAGGGACTCTCTCCAGCGATCCAGAACTGTTTTGTAGGACCGTCCACCATCACTGGCATCTTCCATTTAAAAGAAAAGGGGATTAGAAAAGAAAGAAAAACAAACCAGTATTATTAAACTTTTGCAGATATCCAGGTGATTCCAGACTATGAGGTAAGGTTCTGACTTTCAAACAGATAGCAGTGGTAAACTGGGATATTATTATAACTTTTCCTCTTATCCCTCCAATGCTTGAGCATTTCCTCCTCCATTTCCTGGCTGTTGAAGCTAGAAGATTTTACTCTTCAATATCAGTTCAGCTTAGAACTTGCACATACACAGGACATGAATAAGACTTCAATGTTTTATTCAGATGTCCACCTGGAAACCTAACACTTGGAATCTATTTACAAATTAAGATTAAAATTAAAAACAAAACCAATCAAACAAAACCAAAACAAAAACCAAACAAAACTGAACAAACCAACCAAAACCAAACACCAACCAACGCCAAAAAAACAACAATACCCCCCCAAAAAAAAAAAACCAAAGCAGACATTCCTAACTTACTTTCTCTCATATGTACATTTTGAAACTATTCATATGTTAAGAAAGTACCTGGCATTAAACAGAGACCACACACGTCTTAAAGGCTTCTTCTCACCTGCACTTGCCTCCATTATAGTCTCCCCCCACACCTCAATGCCTGGATTCCTGCCCTGCACTCCACCAGAGCCAGTAGGTCTGTGTGGTTAATCAGACTGGGTGACTGGTCTGGTGGACAGAAAACTGTTTCCTTGATACACTATAAGCAATGCAGCATGCAAGAACCTGTGGCACACATTCAGTGGCAAGCCAAGTTAAGACCTAGGAACCTAATTAAGGCCAAAATAAATAGAGGGGTTAGGGGGAGAAATTACATTGTATTGTCAAACAGGTTTGGTTTGCCATCCAGGTCACCAGAACACCCACACAAATACACAGGCAGAATGGTGAAATGGATGGTACTGAATGGGAACGAGCAGTTGGGAATTTACAGAAGGAAAGGAGCTGTTTGAGGACCTAAAGAAATGAGAAGGTACAAATGACATCCTGCACTGCTGCTGCTGAGCAGAGAGGGAATTTCTGTAGAAGAATGTTGAAAGCTGTGTCTTGTATTTTAAAGGGAGAATGTTTAAGGAGAGGGAGAGAAAATACAGAAGTACTTTTGGTTATAGAGATGTCCAGAGACTTCCCTTCACTGACAGTTAATGTCCACTGTGTGGGCAGGGATGGTGTTTGATCTCTAGCTGATCAAGTAGGCACTCCAGTATAAAATGCCACCTTTCCTGCTGCACCAGTCACAGTGGGCACAGGAATGGCCCACGATGCACCTGTCTGCCAAATGATTTCTTGTCAGGAATAACAAAGAGAAAATAACCTAATAACAAACAAAATGAAAGAACAAAACTGAGACTAATTGCTCTCCTGGCAAGGCCTTTCTCTGCCTTCTCATCAGCTGGCAGCCTGGATTTGCCTCAACTTGCATACATTTGCATTAGCTGCAAGCTGCTCAGGAGAGGTGATGGGGGAAGGCAGAAGATAAACAAGCAACACAGCTTCATAAATAAAAATATAGCCACTCCTGAGCTGCAAATACAAATTCAGATTCCCTAAAATTTCCTATTATGTCATCCTTGGGTTTCCTGCCTCAAGTTCAGTCTTACTAAGGAGAGTAGACACTTTTCACAGCACTGCAGTGTGTCACTCAATGTATTTTTCTTAAGCTCAGCAAGAAGATAATTAAAACTGCTTGTCAAGACTCTAGACTCTGAGACTTCAGCTCTGCTGCAGATTTCTACTAGAACTCTGGCAAAGACACATTTTATCTTAAGCATATATACAGAGTTTGGCATTTCTTTTGCTGACAAAGGAAGCTCAAGCATTATTACTTCTTTTTGTGGGGGTTATTTTTAACCTGGAATGGTTCACCACTATAGTTTATCATCCAACACAACAAATATTTGCACTGCAATGCTGCGGTTGCAATACAGAGATGGAAATTACTGACCACAACCTGCTGCTAAAACAAAGAGGCCAAACACCACCTGCTGTTTCAGATCCCAACTACTAAATAAAGAATAACATTTTTTTTCTTCCATCCATCATCTCTTCATTTACATTGTTAACCTGGAGGGAGAAACGGCCTCTTTCTTTGTGTCTGAGCAGCTCTACACTGCACAGTGGGATACCCCTCTGTCAGCTAAGCCTCCAAGCCTTGCTGCAATGCAAATGAAGTTGTTTGACAGATCTATGCACTCATCTATCAATAGCTAATTAAGTTCAGGGAAGGGTTTTCTATTTTAGCATTTCTAGAAGGGATATGCAATTGCACAATGCTGCAAAGTTTAAAGGGAAAAAAAAAAAAATGTATCCCTGAGGGCATTAAAAGGAAGGGGGAGAGGAGAAAAAAAAAAAAAAAAAAAAAGATAAAGGATTATGTGAGCATGCAGATTTCTGTCCCAAAGTGATAAAAAAACAACCCCAATCAAAACACAAACCACAGTTCTTTATCTCTGGTTGAAGAAAATGTACAAAGGAGAAAAAAAAAAAAAGAAAAAAAAATTTTTTTTAAACCTGTCTTCAATACCCCAATTCCAGCAATGCAAGGAACTGGCTACATATTAAAGTATTAAAAAAAAAAAAAATTATTAAAAAAAAAAAAAATCAATGTTTTCTAATTCTTCACAATAAAAATAAGATTTAAAATTTACCATCTCTCTGCCTAGTCTTGTCTTCCACTCTCTTCCTCTTTTTATCCCCCCACTGGTTCCTTTTACCATCTTCTGCAACACCTAACATTAAATTCATAAAAGTTATTTCAAACATCTTTTTGAAGCGTGGAAGATTAGTTTGTAATTAATTTTTAGAATCCATACTTGTGTAGTCTGAAAGTCTGGTCCAACTACAAGAGTAGTACCCAACATATGCATGTGGAATAAGGTAGGCAGGGAAGGGTAAGAAAATTAGGTGCATGGAGGAATTGCACATCCCAGGATTTATTTTGAGTCCTAAACCTACCCTCTCTTACCTTTCTGTCCATTTCCAGCAGAAAGGGCTATAGGGAGTAGCTTACTGATCACAGGTTTTTCACTCAGCAAACTTTTCTGGTCTGTGCTACAGTGAATGATTATAGTGAATTTATGGGCATAGTCCTCAGTGACCAAGTAGCATTTCTGTGCAGCAGAGTTCTTGAGTATTAAAATTATGAAATTGTTCTCCCAGGAAGTCAGTCAACCTCATCTACTCCAAATGCAAGGTACCTTCTTTGACTGCCTTCTCTAGAGATTCTTCATCCTAAAGAAGCCTGTTTCCACCTTTGCTGGCTCTGCTTATGAAACTAGGCAGAGAAGTAACAAAAGCACACAAACAAAGCATGTGTATATACTAATCCCACGCCAGTTCACCCCTGGAAGAGGTCTGATGCTGTTGTGAGGAGGTCAATTATAAAGAGAAAACCAAAGAAATTTGAGAGCAGAGGAAACAAAAAATAATTAAAATCTTGGGAGAAAAGAGAAGGATCAGAATAAGGACAAGTAGAAAGGAGCAAAAATGGCTAGTTTTCTCCCTTTGCCCCACAACAAGTGAATGCACAAGTTAAAAAGGAAAGAAACAGTTCCAAATATCAGTCACAAAGGTGCTCCTGAGAATTAAGAGTATGGAAATCTGAAGTCCCACACTAGTGGAGAAGGCAGGGGTTTTTTGGTGACTGTCTCACTGAACTTCAGGCCAACCAAATCTCTTCACTGTTTTACACCTCAATTTTCACATCTATATAATAGAAATGATGATACCTGCTTCTCCGCTGCAGCATATTTTAAAATGGAAGTAACACACACACATATATATACAAAGCAGAACCCACAATAAAAATTGTTTGCAATTTCTTGCCCCTCAAATGTATTTTTGAGAAGTAGGATTTTTTTTGGAAGCAGCACTTCAGAAAGTGCTTTTTTATATCTTAGGATTTTTGCAGGAACGACATGTACTGCAAGCTGCATCCCTTTTTTTGTGACTCTCTCCAGACATTATCTTGGGCTGGGCTGAAAGAAGAAAACCCCAATTTTCAAAGCTAATGTGTAATGAAAGGGTTTCCAAACCACAATCCATAATTAAGGAATGTATGCAATTCAAGTCATGTTACATGTAATCACCAGACAAGAGAGGATTAGCAGCTATCTAACAGCTCTGCAAGGCAGAGGGTGCTGAGGTACCAGACATCCTTCTGCATTACTGTTGTCTGTGTCAGTCTTTTCTTGCTCTTCCACTTGAATATTTGGAATGCACCTCAACTCTAAACTTATCAGAATCGCCAGCAGGCTCTTGGCAGGCTGATAGAGCCTCTGAACAAAAACGAAGCAGAGAGGAGCAGCTGGTCCTTTTATTGCTGCGCTGGGTCCCTTTGTCTGCTCTGCACCCTGGAGGCCACTGGGATAAACTTGTCAGTGACTGCATGAATTTCACTGCGCTCTTTAGTACTGAAGTTGTGAACTGAGAACTAAAAGTTATTGAATATGGTTCCAACCCCTAACAGGAGCAGAGCACAGTGAAGTGGGTGCAGAGACAAACAAGAAACTACAGTCAAAGCAGCAACTGAAATAATGACAAAGATAAAGCATCTTCGGTTTGGTTTAAAGCAGAAATGCAGGAGTACTCTTTACCAAAAGCATTCCCCAGGACTGCTACCAAAACAGCATTTGTTTGACTTCCAGTATTTCTACTTCAGTAGTAATTAAATCACTCTGTATAGTTGGGTTTGTCAGATTTAACATCAGGAATAGATACACAGATACAGCGTCTAGGGGATGGCTGCACTAAGTAGTTGTAACAACTATTGAAAACCTCATATTAGGAAAAAAAAATGTGTACAATAATCAGGTAAATAAACCAAAGATATCTACAAATCATAATCTAGTGGTTACAAGCTGAGAGTTTATCTATCTCATCAGAGTACTGTTGGCCAATTTTTAGAGGGGTCAGTGAAAGAGGACACTGAGTTCTGAGCACAAGACAGTCCCTGAGCAGGAAGCAAGGTCTAGGTTTTGCTAAAAAGTTTAGTAACACTGCTTACACCTTGACAAGCTAAGCTTTTCTTTGCCTGTTAAGCAAGTTGCAAACTAATAAGCAACTTGCTATGGTAGCATCCAAAGAGATTGTTTCTAACTGAGGTGCTTAAGCTGAATATAAAATTATTTAAGTTTTACAGTCTTATTTCTTTTAAACACATCTGAAGAGTTACAGCCAGAAAGGGCTGCATCCAGAACTGTTGCTTGACCTCTGAAGTCTGCCAGATGCCTCTCAAAGTTTCCTTGACACTTGGCATTTGCACCATTTAGTTACCTCCAGAAATTCCCAAGTCACAGCACCTTTCATATAACTAGCTGTCCAGCAGTCAGAAGAATAATCTGCCAATAGATGTGAGCCTATTCAGAGCCACTTAAAGCTGCACCTCCTCCAAGAGCTCTTGTGACAAAACAAAAACTCTGCTCATTCAGACTCATCTCCTGCTAAAAGAGGCCCATTGTGGAACCAACAACATGAGAGCTTGGCACCAAAGGTAAAGCAAGGAAGAAGGAACCTGACACTTGCTTAATGGTTAGGGCAGTAAGCCAGAGGAGAGCAGGCCTGGGATCTTTTCTGCTCCTTCAGCTACATAGGTTTTTCTATACATTAATCTTGCAGTGGTACTACTCTTCAGAGCCTAAGAAATGCACAGGCACAGTATGGTAAACTAACAGAAGAGAATTAAGACATGCAAATTACACAAGACTTCCCTATATACTTTGTCACAGTAAAAAGCACATAAAAGAAAACAGGATTCCCAAATTAAAAAACAAAACAAAATACTACAACAAACGAACAAGAAGAAACCACACACCATCATCAGAAGGTCAGGCAAAACCATAAACTATTGTTACATCAGACATAGGACACTGGGAAGAGGCACAGGAGGTTTGCTATAAAACCTTCTCTCCAATACTTTAGTCCTTTAACTTGGAATACACAATCTAAGCCATAACTTAATAGTAAGTCTTGGTCTTCCCCTTAAGGGCATTCTGTGGCAAGATGCTGTTGCCAAAACACTCAGAGTATGGAAAAGGAGGCACAAACTGCACAAGTTATTTGCTATCTGCACATGGAGAGTAAATGCACCAAACCCTAGAGGTGTTGTGTCCCATGATGACCCATGTCCATGCTGTAAATCTAGCTGTATGTCAGGAAATAGCTGTTATCATGTCTAGCTTGGAAAGGGCAGACATGTTTGAGTTGACAAAAAGTGTACCCAAGCAGAGCTTTTAAAATTTCATGTTTTAAAAAGCCTATTCTCTTCCCTTTCATCTCAATCACTGCTACATTCTCCTCTTCTAGAGGTCATCACACTGATAATGAAAGCTTGTGGAAGGGAAACCCTGCCTGCATGTCTGACTGACACAAACATAGCTCAAACTCAAATTCATCTTCAGCAGCAACTGAAACTCAGACACCAGTCTCCTTGCAGGAGTAGATGAGATACAGAGACAGTTTTAAGTCAGCTGTGCCACGGGGCACTAATGCCTAGGGTTAATACACCAAAACCTATATTTTTGTCTTAAACTACTACAGCAAAATCTGCCAGAGCCTAAGAATTTGTATGCAGTCATTATCAGAGGGAAACTCAGTTTAGTAAGATGAATAGCAGTGTGTGCTCCAGAGGATCTTTGGTATGTGCTATGCTGGTAAAGCATGCTGCACTCTCACAGGTGAGAAGCAAAGCAGCCCAGCTGAGCACAGAGCATGGCTTGTCCTCAATGCAGCATCCTAAAGGGAAGCCTGGCTCAAACCACCTTGACACATTTCTCACAGTTTTGAATTGCAAAAAGAATTCAGACCTGAGGGATCACTGGAAAACAAAGCAATTTTATGCATTTTGGATCCCCTCTCTCACCTCTGAACCACATCACAGGAACTCAAAGAAGGAATATATGAAAGTCAAGCTATGATTGTGCTTTAGTTTGAATTTTTGCAATTTTTTTATTTCCAAGTTTCACAGCCTAAGTGCAAAACTTGAGGATATGAAAGTCTACAATTATGTTTTACTGTAAATATTCTGCTATTGCTGAACAAGGTGATCCAGATAAACCAGGCTTATATTGTTTTCACAGAATCAGCATAAAAAAGGACCACACATTTTTACAACCTAAAAAACACGTAAGAAACTCATTGTATAGTTGCATGATACACGAGTCTCAACAGTTACCTTGATTACAGAGTATTCCCCTAAAAAAATCACCCACTTCTGCCTAAGGGTAAAATTTGTCTCCCAAAGCATCAGTGTAATTGTAGAGATCCAGGGATATATTTAAGAGCAATATACGGGTTTACTGAATTAACACAAGCAATTCAGGACATGTAGAATAATGAGAAAAATACTAATATTACTTCATGATCTCTGGCTCTGACAATCTAACATTTTTTTAAGTGGACTATGGTAGGTACCAATAAGTAGGTTAGTTACTCTCTTCCCCAATACATCCTTCTATAGGATCCAGTTTTACAAAAGACGCAAGTGGGTTTGGAGGGAAATGGCAGGTAGAAGTTTGGGGTTTATTTGGTGTTTTGGTCTTGTTTGGTTGGGTTTTTTGGGGCTTTGTTACAAAATCTTAGACAAAATTATAGACAAACAGTTTCAATTCTGACAGCTTACCAAGAGGTGCTTTGAGAAACCTGCGTTCAATTCCTTGTTCTATCTGAAGCAGTGCAGATGCCAAGTAGTGGACCACATTATTAACTGGCTGAGGAGTACTTGTACTTGATGCAGCACTTGGAGCTTCGTTTTTTAACCCAACAAGTCTAGAATAGAAGTGTATTTAATTATTATTACTACTACACATACTTTGAATTTAACACCATAGAGATTACTACGGATCCGCATCCACAAGAGATTTTAATTTTCACTTCATTTACATGAGTAGTCTATGGACATGTACAGACGCTACACAAATGTGATTAGTTATCTCAGTTCTTGAGTTTTAGTCTTAATTTATATAGATCATCTTTATGGAACAGTTATCTGAATTTCCAGAAATGCAGGTAAAAAATTTCAATACAATTATATGTACAGAAGATTTGACGCAACATCCATCAGCTAGTTTGAGAGATTTGTGAGGAGTGCAGTGCCAGCAATCCTTCAGTGAAAACATTTCCAGTGGTGAAATGTCACCTTTTAGAATAGTTCCATTTGCAGAATTTCAGCTACGTGTATCCCCATAAATTAACAAGATTTTTTTACAAGAAAATAATTTAAATAAACCCAGAAAGTTATTGTAGAATGGTAAATCAAAGCCTGTTAACTTCTATACTCTCATCCTTGGAGTTCTCTAAAACATTAACTCTTCATGTAAAGGGAAAATAAATATGCTAGGTTTCCAAAAACCTTCTTTGACCAAAAGCTAAATAATCATTTCAAAGTGTACTTAATCTTTCTGAACCACAAACATTAGTGCAAGTTGCTGTCCTACACTACACTTAAATGAAAATTAAATTCAGTTTCTACTTGGAGATTAAAGTAGACAGAAATAAACCAAACAAAACTCAATCAAACCAACCAAAACACACACACATAAAACAAAAAACAACCCCCCCAACACTTAAAAGTTTTTTGTTGTATTTTGCAGTCACACACATTTTGAGATCCTGAAAGCAAACAGGAAAAAGCTGCACAGTTATTTACATTTAATTAGTCAAACTCCCAGATCTTAATGAGATGTCACTCGCTCTGGGGTGGATTAAAAAAGCCCAGCATCAAAATGTCACATGATTTTAGAATCCTATAGTCTCTGGTTTAATATGCAAGACATTATTAGAGTAGACTTTACTCAGAAACTTTGATGGAGTCACATGGAAAAAGAAAAAAAGAAACGTAACAAGCTCCTGCAATGGAATTGAGAGTTTGCAATGGACAAAGTGCCCAAGATGACTGGAGGCAAATTTCAGCTTCTTAATTAAAACAGTGTCATTTTTCTATGTTTTTTTTTTTTTCCCCCAGGAAAAAAATGTCTGTAAATTGTGTCATTAATATAAAGAAGGATAAGCCTATTACTGTTTTGCACGCAACAAGAGAACTCGGATCTGAAGGGCAGTTTTATATGAAGATACTGATTCAGCAAATGGAAACAAAAAGGGGAAAACCCTTAAATTTAAATTTCTACATCCAGCATTCAAGATGCCAACCCAGAAACACAGCTTTCAAGGTCTAATTGCAGAAAACCTCCCAGAATACCTATGTAAACTGTATGTTCGACAACGATCACCTCTAATGAATCTTTTTTCCCCATATAACATGTCAATATTTACATTCTATCAAGACATGTAATATGTATTAAATAAATTAACACAGAACTTTCTAAGTATTCAACTCTTAGAATTAAATATTTAGCATTCTTCAGGTTATATTTACAACAAACATCCACGTAGAGTTCCACGCCTGTCACAAATGGTTTAAGGAACACAGAATATAAAACACTTCTACAGTTACTCTATGATAATNGATCCTTGAGGTCCCTTCCAACCTTACTATTCTATCATTCTATGATTTGAGGTTTCCTCTCTTTGACTGTGTTGCAGCTTGCTCTAAAGAACCATGGTCACTTTGAAAGGTATTAGACTGTATCTCTGTTTTACAGCAGTGCTAAAGGGTAATCCAGACCATGGCCTGTTGCACTGATTGTTCTTACTGACTCATGAAGAGGTACACTGCCCAGCTCAACCAGCAATTTGTTACTTAATCATTTTCCCTTTTAAACATTCCTACTCTTTCCACTAACTGTTTGGTTTGTTTTTTTCGTTTGGTTAGTTTGTTTTGTTTAGGGTTTGTTTTGGGTTTTTGGTTTGTTGTTTTGGTTTTTGTTTTGGGTTTTTTTCCTCCTCCTGAAAAAAAACGAAATTGCTAGATTTAGTTTATTTTATTTTAAAATTACTTTACTTAGTCCTTACTTGTTAATCAACATGAGCAATCTAATAGTAGAAGATGTAAAAACTGTCAAACTCAATCAACAGACCAAAGCAAAAAGTTCACATTCCACACCTAAAATATTTTTAAAATACTGAAGAATGTGAGGGTAAAAACAATTTGAAGGTTAAAGAACAGCTAGAGCACTGCTATTAAAACTCAGAGGGAAGAGCCATTATGTAAACCATTGCTCTTACCTGTCTTTCACAATAAACTTATCTTGCTCATCAGTTTCCATTTCTTCAGATTCTTCATTCACAGTTTTAATGAGACCATTTTCTTTGTTCTCATCATTCAGAAATTCATACCGCCCATGTTCTAAGGCTGCTCTCCAAGACTGTCTGTCTGTAACCTGAAGCAAACATACAAATCTGAAGTTTCTAAAGAATCAAAAGGCCACAAACTTTTAGTGCCAATTACTGCCTACACTTAATTATGCTTTCTGTAAAACCCATAGGAAGATTTCTCATTGAATTTACAGACTTGGTGGCACCACTAAGCATTCTACAACTCAAATACCTTAATAGCCCCCAGTGTTCCTTGGTAGATCCTGTCTTCAATATCCAAAAGAAAGTCTCTAAGTCTCAGTTCAAGCTGCTTCTCTGCAGATACATGAGATCCATCGTGAGCATTATGTATCCTTCCCCTTCCTGAAGGAGGTCTAATGTCACCTTGAGGTTTGTCTGCAAAAATACCAAGTAACTTCATGTTAGAGGACTTTGCTGCTGGTGGAAGAAACAAAAGTAGCATAGAGTAGAGTAAACTAAAAACACGTGTTCAGAATTCTTTTCCTGTAGCAACAGGTACCAAAGCCAAAACCTCCATGTCAGCCAAGGCATCCAATACAACCAAGTAGAGTATACTTTTAAGAGAAGACCCCTACAGCTTAGAACCTGCTTCTTCCAACACATGGGATGAGAATTTCTTCTTAATTTACAAGCAATTCTTTTGTTTTAAAATGCTATCTCTGCTATAAATGCAAGAAGGAAAAAATGAAAACACAAGAGAAAAATAATGAAGTCTCATTTCTAATGTGTGATGACCTTTACTTCACAAGAGAACTCCTCAGTTTTCTTTCCTAGGTAGATGTTTATCATAAAAACATTTAAAATCTGCATGTGAGCCTGACAATTGAAAAAAAAAAAAAAGCAAACAAAAAAATATTAGAACAATATATAATCTTTTAAAGATCCAACTTTATAACAAACCAAACAGATACAGGTAACATGACAAGCAAAGACTAGACTGACTGTGTTCTCTAATTAAAAGGTGGGGAAACCCAGGAATAAGACAGAAAGATCATTTATGAAAGAGAAGGGAAGACGTGATGATGGGCTGTCAAGGAAAAATCTTTTCATAAGAGAAATGAAAACTTATGCAGAAGCTTAAAATCCACAGGAAAGAGCTGAAAGCATGCCCAGGTCCTAAATTAGTGCTTGCAGATCTGTGTAGGTGGCAGACATTTCTGTCCACAGGATTTACCTTGAATTATACCACTACAATGTGAAGAGGTATATGCAAGAACTTGGAGATACTTAATCCAAAATTACCATGAAGCTGCTGTTAAAGAAGCACAGGATAAATTTCTAAGCCACTCTCAACTGTGGAAACAGCTCCCTGTACTGAAAGTAACTATACAAATATTCTCAAAATGTATACTAGCATACTCTGATGTCTGGATGTGGGAAATGTCCCTTCTGGTTTGAAAGAAATGTTTTTATTGAAGCAGAACTGAAACAGTACCAAATAGCTTGCAAATAATTGATGACGAAAAAAAGCTAATGGAAACTGGAATAAAACCAAATAATTGCACATATCAGTTGTTTCCATGCTCTTTTGAGTGAGAATTAGGAAATGGACACGAGCAGCCTATAGAGCAAGAGAATCAGAGTAGTTCTCACTTGTCCTGAAGTCATTTGAGCTAAGGCAACAGGGAAGCAACACTCCCTCCAAAGGACAGCTATAAGTGGCCACTTACTACTGCTTATCACACAGAGGAGGTATTGGAATTTATCTCTATTTTAGTCAAGTTCAAAGCTGTTATTTTTTTTACTTTTAACCAAATTTTAAAAAATAATATAAAATCAATGTTATTCTGTATTTCTCATATAGAAAGAGAAGAAGATGACTGGAAATCAGTTGCTTCAGGGCAGAAAGCAACACACAAAAACCAGATGAAGGTGCAGCAACTAGTTAAATAAGGAACCATATATATGTAAGGAAATTATATTTTATCACCAAAACACACAAATATACCCATAAGGCCTCCAAACAAAGCTTAATTACTATCCAGAAATTCTGCCATGTGCTAGCTTCCACCAAAAGATCAGTTACAGATTGAGCAGTATTTAATGTTTTTGTGGCATGTCCTGGTATACACACTCCAGTAAAACACAAATCAGTTCTGTTGTGAACAATTCTCCTTTTTCCCAATACTGAAATACTCAGGGCACTTGGGTGTAATTAAAATCAAATGCAATTTCTTGAACATTACCCTAGGGAGTTTCTTCTTGGTAACATCCTCTAGTCACCAACACAGAATCATAGAATGGTTTGGGTTGGAAGAGAACTCCAAAGGTCATCCAGTCCAACCCTCTCTACAGTCAGCAGGGGCACCCTCAATTAGATCAGGGTGCTCAGAGCCCTGTCATGCCCAACTCTGAATATCTCCAAGGACAGGGCCTCAACTACCTCCCTGGCAACCTGTTCCAGCGTTCCATCACCCTCATGGTAAAGAACTTGTTCCTAGCATCCAATCTAAATCTGTTCATCTCTAGTTTGAAGCCATTGCCCCTCGTCCTATCACTACAAGTCACAAATAAGACAGCTGTAAGCCTGTGTGTGCAAAGTTTTAATCAGTGATTGGAGCTAATGCCTTGTCAATAAACATCTAAATACCTGGCTGGGAGAAAAGCTGAAGAAAACAAAGAAAAAAACATCCTAGACTCAGGGTTGAGGGTGGGTTTAAGTGCACTCCTGCATTTTGATATCTATAAAACCAATACTATTCTGTAGATGTCTCCTCCTGTAACAAGCATCTGCCAAAGGAAGGGAAAAAACCCAGAAAATAATAATATCACAGAATGCACTTTTATGGTAGCCCACATAACAACCAGCTATGCCGTTTTTTCCCTCTTAGTGGTTTTAGGATAACCCTACAATATGCCATCATTCCCTCATCCACAATACACCAGTAAAGCCTACTTGAATAATTTCATGCATTATGGTGTTATGAAAGAACATGTCCTACTCAACAAAAATCAAGGTAATAGTAATCACCTTCTTTTGTGAGGTTTCTTTCTCCAGTATCTTATCTTGTGTCTCCTTTTATCATACCAGAAATAAGTATTGATCATCTGGTGTCCTATGATTTACTTCCAGAAGATATTAAATCTTTATTCCCTAGTTAACCTTGTCCCAAGCTCAAATTGCTTCCTCAGTAAGTTTGTTTAAAAGGCAGTCTTGTTTTATTGAGCATTGAAATAACAGGAAAATGTGGGTGTTTGGAGCGTGAAACAACAGAAAAACACCATGAAGGTCCATTAGAAAGAAAGAGGGAGAAAAACAAGCAAACAAAAACCAAACAAAGTAAACAAAAAACCCAATCAATCAAAAAAAAGAAAAAAAAGAAAAAAAAGGGGAAAAACACACCCTGTTTTCCAGAGAGTGAAACAAGGCTTAAGGACGATTCTTATTTCTGAGGAATTGCCTTAGATGAGAATTAGAGGTTTCTAGAAGATTATACAGGAGTAACAGCTGTGGTAGTAAATGAAGATCAGGAACCTTTCGTTTACCTGGAATATGGAATTTTTCCACAGGGAAACTGCTTAGTTGTTCATATATTCTGCTTTTCTCTTGTAAAAGAGTTTCTTTTAAGGCACTCTCCCTGTGTCCTCGGGAATTGAGAGCCTCTAGGAGTTGGTCCAGTTGTTCCCGAGAGTTGTAAAAGCACCAACGGTTTGGTTTATAGACTGGCCTTGGCACCTCTACCACAACACTGCTGTGTGAATCCTGGTCAATATTGGAGGTAGATTCAGAGGATTTCAAAGACTCTCCAGTTTTACTTAATACCTGAGGTTCATTTGTGCAAGACTGTACACTACTCTGAAAGGAAGAGGTTCGAGGCAACAACATATCTTCTGTGAGACCAGAATAGTCCTCTTCTATAAACAATCCAGGAACAGAGGGGAAAATCCAGTAGCGTCGGTATAGACGGTCACGACCTAAGGGGGTGATATTTGTGCAGGCTGTTGCATTCTGAATCTTTTCTAACAGTTCCTTCTCTTTCTTTTGTTGCTCCTGTTTTAAAGCTTCTTCATCTTCAGCAGTAAGAGGTTCGCTCTTTTCACAAGTGGTCTCTTCTTGTCTTGTAAATTCTTTATATCCATTTTGCCCTCTCCTTCCTGAAAGTTAAAGAAAGAAGAATGATAGCAACACACTTCTAAAAGCCCAAGTAAAAGGCAGAGTTTGGTTCTGTCCCTTTCTGATTAACTAAACTTACATTGTCAAGGACCATCAGCTCAGTCAAGATACAGTATTAGTCTTACTGAATAGTCTGAATTTCTATCCCAGGTACCCCTAGGAACAGTCCAAGTCTGCAATCTTAAATCTACAATCACCCAGGACTTTCGCTGGCACAGATGCTAGCATAAAACCTTCAAGACAGAGACAGATGAGGTAGCAGCCAAAAGTCATTAACTCCTGTGGTGGTGTCTACGTTTAGTCAAAAATAGCAGGCTGTACTATTTGCTACACCACAGCTCCTACTTGCACACTGCTGAGGAAACAATACCTGGTGGTTCTGCAGCTTCCTAACAAAAAGAATCAAAACCAAACTATACCCTGTTAGATGAGACTCCTACAATTCTCTCTAAGTGTGCTACTCATAATTACAGAATTGCAGAATGGTTTAGGTTGGAAAGGGCCTCAAATATAATCTAGTCCCAGCTCTCTTGACATGGGTAGGGACACTAGGCTGCTCAAGGCCCTACTCAACGTGGCTTTCAACACCTCCAGGAAGGGGGCATTCATGACCTCCCTGGGCAAACTGTTCCAGTGTCTCACCACTCTCACTGTAAAGAATTTTGTTGAGGCTTCGGGCTTGGAACTCTGAGCAACCTGTTCTAGCATCTCACCACTCTTGGGCGGAACAATTTCTTCCTAATGTTTCATCTAAATCCTGTTTGAAGCTACTATCCCTCATCCTGTCACTCCGTGCTTTTTTAACAAGTCCTCCCCACAGCGCTCCTGTAGTCCCCCTCCAGGTACTGGAAGGTTGCTCTAAGGTCTCCCTGGAGCCTTCTCTTCCCCAGGCTGAACGGGTCCAACTCTTGCAGCCCATCATCTATGCGGCAAAGGTGCTCCAGCCCCTCAATGATCCTCACGGCCTCTCCTTAGATGGCTATGGCAATGGTTTGTCAAACAACACTCTAAGTTTTTATTTAGATGAAAGAAGAATCCAGAAAGCAAGTATGGAAAACAAGATGAAACAAAGTGTGAAAGAACATCTGAACTACATCAGGTCAGCTCAGTAAGCCATTATGATCATGTTTCGTAGGGTGGGTTTTCCCCCCCCTCATTTCCTTTCTAAAATTCACAGGGAAGATTGATACTGCATAAAAGTTCACAGTAAACCCAAAGATCTTCCTGGGTGCATGCCTGTGTGCACACACAAATAAAAACATTACAGCATTACCTCTTCCTCGTTTTTTGTTTGGTCCCACTTCTTCTTCATCCTCAGTCACTGTGTCTATGTCCTGCTCTTTACGTTCAATTTCTTTGCTTTCTGTACTAGTATCAAGGTCTTCCCTTTCCTCCTCCCTGACAAATAAATGAACAACAGATGACTAGCTGATCAACCACATATTAAAAGCTGGATGGAATTAAAAACAAACTAAAAACCACCCCAGAATATCACAACAGAATGTGGTATCTTCAACACAATGCTATTTTCACCCATCAGAGGTATTTAAGCTTATCAAAGGCCTATAGTGCTTTCTAACAGTAAACTTTGTCATAGCATATATTAAAGCCCCCCCCCCCCAAAAAAAAAAAAAAAAAAAAAAATCACACTGAACTAAAAATTGGAAGTCCCATAATAAAGATTAAAACTTGCTATTTGGTATTTATTCATTCTTTCATTCAGAAAGCATTATTAGATCTTTTTTGGAGACATCTTAGTGCAGTTCTACTGACCTGGTGTTTTTTTTTTGTTTTTGTTTTTTTTTTTAACGACCAAAGGGGAAAAAAGGTTTCTTCCTGACAATGTATATGTTATTTTATAAAATGCTTATCCCATATTTTTACTTCATTTTCCTCTGCAAATACACCTAAATATAATTAAAACCCTACCAAAGTGCTAACAGGATAACATTTTGGGGAGGGTATTTGGGTTTTTAGTAGTTGTTGTAGTCTTTTTTTCCAATTTGGAGTTGTTTCTGGGGAAACTTTTTTGGTGCATGTGTCTGGTTCTTGTTTGAGGGGGTTTTTTTATTGTTTTGTGTGGTTGGTTTTAATTTTTTTGTTGTTGTTTTGTTTTTCAGTCATGGTTTTAAAAACATAAATTTCTGCTATCTGTGGCCCAAGCTCACGATTTGCTTGCACATTTATTTAATTAACTCCCTTCCTCAAGCAGGTAAATATATAGTGTTGTATATACACTTTGCCTTTATTTTTTTTTTTTGTTCCTGGAATCATAGACAGCTCAATGTGCACAAATCTTACCAGCTGAAACCATACAATTTTATTAATAGAACAAAAAGCTTTGGCTTCATGGAAATCACCTGGGATAGCACAGCATTTGTTCAAAAGTGCTATTACGATTGATTCATAAACTCTTACATGAGGCCACTATTACATAGCTCAAATCAGACCAACTCCTCAAATGAGAAAGTTAGCTCTAAGAGCCTAGTATGAAGATATTTCTAAGTATGAAATCAGTGCAAGACAAAACCACAAAAATACAAACTAGATTTTCCCATTTTCTCTTGTCAGTAGGTAAAACTGTCAAGCTGTCAAGAGAACTATAATACAAGTTGATTTTAAAAATAAAAATCACTTTCATAGAACAATTTTAGAGGACTAGGAAGAAATACTAAAAATCAGCACTAAGGGCTATACACTTAAATTAAAGTAAATCTTTGCATATGATCAAGTCAACACAGAGCTAAGGTCTGGTCACATAACTAAAGCATGCTGTATCAAACATATCACAGTAATTCTATGTATCATACCCAACAGATACTTCTCCAACAGGATTTCTTTGCTCCTCTTCCTTCAGTTTTTCTTGCTTCTCTTTCATTTTTAACTCTTGTTCTTTCAACCTTTCTTCTTTCCTCTTACGTATCCTAATAGACAGAAGAATACAGAAAACCAGTTGCAATTAATCTGATCTCTGATCTGGCCACATCTTCCTTCCTTTATACTGCAGCATCCTCTGAAAATGTTACTAACATGGGAAAGGAAAATGCTTAGCACAACTCCTGTCTAGGGTCTCAAGAAACTAACATAAGCCACAATCACTGCTATTGCCCCTCATATCAGAGAGGCAATATCAGAGGAATTTATTTGATCGGTAGCAACAAAAATCTAGCTTTCTGTACCCTATTGTTACCTTGCTGCTGCTGCCTCTCGTTCTTTGCGATGCTGTTCTGCCTTTAACTCTCTGAACTCCTGCTTTGCCTGTCGTAACACATCTACAGAGTCCTCAATGAAATCCCGAGTAGAGACGAGAGTCAAGAGTTTTCCACAGAGGGCATGAAGGATTTTCATCTTTTCTCCTAATAAAAATTCAGACCAATTTTTATATTTCATTATACAACTGATAAATAAGTCTCATTCTTACATGCTCCATATTCTAGAAAAAAACATTTGTAGTGCACCACTTGCACTTGAAAAGAGGCATTTCCTGAAATACCTGCCCTGCTCAGAGACATAAGCCTTCATTTTTTATTTATTAGCTTTTAGCACAGAAAGAACTAAGATGCAATATTATTTTCAAAATGGGGATAAAGGAACTGTAGACATCAATTCTGTTTGTAACTTGAAGGAAAAAAGACCCAAACAAGAAAGGCAATAAAAAGCAGAGACAGAATCAAACACCAAATCCCTCTCCCAGAGATCCCCTTCTGCAAGTCAAACTTTTTTTTTTTTTTTTTAAATGGGTTTTTCAAAAAGCTATTCCAAAGTAATGAGACTATGTAGCTCTGCAACCTCTGATCTGGTAGGATCTGGAGAATAGGGGGCGAGTGTTGGTCTAGATGACCTTCAGAGGTGCTTTCCAATCTAAACGATTCTTAATACAGTAACTTTTGACCATCATTGATCTGAAGCAGTTACAAAACCAATCACTTGATGAGCAATCTAATTGATTAATCTCCAATATCTACTGTCTTTTATTACCTGGCAACAAATCATACACTGAGGTACTTGAAAGTTTCTTCAAGAGACCAGGATTACTTAATCTCAGCTCCATGCAAGCATCATCAGTAGTATCAAACCCTCCTCGTTTCTGGTAACGGTATTTTGCATTGGCTGATGTTATATCAGCACCTGACGCTAGAATGTGAAGTCTGAGAATCTCAGAAAGAGTGCAGCTATCAAGATCCAAGTTTTTCAAATTGCAGCCTATAGTTGAGAAGAATGAACAGTTATTTTTGACAGACATTTATATGCACACAAATATTAAAAATGTGCTTTAAAATATAGAGCAAAGTAAGAAGAGTAACAAAACAAGAAGTGAAACCCACACATACCCTGGTGTAACTGGGGCCATGCAGCTGCCAAAGTTGCAACTGCAGACAGTGCAGATTTTGTGGGGTCTGAATCTTCATCCAAAGCCTCTGTTAAATCTTTAAGGAAATAAACACTTTATTCTAGTGCAAATTAAAAAGTTCGTACTGTGGAGGGGAGGAAAGCAAGCCAAGTTTTTTGTTTTTAAGTTGCAGAAAAGCGAGAAGAGGGCCAATATTTACAAACAGCATCAAAACTCAATTCAACATCCAAATTAAAAGTCACTTATCTTTAAATGCAGCTAAGCCCAACTAAAAGCTAAGGACATGCATCACATGCTATATGCTGCTCTCCCTAGATATAAGCTGTTAAAGCAGCCCCAATGCACAAAACATGCACAATGGCAACATAAAAGGCAGCAAAAATAGAACCATAAACACACTTCAAAGGAAAAACAACTAACAGTGCAAGAACATCTGTATTTTGTTCCCTTAAATGATGTTTTTTCCTATCCACTTTGTTTCTAGGAAAGACCATCCAAACCAATGACACTTCTTGATACTGGTTATCACCACTCACTGTATACTTTTAATTTACAACTTACATACAGCCTTACTGCTCTGCACAAATACAATTACTAAGGCATTCTGATGAAACAGGATTTCACCAAAACAAGCATCTGCACTTAAGAAGCATCACCCATTAGCAAACTGGCTACAAAAGCAGGGCAGTGAAAGGGAGCAGCAGCAAAATTCCTGTTTCCTTAGCACTTCCAGGTATTTCTCCAGAGGGTTGGCAGAATTTTTTTGCCTTCTATACTGTCACAACATTTTCAATTTATTCATGTCCAAACCATTACACAGTTAGAAAGTCACCAAGTCAAAAAAGAGTCACAAATCCAAACTAAGACCAATCAAAAAGCAAATCCACAGTAGACTTGTATGATGACTCAAGTTGTTTAAAATCTGTCACCCAGACACTGTATTTGTGCAACAGGGTTTGAGAAACTACTGTACACACTAAAGCCTCACAGCTATGATGCTTTCTATTGTAGAAACACTCTATCAAATTTAAGCAAGAAAAAATGCTGACTACTACTAGTTTGGTTAGTCAGAACTATAAAGCTGAGAACATGTAATTCTTTTATAGGAAAAGAAAATTTTTAAACAAAAGAGACCAGAAATGAAAGCTCAAAGACAAGTAAAAGATAATAGATGAAGTGCCCTGCCCACAGTTCTGCTAACCTATAAGGAAACCAGCAGATTTTTGTAGTTGCCAGCCCCATACAGTCAAATTAAAAGTATCACAGTTACATGATCTTTTTTTCCTGGTCAATTTTACGAATAACAATGAATCTAATATACCTGGTTATGATTACCTGATAATAGGATCCTTGCTTATATTGCCCAACCAATTCTCTCAGTAGTCAAAATATAGAGTTTAATTGTTAAATTTAACGGTAAAGAGAAGTCTGTATTTGTTAACACTGTATCAAATCCATAACATTTAAAGTGAATTAACAAGAGCAGCAGCTACTGCTGAAAACAGTGACCATGTTTTATATTTTATAGATTGGTCATAAGTCTTAAGCATGAGAATATATAGTAAAGGGAGTAATTAAAGCAACCCTTCTGTACCCTCCTGCATCTGTCTTACGGAGGAACCACAGGATTCACTTGACCTCAAACAGGGAGTGCAGTCATACTCCTACCTACTTCTAATGAATGACAGACTAGCAGGAAGGGTTAAAGCTTCTCCTGTAACTAATCTGCAAATTTGGCAGTCCATAAACTCAGGACCACATAAAGATGGAACAAAGCCTGCCCTTCCTCCTGATCTGTGGTTAGCACATACCAAACCCTTCTGAAAACAGAAGAGACTTCAGTCTCAGAGTGAAGACCAAAAGGCAGAGTGCCTGTGACATTCTTCACTAAAAAAAAACCAAAAAACCAACAACAAAAAAACCCCACAAACACAAAGTATCTAGGAGTTGCAGATGCATACTCCTAAGTCTTGAAAGACAATTATAGGTGTACTGAAGAATTATAGGTTTTGATGTAGCTAGGTCCAGATCTTTTAAAATTTTTTTTAATAGCTGCAGATAATGTTTGATATTTAGGAAAATTCTTTGTTTTCCTGACCCTTAGGAGAAACATCTACCAGTGCTGAAGGAAGAAGAGGAAGGTGAAGAAGAGTTTCCTTCACCTCTGAGACATAAGCAGTGCTGTTAAAAGCTTATTATGCTTTGCTGGATACAACCATAGTAACAATGAGCTTGCTTTTTCTCCATTGCCCATCCCTGGCACCCCACCCTACCTGCCCAGTTTAAAGCTTCAGTTTCAGAGAGAGTAAAAACAAGTCCATTTACATACAATATCCATGCATAATTAGGCAAGGTTAAACAAAGGAATGCCATCAAACATGCATTTTAAAGTTAATTCCATTGGCATTTCAGTTTTTCAGCAGTAAAATTAAGGATCTGACCTTTGGTCTCAGCATCAGCTATTTGATCTTTGGCCACTTCCTCTTCCTCTTCGGCCATTGCCTGAAAGATGGCAGTCAGGAAGAAAAACAGCAATTCACATAGTGGGCCTTCAGTGTCATTTCCTACAAGAGCTTCCTCTAAAACTTCTGTGAATAAAGTTTAAGAAGCGTCACTTTTGCCGCAAAGTTGGAAAGCAATTATGTACTGAAGAATGAAAACATTTTTTCTTTCCTTTTCAGCTATGATAATCAAGTTACTTTTCCATAATTTACTGTAAATATTCCTAAGGTGATGCTGCAGGCAAACAACATTTTTCCTGATACGTAATTCCAAGAGTAAAAGTACAAGTAGACATGTTGATAAGTAAATTAACAGCTTCTACACTGAAATACATTTTGGTTTTATAAACACTGCAGAAATTGACTGTGAAGAGAAAACTGAACTGGTATGCACATGTAAGCACTGACATATTAAAGCTGCACAGAAAATTCTGTAGCACTGGTACTCAGGTGCCCTTAAGATGTTCAGTTGCTTGGCAGGAGAAGGGACACCACAAATTGGGGGCATCTTCCCACATAAATGACAACTTGCCTAAAGTCACTCCTTCAGGAAATTCATCTTGAAGATCAAAGAGTTCACCAAAAGCATATAAAAACTCCAAAACCATCAAAGCATCTCCAAAGATCTCAGGAGGCAGTCTTGTCTTCACTGGCATTGGAATGGGAAGTTCCTGTAAACCAAATAGGACAACTTAATACTGTATTTGGTTTCTGTGGAGGACATAAGTGATTAAAACCAAACAGTCTGTCATTCTAAAGAGTTTTTCTGTTGGGTTTCTTGACATTTTACTGTAAAGTTCTGTAAGATAATTACCATGCTAGTATCTCTGGTAGTACTGACTAAAAAGAGCATGCAACTCAGACATACATCTTTGGAGATAAAGAGTTTATTCATGCTCATGAAGTCAAACTGTTTCACATCTTTGTTTACAGGAACTCATATCCTTTACAAGTTAGACACATGAGCTGTCACGATTATTCCTTTGAACCTGTTATTATTTCACAAGAGTTTTGAATTTAAGTTTGCTGGAACTGTCCAGACAAGCAAAAATAACCACATTCTTAGAAAGTTACTCACTACCCCTTACAAAGATAAGCAAACAAAAGCCCAACACATCCACAGAAAAACACACCCATCTAATACTAGGATACACAAGATTTCTTCTGGTGATTGAGTGTCCTGGTATTTATGTTTCGTGTTGGCAAGGCAGTTAAGATAGCTGAAGACATTTTGAAGGGAGCTGATGTAATCATGTAACAAGACCACTTTACAGAGATGCCATCTTCAAATCACAGATAACAGCATCTAGCACCGAGTTTGACTTTCAAATTAATATATTGATGAAACCTTTCAAGATTTGTCTTCATTTAGCATTTCTTTGCAGAGTCAAACCATTTCCAGAAGGATGGCTCTTTTCCACAAGGTGGTAGCTTACAAACATTAACAAGAAGAATGCCAAACACTATGCTCTGAGAAGGACATGGTAAGCTATTGCATACAAAACAGGAATTTAGAGGAGGAAGCAAGACCCACCCACAGGCTGCTCCTCAAATCTTTTAAATAACTTGGGTTTATTCTAGGTGCTCTTGTGGTGTGTATTTAACCATAATACCCTCCTCTTGGTAAGATCAGTGCTTCAAAAACACATCTAAGACTGAGAACAGCCAGTCAAGTTTTTCTGGAGGGTAAAAATGCAGATGATCCCATCACCATGGCTGCAAGTGATTCACAACCTCGAGTATTCAGATCAGATGTAGATTTGTCTCTGCATTAGAGAATCTAGCTTGGGGACCCTGTGAAGTATGAGCCTGAACTATTCCCAATTCAGTCATACCTTAAGATCATCACACTCCATATCTTCTCTAGGCTTACTCCACTGTTTCAGGTATTCCACATACTTTCTTTTTTCTTCACGCAGTTTCTCTCTTTCCTGAAACAGACAGTCAAAATTGTTTATAAAATATGGTCAGATCATCCCATTATAGGTTCTGAAACTGCATCACTTATTTCAGTCACACTGAAAAAAAAAAAAACATAGTTAACTAATACAAAATAAAAATTATTTTTGTTCAAGATGTTATTCAGCAATTTCTGACCAAAGAGAAACCACGAGGAAGCTCACAACTATTTAATATGCTGTGAATTTCATGCAGTGCAGCATCTTTGACACTTAAGTAGAGAACAAAGTCAATTATATCTCATACTTTTTATACATATATATACACACACACACACACACACACACACATATATTAAAAAAACACCCCAACAACTCAGCAAATTACTTTGGAAGTTCAAAACTAACTTTTTGTGAACTAAAATTATAATATAGTGACTGTTATCCAGAAATATAAATTTATTATCATATAACTGCATGTCCTTCTAAAGTGCATCTCTTGTAACTGAAAACAGGTAATGGAAAACAGATTGAAGCAGACACAACTGAAAAACAAAGTAGAAAGATATTTTGCTTGTCACATATGAAAAACTGCAATTACTTTTTCCTTTTCTATTTTGAGTCTCTCTTTCTCCTCTTTCTTCTTCATCCTTTCTTCTTCCACAATCTTCTTTAATTCCTCTCTCTTTTTTTCCTTATCTTCTTTCTCTTTTTTCTTAGCTTCCATAGCATTTGCCTTCTCTTGTTTTAACTTAGCTTTTTCAAAAGCTGTGAAGGAACAAATCCAAAGAAACCAAAAAGTTATTTTTTGTTCTATAAATGTTTTATTTACTCGTGCTAAATAAGCTGATTTGTTTATAGTTGCCACATGAAAAAACTAGTTATGAAGACTGAATTGTTTCTATGCCAAGCAGAAATTCAATAACCTAAAAGTTCTTTAAAGACTCATAATTTTAGCCTGCCTATTATCCATGTTTCAAAAGGCTGTCAATCACCATAATAGTCAAATTTGTCTGGTTTTGGGTATATGTGTTTATTACTTGTTTATTGCTTTCTATCAAGTGACATATGAAGAGGAGCACTGACTCCAAATGCACGATTACAGAAAGATATTCAGTAGCAACTCCTTACCAGACGGATGTTACAATTAGGTGTGGCTTATAACCATGAAATACCTGTGATAGTAAAGAACTTTACAAATTTAATTACTATTATTTACTGAAATGTCACCACACTTGAAACCTACTTCGTATTTCAGTGGGTTTTGTGCAAGTTTTACTTCTTTTACACAGTTTAATCTGAAGTCTAATTGGTAATAAGTGCTACTGTCTTAGGAGATTCAGATTCTTTTGGAGCTGTCTGCAAAAGAACAGCAGGATACAAATTTCCATCTTCTATGGACAGATGTCTGTCACAAAAAAGGTGGGGGGGGGGGAGCAAGGAGTCTACCATTTCAATTGGATTCCAGAGTCAAATGTGAAGAAAATCAAGAGATCCTTATTTCACTACTTTTTCCTGTAGAATTCTGAAAATGGAGTAGATGGCTTTCACAGATAGCTACTACACATAGCAGCAATGTCTCTAACCCAACAAATGAGCAGTGAAGCTGAGCCCCCACCCAGTTCTCTACATGCTGAGAAGGTTGTTTTTAAGGTACTTGGCATTTTGCTACCGTTTCATGTGATTAAATTAAGCCATAATGTGTGTTAACTAACCATCTAAAAGCTGTAGTTAATGCCACACAAGAAAGGAAGCAGCTTTGATGTTTATCAGCTATTATCTGTGCTGTCGTTTCTAGCACACAAATAGATGCTAGTCATGAAACAAAGTGGACAAAGTTTAATGTAGCCCATTAAACTCGAGTCCCTACCTCCTATAAAGAAAAGGTCCTGAGCAGCCTGAGACAACTCTGCAGTTATTTAAGCAGATGTTGAACTAAATAATTTCTAGATGTCCCTGCCATCCTAATACAGTCTACGATAATGCAAACATGAGGCAGGAACTGGATGAAGGCCTTTCCTTAAAAAGGACATCAGTGCTTGCAATCCAGAAGAACATCTCGTCTGAGCTTTGTCTCCTTCAGAAGATGGATCAGTTTATCTAGCTTAACCCATAAAAGGCACATGGGTCCCCTTACTTCATTTGAAATCAGAACTAATTGCTTTGAAATAAAAAAACTCCTATGTGACTTGTGCTCTTGGAATTAGAAAAATGTGTAAACACGCTGTAATCAATCTTGCAGACCATTCAGAAGTACCTTGAATATCTACTCAACAGACACCTTCAGGAAGACTCAAGATTTCTTTACGGATGATTGCAGGTTTAGAAAGCATTGCAATTCTTTTAAATGTTGAGGTAGTTTCTCCATTTATAGATCTTTCTCATACAACAGATTGATTTGTGTCACACACGTTTTGGCATATCTTCAGCTAGTAAAACTTACATATGGTGACTTCACAATCCAAACTTCTGCAAAAGTTAACTTTGCTCTTTGAGGTAGAAATTAACACAGCTGGACATAAGTTTCCTGTATTCCTCCAGTTTAGTAAATTTAAAAAAAAAAAAAAATTCGGGAAACAGCTGCTCCAACTACTTAAAGGAGCACTTCACAGTAGTGCTGTGACAGTGCACTCTCAGTACATTTTTCCCTTTGAAAGGTACAATTCCCAAAGTACTCTAGTTATGGCCTGCTCTCAGACCTGCAAAAACTGGTTCTACTAGTCATAGAACTAAACCTCAACTTACCCATGGTCTGCACATCATCTTTTGGCTTCTGGAATTTGGGCTTTTCCTTTGCGACTTTACTTTTGTTTCTTTGGGTATTTTGTTTAGCAGTAATCTCATCCTCCTGATAGAGAATTTCAGAGAGAGAGCAGAGGGGGAAAAAAGAACAGAACAGTTACAATGAAATGGCCAGCAACAAATACTCCCAAATTTTCAATAGTTGTCTAAACCAAGAATAAAAACAGTCTGGAAGAGTTTCCCCACACACACACTAAGTAATCAGCAATCCTGCCTAATGGTTGGTGGAGGGAGGGACAAAATTCAAAGCTTATTCATCCATTCCTTATAGTTTAGTGCACTAAGCAGTGTTTAAATACAAGCAAGCGACACAGACACGAGCTGTATCTGAAGGCAAGTAACATAACTGTATCTTGGAGCAGAAATTAAGTTTTTCTAGCAATTTGTTCCTTCTGGGAATGATTAATAAGTACTCTATGTTTCTTTCCAATACACTGATAAGATAGTTTTATGGTGGGACCAGAGAAATAGATCAGTTATTGCTTAACAATGAAACAATCTACTTTTATAGCAACTTTGTATCTCAACTCATCCTCAAAGAAAAAGACAGAACATCAGCCTTGAATTCCAACTGTTTTGAAAGCTCAGAGACAATGGAAGAACTTAAAAGATCGTGCTGATGTGTTATCATGGAACCACAGAATGGTAGGTGTTGGAAGGGACCTATGGAGATCAAGTCCAATCCCCCTGCCAAAGCAGGACCACTTAGGACAGGCCACACAGGAATGCATCCAGGTGGGTTTGGAAAGTCTCTATAGAGAAGACTACTCCATAACCACTCTGGGCAGCCTGTTCCAGTACTCTGTCACCCTCACAGTAAAGAAGTTTCTCCTCAAGTTGAGTGAAACTTCCTGTGTTCCCATTGTGTCCATTGTCCCTTGTCAATCATACGGTACCACTGGAAAGAGACTGGACCCTTCTTGACACCCACTCTTCAGATATTTGTAAATCCCTCTCCGTCTTGTCTTCTCCGGACTAAACAGCCCCAGGTCTCCCAGCCCTTCCTCCTAAGACAGATGTTCTAGTTCCTTAATCATTCTTATAGCACTCTGGTGGGCTCTCTCTAGTAGTTCCCTAGAATTAAAAACATTACTTACAGGACTGGTGGATGCCATCTTTGGAGGTCTCCCTCGTCGTCTGCTTGCAGGACTGAAGACAAATGTGGGTGGCTCATCAGGAAAGAAGTAAGAGAAATTCTGTTCTGCTAGATTGTATTTTGCAATTGATGTTGCCTTAGCAAGAAAGATTAAAACAGACAGTCATTGTGAAATTCTTACCTTTTCATAACTATAAGATAGTCAATCTTCAATTCGCATGCACAAGAGACCACAAAACTGACTAGATTCACAACTGCTTAGCTTATTAAGATAAGAAATAAGACTCTGAAGCAGTATAAGTGCAGAGTTAAAACAACATGTGAATAAAAACCTAAGTGGTATATATCCTCACTTGGCAAGATTTTATTTCTTTAGATGCCTTATAAAAACCACAACTGGACAGTCTTCCTAGCAAGTTACTGTGCTCAGGACTTCTAACAGAGAAAGTTGGAAAATTAGTTTATTGAAAAAAATTAACACACTTCTCTATCACACCTAAACATTTCTGGAGGAAGAGAAAATTTCACTTCCCTCATTCTAAACTGTCACAATTTCTTTTCAAGCTGGCTTTCTCAACATGGTGAGTTCAAGAAGCTTGTCCTTTTCAAGTGATATGGATGGAGATACAAAGGAACCACTTCAAATAGGACAAGTTTGTGTAACTACTGAAATGCAAAGCAATCAACAAGGAACAAAAAGATATTCCACAGGAAGGCTAAAGAGAAGATGACAAATGCATGTAGAGAACACAATTTTCCTGAAGCTCCAGAAAGCTTTACTAATAGATCTTCAGATCCAGCACCCTGTACCATATCAAGGACATGATCGCTAAACTATTTCCTTCCTTGGGCTTGTTATCTCTTTCAGCTGTTTTTTTCTTTTAAAGAAATGGACTTCAAAGTTGCAAATTTATTCAGAAGTTAGTTGCCTTCGTTATTTTCTACAGCTTTCAAAGGCAAGACTACTACTGATGCTCTCATCTCCAGCACCTTTCTGTGCAGAAAGGGGAGTTACACAACTGTGTGAGGATTCTGTTTACAAGCAAAATACACAATATAAAAAACAAACAAACGTGCTGCTTCCTAAAAATAAGACGAAGATAAGAAATATTTCAGGGTGAAGGCTGCAATGCTAATGAAAGTCCAGAGTCTCCTGTGGCACAGCAAGCAAGGCAAGGGAAGTTGCTTCATACTTGATAAGTGTGGGAAAAGTTGCTCAATTCCTTAAGCACAAGGAAACAAGAATTCTCACTCGTCCCACACAGACTAGAGGTTTGAACTTTAGTCTACACTTGTACCAAGTACCATCACATCTCTTCATGTAAGTTGACCAAAAAAAAAAAAAAAAAAATGCATCTTAACATCTCCAGCATCTAAGGCCTCATCAAAAGTCCATTCCAGCCACCTGAAATCTTTGGTATTTATGTCTCACTGAAGAACAATATAATATTTTCCAGATAAAAGCATTACAAAACAATAACATTAACTTACTGTACTGAAACAGAAACAGCTACTTTAAATTTGACTTCAAAATACCAGCAAATATCAACAAAATCTTGAAGAATGAAAACAACTCTTAAGTTAGACTAAGCAAAATCATATTATGTTTTAATAAGCAACATTTTTCTAGATAAAAGTTCACATTTTTATTCTGGGGACTCTACTGAAGTGGTAGCTAAAGAGGAAGTTACAGAATTAGTTTTTTACTTCATGGACAGAAGAAAATACCTCCTTGTTTACAAGCAAAAGTTAACAAAACTCTCTTCTTACAGGAAAAAACCCCCTTCGGTATTTATCCCATTATTTCTGAAAAGTCATATACTCAAGATATTATACTCACATAAGATAAGCTTGTGGTTTAAGAAGCTCTCTGTAGCTAGCAGAGAACAGCAAAAGGAAGACTGAGTAGAGTCAATATCTATCCCACAAATTATTGCTTATTTACCTTAGTTTTAATGACTCCATCATGTGGTTCACAGTGTTGTTTCAGAAAAAGCTTAAGTCTATCACGAGAAAAGAGATGCTTCCTCCTGCTGTATTAGAACAGAAAGGTAGCACAAACAACAATTGAAGATGTTAGTTGATAAAGTCCAGCTGACAGTATGTGCCAGAACATGTGTAACAGATCACAACTGACCTTTTTCTCATTTTCTTAATTATAAATTGTACCCTTACTATTGTAGCTAATAGTCAATTCTCTGTGGCCTTGGTTCAGTTAGTAACTTCCTTATGAATAAACCCCAAGTAATACTTAAAACAGTTGCTTAAGCACCTGCAATTTTTGTTTTGACGATCCTGATATGTCCTCTTTTACAGACATAATACAGGCAAACTCCACAGCCCCTTTGTCCCAATTAGATCTTTGAAACGTTTCCTTCCATCAGAGTACCTTTTAAAAGCCCAAATAAAACTGAAGTCCAATTGTTTCAGAAGAGGGTATAAAGAAACAAGCAAGCAAGGACATCAGGAAAGCAGCATTCACATCTCTCAGACAGGGCCCAGAAGTCTCAAGACCACAAGCAAGAGGGGTGAATTCATGCACTACTCAGTCAGGCTGTGGCACGCCTTGATAGAGGACAGAGTGTGCTCTGAATGTTTCCTGGTATCCTAGGGAACCCACACCATGTCATAGCAAGGAGGAAACCGACTACACAGAAGTAGTTAGTGAAAAAACTCATCTCAATTCATGCTGAAGCTAAATGACTTGAAATCACTGTAGGGGTGTTTTTATGGGTTTTTTGTTCGATTGATTGTTGTTTTGGGGAGTTTGGGGGGTTTTTGTGGGGTTGGTTTGTTTTGGTTTTAGATGTTGGTGGTTGGTTGGTTTTGTGGGGGTTGTCTAGTTGGGGCTTTTTTGTTGTGCGTTTCTTCTCCCTGTTGTTGGCTGTGGGGTTTTTGTTTGTTTTTACATTGGTTAGGGTTTTTCCCCCCTCAAAGTATCCAGCTTATGAAGTTTTGATGCACAGTCTACTTAAAAAAACTCCAAAGATAAAATTATGTTACTTAAGGAGCAAAGCTCTTCACAGCTTACATTTCAAATCAGCAAGGCTGTCTGACTGCCAATGCCTGCTCACACATTTCAAGGCAGCAATGCTCACAACCCCAGTATTTCATCAGTATTATACAACAGGCTTCTCAAACTTTTCTTCCCCACCTCCTCCATCAGTCACAGCAGTAGGCACATCAAAAGCAGTATCAGAAGCAACAGTAGGTCTTATCTGCATGCCAGTGAAAGCAGAGACTTTTAAAAAGCTGGTATCTGTATAGTAAAGCTTGCAACCCTTGCTAGAGAAAGCCTGGGAAGCAGTATTTTGTTCCAGTTGTTTGGTCTAACATGTTATTTTTAAATCTTGTTTCATATCAATAGTGTCTTAGAGTAACTTAAACAACTCACACATTTCTACAGCTTTCATGTATTAGTTTTTACCTTAATTGAGATGCTTTAACAATAACAGTTTCATATAGTTCTTTTTTAATAGGTTGGACTTTGTATTTGAACAAAGAAGGCTCAATTATGGCTTTCTTCTCCCTAAAAAAGAATTTTTAAAAAGTTAACTGCAATCACAAAATATCAACCTTATACTATACATGTTTAATATATTTATACACATAGACAATGGACCTTTTGAAAACATCCAGCCATATTTAATAATGTAATTTCCACCAGGTACCAAAGAGGACCTGTTCACTTCTGCCACTAGATGTAGATCTGCATCTAAGAGAAAATGAAAGACATCAGAGTACCAATGTTATACCAAAAGTATATCAGTTTATTTGTACCTTGTGATTAATTCTAATCTCTGATATACTCTGTAATCAAAAGCAAGGCCCAAAGAATAATCAAATACTTAACTCTTTTATCATTAACCTTTACTTTTTAATTTGAGTAAATCCTTCTCTCATTTTCAGGGGATCATATATAATAGTTGTATTAAGTTTGAGTTGTCAATGATTCTAATTTCCAACTAAGAAGTTAATTTTTTTCTGAAATCTTCCTCCATAAATCTGAAGTAAAAAATTTGCTTTGTGCAAAAAGAGGATGAAAGAGATCATCCAGTAGGCACAGAAAGCTTTAACAATAATATAGATTATCTAAATTGTCTGACATAAAAGTAATACTTTTAAAATATATATTACTTTATAAAGCATTATATAAAATGTCAGAGTTAGCAAAGGTTAGACATATTTCACAGAAGAGACCCTCTACAGTTAAGTATTTCCAAGACAGCTCTGCCAGACCACCAGATCCAGAGGAAAGAATACAGAATACCTTGCAACTTAGTAGGTGAAAACTGGGACTGGGTCACCCCTTGGTCTCTAATGCACTCAAGTAAATGTGTCCAGCACCTGGCAGTCCAGCATTTTTTTTGAATGAGGTTATTCTGAGCCACTGACAGATAATCATCTCATCAGCCTTTCAATTACTTCAGTATGGTGACCACATGACTTGGATATAAATTCCTACTTACCATCCTACTGTACTATATTCAGACAGCAGAGCCTTAAGGTAGCTTTACCTAAAAACTTGTCCTTGAGTTACCTTGGACATGTCCAGGACATGACTATCAATATTATCTGGTCTGAATCTTGCTGAAGCTACCTAAATCTTGCAGTATTAATACAATTAGGAAAATTACAGATTAAAATATTGAAGGTTAGAGGATTGCGAATGCATCAGAAATTAATGCTCTCCTACTCCAAAAAGAACATACACTGGCTTCTCTTCTTTGACCAAGTTTGGGAACGAAAAAGCTCCTTTGAAGAGTATTAGTACATGGTCTTCTTATGCTCCAGTGCAAGCCTTGCACAGAAGTAATTTATCAGTATATTGATCCTGATAGAAAATCTGGTCCCTATCCACATGTGAAGGTTGCTGTTGCCAAGCTACTTCACACCAAGCAATGACAACTGCCCATTTGGAACCAGGAATTTTCTGGTATTTGACTAAAAACTTCAACAAGGAAATACAGTAAACTGAAGACTGTTAACAGTATGTTAGTTATACTGCTTTAGGGAGAAGACAATAGCACTTTGAATCAAAATCCTGACTTTGAACATTTTGATGAACATTCTAAGCTGCCTTTGATCCATTAATTTAGATTGTAAAAAAAAAAAAAAAAACAAACAAAAACGACAAAGGTGGACTAAGACCTACCATCATTATTATTAGATTCAGGGGTTGGAGGGATGGGAGAGGAAGAAAGGAAAGAAGGAAGATAAGAAAGATGAAGAAAGATTTGTTCTACCAAAAACATTACATGGCTTTAATGAAATGAAGCTATGACCTCACTTGTTGGCATATCTTGTTCGTAATTTCCTCTCATAAGAGAGGCAGAAAACTACATTGAAGATGGAAAAGAAATACAGATGGTAAGGTTCCACTGGCATTATTTCCAAAAATCTTCGTTACTTCTGCTTGCATCCCAAAATTGGCAGAAATTATTCAATTTCAAATAAGTACTGTCTTTATTTTGAGAGAGATTTAATTAACACACAAAGTTAGTGCCACAAACCAGACAGTAAGCCAAGAAGAATTCTTCCTTCTAGCATTTCTGATGTGGTCAGTGGTCCACATTAGTCATAGCTCTGGTGGAAGGAATGTCATGAATTGCAGCTAGTGTTGTATGTATTTGGCAGTACAAGTTCCTTGATCTACAACTTAGCTCTTGAATGCTGAAGCAAATGCAAGAGTACAACCTTGCCTCTAAATGTAGTAGCTTAAGGTATGAACACTACTATTCTGCGATAACTACTATCCTGCAGTATCAGAGGGCGCCAGGGGATATTATTAACAGCTTAAAACCTCAGAAGATTGCTACCCTTTACTTCATAAGCCAGGCTCTTCAAGGCAGTCTGAATGGGTACAGGAATGAGAGCATCCTGGCCTCTTTCTCCCTGTTTAACCTCAGCCTTTACAGCAGAAGGCAGTTAAGAAAAGTCAGCAGGAACACTTTTACAGTGCATGTGGCTATTTCTGTCCCACACAGACAGGAGTAGGGTCAGAGAATGGTTGGGATCTCTAATGTCTATTTTCAGTTAAGATTCTTCAGCCTTCAGAGTCTTTCGGAAAAATATTTGCAGATGGTCCATCAATCTGTGCTGTGCTCCCCTCCCCCTCCCTCACAAACACACTGAGCATCTGCTATACCATTGTTTAACAGCACTGCAGCTTTGCAGGGAGGCTGGGTCTCAAAATCTGGAGACCCACATGCAGACAGAGGCAGAACTGTGGGTTCTGCAGAGATAAACTTGACATTGGTCCCCAAAAGAGTAACATCTAGACTTTCCACAGTCAGGTTGCTCCATAAACAGCAAAATACGGTCCCCTGAGGCTTAGGGCTGCAAAATTATGTCATTCAGCCTAGTGGGATTTTTTTTTTTTTAATTGAGTAACAGTATAAAGAACCTTAGATGCCAATACACAAAAGCTGACAACAGCACTTTCAAGTTTTCACATACTTAGAATAGACCCAGAAACTAATTGAAGTGTGTTATTACACTCTTGTATTTATTACAAAAAGACCCCTTTAAAACTTCCAGTAAGCATTTTAAGTTTAAAATTTTAGCTTGTGGTATAAATGCTGGTTAGGTATGCCACAGAACAGTGCTTCAGAAATCTGTATATTCTCAAAAGATTTCTCTAAGAGAAAAATAAGTAATCAGTGCCTGGGAGTATAAGACTCAATCTTACTACCAGCTCTGCATACATGAAAGTGACAGCAATATAAAGGGATCAATTCCACAGTCAGCTCTGTGCACGCCTGCATAATTCCAAGAATAACCTCCTTTCAAATGCCATATGCCCTGTGGAACACAGAAACTGCATTTATTTTCTCAAAGATCTAGGACCTTCTCGTGAGCAACTTGGACACTGCTTTCAAGGTACAGTGAAGAATCAAAATAAATTAAAAATCCCAGGTTATTTCTTAATCATGTGAGAAGCTCCACCCTAGTTATTCAAAGCATGTCAGGGCATGGAAGTCTTCATCCAGCAATCAATGCGAATGACCTCTGCATCCACATGACAGCTCCAAGTCAGTGACAGTTCCTGTAAAGTCTGTATATTTCTAGATGTAAGATTGGGACTCACTGCAAACCATCTTCTCCCATCAATATTGTGAAGTACAGAAATCTCTCTTCTTATTGTACTGCTAGGATAAGCTGCATATATAAGCTCAATTACTGATCACTAAAGGAATACTCCAAATTAAACACCACAATTATAGCCAAAAAGCTGTCTTATTCAATGCTATCAAGCTACTCCAGCCTAGAGGCAGTGCCGTTAAGACAGGACATACACTGTTACAGTACACCTAAAATCACATATGGGCACAGGCACAATGGAGAAAGCTTTGTACATTTTTATGTTTTGGACACAAACACATCGAGTGCCTGAGAAGACTTTCCAGAGAGTTCCAGCAAGAGATGTCCTCTTCTGAGCCCTGTGATGGAAGTGAAGCAACGCATCATGCTACATAGCACCAGACTGTAGAACTGCAGAACATGACTGTATTTTCTAAGCTACAGCAGCAGCAGTTCCGCAGTACAGAAAAGCCAAGGGATAGGCATACATGGCTCTCCCAACATTTCTCAACAGAAACACCGTCATGCCAAACAGATTAACAATGATTATTCTGCAGGCACTTCATTTCTCCTACTGCACAGTTCTCTGGTGGATTACACGTAGCATAACTGGCACCTGTGAATATTCAGCTTGTCACTTTCTGCTGACTGAACACTCATGACACATACAGATAAAGTAATTGGTTTCAATCAGACCCTGCCATGTCTGCTTTAGCCTCCTTTCCACCCTAGTCCAAATGCTTTGTACTGTTCAAGTAGCATTTACCCATTTTGTGCTGAGCTATTGTGCGTTTCTGAGTCGTCACTGTCGCTGATGACAATTGTGTCTCTGTCAGTGCTGCTAGTGTGCCCGTTTGCCATTCCATTGTGATGGGCTGGAGCTATGACTTCCAAAATCTTGCACTGCAACCTGAAATAAAACACAAACATTTATCACTGACAGTCTAGTGCAAGGAGTCTGCTGTTCTGTGATTCCATGAACCTGAAGTTGTGGCAGATCTCACTTTAAGAATACACAGCTGAACCTTGTATTGTCTACTAGATAAATACCTAAGAGCTTTGCACTGAAATGCTGGGTAAAATATTAATTTCCTGAGTTCCATCAAATTAACAAATTCACCTGCTTACACAGCTACCAGCTTCATTACTTTGGACAATAAGTGAAGTCACTGGTAGAACCACCTATGGTTGTTTTTTCAGTTCTCATTTAAATAAAAGTTAACTATGTGTTACTTTACACTGCATACCAAACCTCTTACACTTATATTGATATCAGCCTAAAGAAAAGCAAAAGATTTTCAGATCCCAAAAGATTTTTACTTATAAGAGATCATCTCCTACTGCTGTCGATGACCCAAATAAACAAGGCTGAAATGATCATTATGCATCTAATCTTAATAATGGCCCATTTATCTACTGACACATATTAAGGTTCCATCTGGCACACACACAATTGACAAAACAAGTCTATCCCTTTGCCATCCTGAATTGTAGTTATAAAAGGCAGAATTAACTGCACATTAAAAAAGATAATTAATTGACAAATCACAGTGGATAACTATTATAGCTGGGTCTTAACCACTAACTTTCACCTCTTTCTGCATTTCCATGGTTGATATTTTTTACTTTGATCTCCTAAAAACTTGTCTGTTTCATGAAAACTAACTAGTAGTTAATGGATGCTGTCACACACTACCACTAAATGCTTGAAGGGTGGGGGAAGAAAGAACACATAGTTGTTCTTTTCTCTAAACACTGTGCACAGTACATACAAGCACAGGGCTTGAATTAGTGCGGCATCACATCTAAGTTAAAAGAACAAACCAAACCTAACAAATCTATGACAGACAAATTCTAAGCCTTCTTCTCTGAGAACTGAATACTGGGAAAAAGAAGAAATAGTTAAAGCATTTGTTAAAATGTCTCTTTCTGCAAAATCAGCACACACTTTGGGGAGGGAAGGAAGAAGGAGGGGTGGGTAGATGGATGAAAGTTGAAGACATTATAATATCACAGGTCACCTTCATTTGTGAATTTAGATAGGACCTGTAGCTGTCCTCCAACAGGGAGAGAGCTACAGGATGCTCCAGTGGTTATCACAGAATGATGGCATGTTAGGGATTGTAAAGGACCTCCAGAGATCAAGTGTTACCCCCTCTCCGAAGCAGAATCACCTTGGGCAGGTCACACAGAACGCATCCAGGAGAGTTTTGAAAGTTACATTATTTTAAAAACGATTTAAAAAAACCAAACACAAACAAAATCAAACAAAACAAACAAAACCTATTATCATCTTTATATATTCCTAAACACAACAATATGACCAATGCTTAATTACCCACAGGGACACCAGAGCTGCCTGCATGCAGAGGCAGTCTGAGTCTGCTGGACTCACTAACCGCAGGCACGCTGCCATACCAATGCAGCCAGTCCCATTTCCAAAGCTGGCTAGTCTGGAAGACACGTATTCCCAGTGAATGCAGCCCAAGCTAATTAACTGTGTAAGGCTAAATAGACTGTGTAAAGAATTAAGAGCACCTCAAGAAGGCAGAGCCATTGGCTGTTCACAAAGCAAGATGACATCCAAACGAGGCTTATTAAGGTTTGGCCTGACACCAAACTCCAAGAGAGAGAGGTCTATCAATACAGTATCTTGGTTTTCCAATATTCAGAACATGACAGCATTCCCTTCATGCTAAATAATATGAAGCTGATACCATGGCACAATGCATCATTGTTTTTAAACCCAGACCACTTGCTAGAAGAGACTGCTTGGTAGAATTATTTTTATTTCAGATATAAAATCCATTTCCTAGAGGGTTCGACTCAATATAAACCCCACTTTTAAATTAATTTCTATTAACCAAAAGCACACATGTTTAAGACTAGTGACACTTTCCGGTTTGTTTACCCTGTGAAAACCACGAGAGGGAGCACACACACACTAAATCAGAACAGCCACATGAAAGCTGAAGCGCGATTTAACGCTACAGCCTCTTTGTCTTTTCCTGGCATTGGGTAACACACGCACACACCAATCAATCCTCCCTGACAGAAAGACTTGAATATTTAGTCACCGACTATTTTATCAACACTAATCTACCTGTTTTGCCATTCGGACAACCCTGTAATTTACAGAGTATCACATTTCCTTCTGTAAAATATGGGAATTCTAAACACTTGATTCAGCAAGTAGCAAAATCCCCAATAGAGCTGCTTCCCCCCTTTATTACTTTTGGGGAAGGAATCAAGTGAAACACACATTACCTGGCTCTAGAATGCATAATTCTATGAAATTGGTTACTGATAGGCAAGGTATTAAAGAAAGTGATGCAACTATTCCTTCTGGCATTAAAGAAATAATCTACAAATGGTTTCTTTGTTTTTGGTTTGTTTTTTTTTTAAAAATCTTGCTACAGTCAGTTGATGGTTAGGAGACACCAATGCCCTGGATTAAAAGAGGCAATTTTAGTGCTAAATTCTAGTGCTCTTCTCAAAAACTTCATCATTATGACAGACCATAAATGACTCTAGCAGTCTAAGGGCAAGAGACACTGACTGGAAACTGTGGCACAGCATGCCCATTTCAAGGGAAACTAACTCCATCAGTCCCTCTTCAGGTGAAAGATTCTGGACTGTGAAGAAGACTTTAAAGCTGGACTGAAGCTTGTCATTCCCAGAAGAACAGTAAGGAAGTGGCAGGCTACAAGTGTACAAAAGCAAACTTTACCTGCAGCCTCAGGCTGTTGCTCTGAGATTCAGAAATGACTGAACAGTTCAGCATTGACAAAAGAGGAAAAATCTTCCCTTGCCATTCTTCTGTCCAGCCACACACTTCGTGCTGTGCTTGCTTTCTGTAGCTTTGGCATTCAGTATCATTTATTGATTGCAAGTAAGTTTAATACATTTACCTAACAAAATCACAAACAAAATAGAAGCACCACAAACAAAGTGGATCACAAAAAACACTCCTGAAACTAATCCAACATGAAGACCTGGGTAAGTTTTTGTCCTATCAGCTGTTTGAAGCAGCTTACTGATCTGCTGAAAACTATAGCATGTGCAAGAGGCAAACACTGATCACAGCCAAAAGCAAAGGAAGAAGTAGGAAGACCTGCCTCGTTTAAAGGCCCTAAGACACTGTAATTCAGTAATTTATCCTTCCTAACTGAAAAATGACATCTAAGAAAATGAACCCTGGGTCACCAAGAGATTCTGTTCCAACATAACTAACAGGCACAAGACACAGTACATGCTTCGAACTCACCAGGAGTCCACAACAAGAGTGATTCAAGAAACCCCAAAACACAGGCTATGTGTAACTTGCTTGCTGTATTTCTCCTTCATTCAGCTCAGTAACTCAATGGCACATACATAAGCTATTGCAAGTTGCAGAACAAGCAAGCGTCTCCACCTAACTGCGGAAGCAGCAGACATAATTCAAAGTAGAGAAAGAAAATCGGCACTCCACCACATAACAGACCATAAACTAGCTATCTCAGGACTTGAGTAGAAACCTTACTTAACTCTACAATTATCAGCACATTCACTTAACTCAGAGTTCTTCCCAAATGATGAATAGGTCTTTGCACCCAATCAAAGCTGGAGGAGGAAGCTGTGAGAAGAAAGTCCACTTCTCACTGCTCATCAGCTGAGCACTCAGTACACAGCTTTTGATTTGGCTGATGCTAACTACTGTGATATGAAACCACTCAGGTATGTCCTCATTTCAGGTCAAAAAACAAGATCTCTCGAATGCCTAGGTGATTGACCGACATGCCTCTGTATGCTTTACAATAAGCAGAGAAAAAAAACGTCCCCTGGGTGCATAAGGTTGTTTCAAATGGAGTGGTAGGGGAATACTGCAATACTTCAAGGCCAACTTTTAACCTAAAAATCCCATGATCATCAGCAAGCCAGAAGCAAAAGGAAAATCACTTTTTAAAAAACCCCAAACAGACATGGAAATAAAAGCTATGTTTTTCACATGTCAAAATTAAAGCAGCACACCTTTTCTAGTAGCATGTAAAGTTAGTTGAATAGAGAAACCCCTGAAGAGTCAGTAATACAGAAGGCTATAGTAGCAAGCATCAGAAAGCTGTAACATTGTTGTTTCGTCAGTTTTTATTAAGTTTAAGAAATAAATGTCAGATGAGTGTATAACTCATATCCTTGTCCTAACGGTTCTCAGACACTTCAAAGTAATTAGAGATAAAAGTGAGACAAGGTCTTACTGAATAAGTGATATCCTTTCCTTTAACTGGTACAGTTTAATGCACACAGTAAACAAAAGCACACAACAAGGAGACAAGTTTTATGCACATAATGGCTTCCTGAAGTGCAGTTAAGTGCTGCTGTTCGAGTTTTAGCATCTTCATTTGTCTGTCAAGTTTTACTTACAATCATGTACCTCAAAGAAATGAGTAAGAAGCACGCTACACTGTAGTTGCACTGGCTATCTCCTTGGAATTAGGATAGCATTAGTGACATCAGTATATAAACCATTTTGGCTGTCCAGTTTTCTATTCATCATACTGTACTGATCAGTACGTTCAGAGCAAAGAAAGGACGTTAACCTACGCCTAATGTACAGATGCTGCAATCTTCCCAACAGAGAACTTCATCTACCACTTCATTTTAAAGATACTGCATTCTCTCAAAGCATTCTGGTGTTGCCTACTCACAGGTACTAGGGAAATACTGTTTCGCAGTAGTGTCATCTAGTGGTCAAATTCAACAAAAAAGACCAAAAACAACCAATTTCTCATAGTTCACATATTCTGCACAATTTATTCCTTCTTATAAACTAACTTTCAGCAATCTATCTTAGTCTGCAGGTGGCTGACTTATTAAATGAAATTCCATACTAACTATTGGACAACAACTGGTTGTTCCCCACTCTCTGTGGGGAAGGGAAGGCAACATCACATAAGTTATTTTTAAGGGGGGGGGGGGGGGGGGGGGAATTGAAGAGCTAGAAGAGTTGTCCAACCTAAACCTCAGCTCTCTTCACTGCTCAAGTCAGACTGCAGGGTTACAGATTAACTAATTATCTCAACGCTTACTTGTACACTCTTATAAAGACAGACAGTATTTCTTGTGATAGTGTCCAATCTCAGAACACTGATGATAAATCACAACTAGCTTTAAATAGTTTTTCCTCTGACAAATATAAGTAATAGCAGTAATACACTGCTGACCTCAAGAAAAAAAGGAATAGGTTTTACAGCTGAGTGAGGTAAGGCAGTTGTACATTTTATTTGGTTGGTCTGAAGCATTCGCTAAGGTTATATTCCAGGTATGCCTTCCATACCACACAGTTCCAATATTCAGGTAACTGACTTCAAATGAATATCAGTTTCACTAGTTTTGAAGTGCCAATAATAAAAGTCAGTACTAAGTAACGAATGGACAGATTGTTGCATGAGATGCCATTCCTTGTGGAATAACAAAAGGCCAATTAGTATCATGTGGGTCTTAACCATAGAATCCAAGGAGTGGGAGACTGATAAGTGCACATGTCCCCGGAGGTCGGTGCTCATTGGCATATATTAGCTCTAAATTACCACAGTTAATCTTTCAGTTATGAAGAGAAAATACAGGAAGCAATTCCAGTGGTGTACTCAACATTTTTCCTCTGCTTCAATACAGTGAGAACTACACCATTAGGTGCTTGTTTTACATCTTAACTGACCTAGGTTAACATGAAATACTGCTCTAATTTCACCCCCCCAACAATATATTGAATCATTTCCATGTCTTTTTCAATAGATTAGTTTCATAAACAGCAATTTTACATTCCACATAACAGTGCAGACAGCATCAGCTGTTTTCAATTCATTGACAACTCAGATAAACTGAATTTGAGATTGAAGTTCTGAATTTGAGATTGAAGTTCCTCTCCAAATTATGAGATATTTTTGACTGATGTTTCAAATAATTATGTCTTTTATGAAGGCTGTAATAGGAAAACACTTGTTACACAGCTCCCACTTCTTTATCTGGGAACCCAAGCACTTTGTATTTTAAAGCATAGCAGTTATTACTTTGGAGGAAAACTCAGCCTCATTTTGGCCAGAAAAGCTGGATCTATTACAAACAAACAAACAAACAAACAAAGGGCCATTTTAAATCAATACATCATCTGAAAGAGTTAAGGAGTAAGCAGAACTACCTCCTTGTTGCTTCTACCAGATTACCAAATTGCATGGATCATTTTCAGAGATTGCCTGAATGAGTCACATCATAGGACTGAGGGCCTCTCCACAATTTCTTTCTGCTTTGTAAGGACTGCTAAGACACCAGATGTACCAAAACAACAGGAAGACAGTATGTCCCAAACTCTGAGTTCCTCCTATCAGACCTTGGCAACAAGGCAAAACCAGCCAAATTTAAAACTAAGCAGTAGAACAAAAGGCTAGAAAACAGAAAAGCCTGACAGGGACTTAAAAGCAATGGGGCATCCATTTCTGAATAACCAAAAGATGTGGGTTTGATAAAAGAACCATCAGTCTCAAAAAAACACACACAAACTTCTTCTGCCTAGCCTCTGCACAATGTCCTTGTCCACTTACAATTCCTAGATCATCTGTATGTTGCTTACAGTACTATGGACTATTTCACATACTCAAAATAAAAACATTTACAGAATCAGAAACATTCAGGTTGGAAAGTCCCTCAGGATCACCAACCGATAACCTTATTCCTACAAGGTTCACCCTAAACCATATCCCCAAGCAATTTACATTAAGCCAAAATTATAACCTTTCTAGTGTTGGGGTTCCCTCCTGTCTGCTTCATTAAAAAAAAAAAAAATCTAGAAAACTACATCAAATCTATCATACAAAAATATTACATCTGCAAAGTTAGGAGCTATACAATACTAGTATTTTATTTCCATGAACGCCTGGCTACCCATGCTGTAGACTTTTCAGATTACATGATACACACAGCTCCGATAACAATCCTGCTGACATTTCACATGTAAAAATGCTTCATATATAAATCACAATCACAAAATCATAGAATGGGTTGAGTTGAAAGTGACCTCCAAAGGTCATCCAGTCCAACCCCCCTGCAGTAAGCAGGGACATCCTCCATTTGATCAAGTTGCTCAGTCTTGTTGAGCCTGACCTTGAATTATCTCCAAGGATGGAGCCTCAACTACCTCCCTGGGGAACCTGTTCCGGTGTTCCACCACCCTCATGGTAAAGAACTTGTTCCTAACATCTAATCTAAATCTACTCTGATTTCAAACCACTGCTCCTAGTCTTACCACCACAGGTCTTTGGAAACAGTCCCTCTTCAGCCTTATTGCAGGCCCCCTACAGGTACTGGAAAACTATTAGGTCTCCCCAGAAGTGGAAGGTGCAGTGGAAGAGTTTCTAACACCACAACACAACTGCATTTTCATGACCTGACAAATTCTGTTGGTCTCATAGGATCCTATTACATCACAGACAGACCATGACCCTTTTTCTTTAGAAATGATCACAAAAAGGAGCTGCCCAGGACAAACACATGCAAACCACAGCTGTGTTATTTCCAAGTAACATCAGTTGGTATACTTAATTCCCAGTATAGTTCCTCAAAATATAGGTCAAAGTCAACTGTTAATTGGGCAGAAGAATAACTATGTCTCACCTCCTCTCACTTTGTATTCTTTAATTATGTATCTCTAAGCATAAAAATCCCCCTACATTACCATGTTATTTGCACTGTAACCCAAATTTAGTGTAAAAGGTCTGAACTGGCTCTGTGCTATATAGATGTCTAGAACATGAGCGGCATACAATCAGCTAAGGTGAATTTTTCATGCTGCATTTTACCAGACAAATTTATACTTCCATAGCTGGAAATCACACAATCTCTAGTGAGTTAATTTTTGACAGAAATGTATTTTATCCAAAATCTTCAGTATTTTGAAAGGTATCTAACCTACCCCAAAGGCTTAAAGAAATGTAGCTTTTATCTCTTCTTAATATATTGGTCTGTGAAAAGTGGAACAAACACAATTCTGAGTAACCAAGAAGACTGAATTACAGGCTGATAAAAAAGTGCTATCTTCAGGAGACAGGATAACATCAGTTTTATCAGGGTATAATTCAGCTTACATCATAAAGTAGAAACCATTTGGTTTAGGCAAACAAATTATTTGTGAAAGTCTAAAAAAAGTGAAAAGGATTTTGAATTTTAAAAGACAAATATATGCAATAAACACAAACCTGTTCTAAGTGTACTTTTCATTTAAGCTGTGAAAAGCTAAGATATACAGCCATAAACATTTTAGAGTTTAGAAAAATAAGAGAAAACGAAGAGGATTGTTCTTGAGAAAAAAGGTTTATGTCTCTAAAGCACTGTTTTTGGTACTAGTTTGGAAACTGGTGGCATTGTCAAAGATTGAAACCAAAAGCATTTCATTGAGCAAATGAAAACCCACAGCTGAACTACACTGACAGTTCATACTATTCAGGTTTCCAATTACAGAAAAACAAACAAACAAACAAACAGAACCAACAACATCAAAACACCCAAGCAAACACCTTACTCTCTAATCAAAATGACTGCAATACTAGTAGTTACATCTAGTCATTAGCCAAGTATAAAGATGAGAAAGATAAAAACAAACTGTGTGCCCTTGTCCTGGGGCTTTGCAATACAGGACTTCACTGGTCAAAAAGAGCAGAGCAGGGAAGGGCTGGAAGGCTTTCTATTAAGCACCTTCTATACATACCAATGCCGATTTTCTTACAACTTAACTCCTGCAGCACATCAATAGATTTTTCTTCCTGGCATCATACAAAATTTGCCTTAAATAAGATCTGGATCAGTCACTCAAAAGCCTCGTATGTTCTCCAATGACCAGTTTGATTCAGCCCACTCCTACTACCCAAAATATACCAGATTACATGCTGAGACCTCAGGCTACCCACAGAAGCTGATCAGTTGTGCCCTGTCTACTCTGCAGTGTAAACTGGCACTTTTCTCTTGAAAAAGGAAAACAAAATGACCCCACAAACAAACAACAAGAAAACCCAGCATCGGCTGAATAACTTTTACTCACATTCTTTACAGTATTTCGAAGCTAAGCATGTTTTAAATCTGTTTAAACCTCAGTAAGGTGGAACTGCACACTCATTTAGACAGAACACAAACCTTCCCTAGTTCTGTCCCAGAAGTTGCTTTAAAGAAAGACTCCTAGCTATGTGTTGTAAAACAACTTACTTATGCTACACTGCATGTCTACCAATGATATGATAAAGTAAGCATCTGAAGCTCAAAATTCTTCTGTGTTTTTAATCAGAGAACAGTAAAAAAAAGCCTGCAGTACACATCAGTGTTAAGAGCAAACATAATGCTAACTCAAGTGAGCAAGGAACCCCAGCATGCTGAATCCCAGATATACAACCATTTTATTATTAAACTCTCAACTTCTCAGAGAATGTAGTCACAATTTTCACCACTACCTAAAAAGCAAAGATCCATGCTTTTAACCTTTCAGTAGCTCCACCATTCTGAGTACACAAAATATCATGTGATTAATTATACCCCAGGTGATTTTATCAAAACTTTTATACGACTTTTAATTCATAGCTTCCCCTAGTTTCTCATTAAATGTCATTCAAAAAAAAAAAAATAAAAATCCCAAAACAAACAACCCACACACACACACACACATGAAAACCCAAGCAAACCAACAAAAAACCTCAGACAAACAAAAACACCTCTCTCTCACCAGAGGACTGGCATTCTTCTGCAAAACTATCACAGGGACCAAAACATTGCAGTGTCAAGACCTAAGAGAGCTGTCCTGCCTCCACAGATGCTTCTAAGCTAAGGAAAGAGAAACTCCAAGCCCAGCAATACAATCTCACTCTCAATTAAGGCATGGAGAAGCAGTAACAAACACTATCACACCTCACTTCAGGTGTTTGGTGGAGTTTATTGTCCTGATTTTGGATTTAAAAGAAACGCACACTAATACCACCCACAAACAACACACAGAGATGGTATTTATTTTCAAACACACTTACCTTGCACCATTGTTTCTAACTACGTCCACTGTTTCACCAACAAAATACCGATCCTTGACATAAGAGAAGATTTCATCACAGATCTCATGAAGTCGGGAGCGATGAGTAAGGGTGGCCAAGTAGAGAACTGGAATGATGAGTGCCTCTGGAAAACTTTGAAGATTATGTCTGGCTTTCTTCTCTGATTCCAGTGCTTCCTGATATGTGAGTCCTGGTTTACCTGTGACTGCACAGCTCCACACAAGGCTGTTGCACAGAATAGTGCGTTCGAAAAAATCACTGAAAAAACAGAAGGTTGGAGACAAAGAAGGGAAACAGATGAATTCTGATTAATATTTTTAAATTGCTCACTCTTAATATAGCAACAAATTTCTTTTACATCAAGCTCTACTCCTGTACAGGTTGTAGGCAATCAAGACTTATCTACCACCTTTTAGCCACATTGTGGTAAATTGCTATTGTAAAACCGAAGTCTCCTTTCACTGCAGACTACAATAACATCATCAAGACCTAGAAATGCTGCAAATATCCCCATTTAAGAAGCCTTATACATAAAAATAATCACACTGGGTTTAACAGGTGTCATATCCTCCTTGCATCCCCCACATTCTCACAAATATTTGCAAAATGAGGGTCTTAAGCCGTACAAATATAAAATAATCTTATGATCACACAAACATGTTGAAACTTGAGTAAGTTTCAGATTTTGAGTGCCTTAGCTCAAGTTAAAAGGAGGTAAAAAAATCAACGTCAAGTACTTCTCTAAATACTTTTTATTCCTTCACTGTTTGCATTGCTCTTAGAAAAAGTATTAAACTATTTTTTCCTACAAATTCCTCTCCTTGTTCCATTAGCAAGTATTAATTCTCTTCCTTCCCTGCATTGTGATTAATGCTGAAGTCACATTTTTGTATTGCTTCTTTACTAGTTCTATTGCAATCAAGAAAGTTTTCATTAGTCAATACCTGGCCATTTTTGACAGGTATCAGAAATAGCGGTTTGTTAAAACACTTTCCAGATGAAGTAAATGATGTAGCTATTCACAAAATCATGTTAAAACAAACTGTGGATCAGTGATCAGACAGCAGAGCAATCTTTCAATATACCCCAGTTCAATGATTTTTATTTACTTTTCCTTAAAAATCTTGACAGACTAGTATTGATAACTATGCAACACACAACATGACAGATTTGTTTGCCTTCTATTCACCACAGCTATTTCAAAGCAGACACACAGCACTTCCAAAACACTGCATGCTACACAAGATACATATACTGAAGTTTCATTCCTTTATAAAAAATTACACTGTACAGTGTTGTTATTTTTATAAGGAAAGAACTGTTAGCATCATTTCCAGTAAGGGGCTTAGAGAATTGCACAGTTCACACTTGCAGGCTCCCTGCAAACTCAAGCTGTCAAAATGTGCAACGGTTCAAATGCAGATGATGATGTTCACTGCAGATGGACAGATGAACCATAACATTTTGTAAATGAAAATGGAAATTCCAGATTGAGGACAATGGAGGGTCCTGGCTCAGATAATCCGTTTTGTACGAGCACAGGATTCCTGAGTGAGAGAAAGATGCTAAAGCATCAGTCATGAGAAGGGAAAAGAACAGAAGAGAAAGAGATACATTATCTGAATAATATTTAATAGCTACAAACCTAGATGCAGATTATTTAAAACTCTAAATTTAACATGTGACAGCAGAAGAATAACTTTTAAGTAATAAAGAAAAAATTGGGTTTGCTTACTTAAAACAAACAAAAAGAGAACGAAAAAGGAGAATGAGATAAATATATGAACAGCGGATGGCTGCCAGTCATCCACTGTGCACAGCCAGAATATTCTTTTTTTGCTGTCAACCATGGTGAATCAATATCTTTAAGGTACAGAATAGTTACTTAAACATGTTACAGAATACATTAGACAAAAAAAAAAAAAGAGGTTTTTGGGTTTGTTATGGAATATATACAACAATCTCTTGAGGTCTCCTCCTGCCCGACGATTCAGTACTTCTGATTTAGATTCGCTATTTTCAATAGTCTTACTGATTTCAGTGGATAAAGAAACATCTACTCAAATCTTCATGCTGTTGTGTGTGTCTACATACATTTTTGTGTCTCACCAAAGAGGTTCTCGATAATTATCTGTAGCCAGGAAAACTTATTAAAAGTGCACTAAAGTATAATTTGCAGAAATTATTGACTTAAGGGGGAGGGAGGAGGGAGAAAGAGCAGCGGGAGGAAGCAACTGAGGTTGTCACTGACAGTGTCACTTTAAGAGCTGCTGTTTTTCTTTGTGAGGGGACATCGGGCAGTTGCGCTATTTAAAGCAACAGCATTGAACTTACAGGGGGAAAAACAAAACAAACCAACCAAACCAAAAAAACCCACCAACTAAAAAACCCCAACCAACAAACCTCTCTAGAATTTAATCCATTATTGTAACAAGAGCAAAATTTTAAGATTACTGTAACTGAAACATATTTGAGGAAAGTATTTTTTCCATTTCCATAAAGTAGTTTGTGCATCTAGTTTCACTCTCCCTCATCTCCTCTCATTTTGCATGGATTTTCCCCTGTGAAATTACTCAGAAATTTTTGTGAAAGAAAGTACACTATTTTGAAAGCATTATTTGTCTTTTGCCAGTGATTAACATACAGATACCAAACCCATCTGTGACTTAGTCTGTTAACGGTTTTATTGCAATGTTTAAACGATCTCACTAATTTGGTTTGAGAGGGAAGAGAAAAACCCGACACTATAGCAGATCTTATTTATAACACACTCTCTCCCTCTGGTGCGCATCAGTTAGCACAAGAAGACTTACAAAGTGCAGACAACAGTTACCAAACCAAAAGAACATCAGCACCAGCAGTTACATGATTTCTTTTTACTTAAAGCACTTGAGCATATTCTACATTTGACTTAAATGCACAACAGCAAGTGCATCTGCTGCTATGTCACATCTTTATCTAGGGTGTTACGGTCTTTGGGCTTGCTTACTTGTTCAAGACCTTTGCAACTTGACAACATGGAGAAGAAAGTTCACACAACACACATCCACAAAGCTCACTTGCATGGTCTCATCTGCCTGTGAGAAGATGTCCACTCATCTGCCCCAGTGAAGATGTCCACATCAGCTCAACTATTGAGGGAGCAGGGACTGAAAACTGAGTTGTCCTTACAGTTGACTTCTCGGATGGATGTCTTTTTTTCATTTACATTATATTGTTAATTTTTCATGCAAGGTCAGGTAAACAGCAAAATTATCAGCAAATTTTTGAGAAGTAGTTTAATAGTGCTAGTTGGTAGGTATTTGATAGGAGCCAGTTCATGAATAGAAGCCAGAAATAACTTGCAATCTCTGTGCTGACTATTTGCAATGGATATAAAAATCCAACCCAGAAGTGACAGATGTCTTTTGCTTCAACTAACCAAATATTTCCATTGAGACCAAAATCTACTGTATTTTAAGTGTGTTTCAAGAACAACAGTTGTTTCAAACCATTTGCTTTCATTCATATTCTTAGCATTTAGTATAACAAGCAAGCAGGGATGTGTGTGTCTTCTTTTAAACAGGATAATTATTTGTCAGAGAAGTAAAATATGACAAAGTCACACTACTTGAAAACTGAGGAAAAAGAAGGGAAAAATAATCTATGGAATGGCTAACTTGTAATACCTACTATTTTCAATTCTGAAGCCCCTAAGAGCCTATAGTATATAACCTCTTTAGTCTATTTTTAGAAGGACAATCGTGGAAGCCCAAGTCTGCCATTCTAGATCACAAAAGCATTCTTGTACTCAGCCTTGTCTCCAGAAGTGGTTAATAATACACATTACAAAACAATGCACAAAAGAAAGCAGCAAACAAAAGCAACCAAGAGGAGACATTTATCCCTTAATATTTACAGGTTAATTATGCATTAAGGAATGTATTTTCAAGTAACGAGTTTCTCTTCAACAGAAAAATCCACCTAAATTAAATAAGAACACTCTAAAAAGCCTGTGGAACAGATAGTTTTGGCTGTAACAAAGAATTCCGCAGGCAGATATACAAAGAAGTTTGAGCAGGTTTTGAAGATGCAAAACTGCTCATCTTGTGTTTCGGGAATACGGAACATTGCTACCACTCTATACCACTCACAATTCTGTCTTTCAGAATGTCTTCACAAGCAAGATTTCTCATATTTTAACAGTAGCTTTCACTGTACATCTATATCAGATATTAACTTTCACAGTTACTGGTAGTAACATCCCACTTGTTTAACATGTTTCTCATGCATCCCATGCATCCTCGTACTTGACTTTCCAGCTACTACTATGGCTCCAGACACTTTTGTTGGTCTGCTCCTCTAACCAAAAGTACAACCAAACTTGAAGCACATCAGTTCCCCCAGTTCCTGTTACTCCTGATAAATACAACTAAACACTGCCACTACACTGCATCTCCTTTTAAAGGCTAACAAAATTATGCAATGGCGTTTCAGATTAAAAAAGGAAATACATTCTTAACGGGAAAGTCACTTTACAAAATACTTAGTCTTGCGCCAAATTCTACTCAAATTAACATAATGATTTCTCATAGAGAGAAGAGTAATACTAGTGTATGATTTGTATTCATCCATACTAAGGCTGCCATGGGCATGAAAGAAGCTTTTCAACACTAACTTTGTGCTCTATAAAAAAAAACCACCACCAAACAAGAAAACAAGTCTTAACAGTTTGCAGTATTAAAAGCATTCATATAGTTGAGCAAGAGGGTGAATTCAGGTTACCATATATATCTATACAGTCAACTACATCTAGTCAAGACTCTGCAATTTTTAAACTCTCCCCTCAAAAAAACTGAAGTTGCTATTGCAAAAGCAGATTCAGTGAAGCCTGACTTAGACAGTGGTTTGCTTTCAAAACCCAGCTAAATGTAAGAAGTAGGCCCTCCCTTTCCCCATTAATCTAATTGTCCTTGCTTAGGCAAAGAAATGGGAAATGTTGTTTTCAGAAGGATCACTTTGCAAACAGCAGAGGTAAGGGTCAGCACCTTTAAAACTTATTGAAAGATGACCCTATGTTCTCTAGTAGATTATGTCACAACCAACATTAATCTAAACTTACTCATCTGTGCCAGGAACAACTGGATATATAAAAAAATACTAAAATTTTTAATGCAAAGCACCAAATCTACTCAACCTCACAAAACAAAAAAAACAAAAAAAAAACCCCAGAAAACAACACCAACCAAAGGAAAAAAAAAAAAAAACCAGACCAAGACACCAATCCCAAATTCCCTCACATGCACAAAAATCAAGCAATAGCAGTTTTCTACTGAGCTATCCCAGCTACCATATTCTAAGTACTGACCTCTGAGCTAACCACCGACATTTCTAGAGATTGCCTGTGTGAACACAGCTCTAAATTTAGCCCTTAAATCGTGAACTTTGGTTAAATATGGAATTCAGTCTTTCATACTTTTTCTTAGTGACAACATCCTTTCAGAGTAAATAAGCCTGTCAGAGTACTCAAAAATATTCACCGAACCCTCTGAAAGATGTTTTAAAAGGATACTTTTAATGATGAAATTTTAGCAAAGCTACACACATACCTGAAATGTATTTCAGTGCAGTGTCAACAAATACATGAGAGTCATGTAATTACGTGATAATAATAATTGTAACCTGAAAAGCAGCTTTCAAAATCTTGGTAGCTGGGGGAGGGGGAACTTAATTCCTACAGAAACAGCAAAGTATGAGCTCTTCTTGCTTGTTAGGTTCTCATACGCCCTATAATGAAAATACTCCTTGCAACAAAATAATCAATATCCCCGTCCATGTGTCGTACCCCCCCAATCGAGTGTATAGTCCACGAAACAGGCACTACCCTTCAAAATTACCTACTCTAACTTCTTTAAAATGTTATTAGGTGAAGTGTATTTGAGTAAGGAAAAACAAGTCTAAACACGAAAAAAGATTTAGGTGTGCTCTAATTTCATATGCTGCAAACGAAAAGTATTTCAGATTTAATCTCATTAGTCTGCACTTCTTTGAGAACAGAAAAAAAAAGGGGGGGGAGGGAGGTTTGAATGCAAGGGTTTTGGTAGGCGGGAATGGTGCTGGATCAGACTGGGACAAAAACACATACACTTATCAGCTTTTGAAAAACGTCTCACTAAATACTTTCTGTCCATTGTTCTTACGACCGATAAAGTAAAAGGCAGCAAGTTCGGCACTACCCGTGCAATACGCCCTCAACGGTTAACGACAATTTCACAATTGCTATTGGTCTTTTTATATATGGAAAAGGGAGGAAAAAAAAAAAAAAGAAGACGACGCAAAGAGACAGGAAAGCGTCCTAAGCGGGGGGGACTGGCTCACCCGCTCGGTTTGAAGCCGGGTTTAACGTCTGGCGGCGCCGCCCGGCCGGGTAACGACCACTCCGACCGCGGGACCCGCGCCCTGCCGGACAGGTGCAGCGACCCCCGCGTCAAGGCTGCGCTCTCTCCACAACCCCCGGCCGGGCCGCCGAGCCCGCCAGCCATTTCCAACCGGGTCAACCGGCGGCTCCCCGCGGAGGCGGAGCGAGCGCGGCCCTGGGCGGCCCAGCAGCCCCGACACCCCGGCCCGGCGGAAGGCCGGCAACAAGGGGTTAAACGGCGGCGGGAGCCGGCCGGGAAGCCGAACCTAGTGGGCTCCGCAGGCTGCGCCCTCAGCGCTGCCACTAGAAAAGGGTGGCCGGCACGTGCCTGGCGGGTAGCCCCGCGGCGCCGGCTGAACCCAGGCCCGGCGCGGTCACCTCCGCGGGGCGGCCTAGCGCCGCCGTCCGCCGCAGACACGCGGCTGCCGGCGAGGACAGAAGAGGGGGGAAGCCTGGGCCCGGCGGTCGCTCGTTACCGCCCGCCACCTCCCACACGCACAACTTTCACTTCCCCGCCGGGGGCAGGGGGAGAGGGGCAAGGGCAACAGCTCAGACACAGTAGAGCGAGAGGGGCGGCGAGGAAGAACCTGGCTCCCCTCCTTCCCCGCGAGGGGAAGGGGCTGCGGGATAGCCCCGCGGGGAAGGGGCAGGGGGAATCCCTGCCCCGGGCCAGAAATCCGCCCTCACCCCCCTCGGCAAGGTACAGGCTCAACGCCAACCGCGCTCTCCCCTGACGCTTCCCCCTTAACCTCCGGCAGGGCTCCCCGCGGCGTTGCCAGGGAATCCCCTCCCCGCCCGCCCAGGTGTCAGCCGTTGGGGGTTAAACCGCTCCCTATCCACGAGCGCCGGAGGGCTAGGGGGGTAGACAGGACAGGCACAGGGACAAGAACATAGACACGGGGATTGTCTCTTACTCGTAGTCCCTGAAGATCTCGTTAGTGACCTTGCAATAGAAAACGCGCTCGTCCGGCCGAAGGTCAGCGGGGGGCTTCTGCCTCACGAAGGGCTTTCGGTGCAGCAGCGGCATCGCCCCGCTCCGCGATCTCTTCCTGCCCCGGGACCCGCTTCAAGGAGGAAGGAAAAATAACAAAACAACAACAAAAAAAAAATTCAATAAAACCCCAAAAAAAAGAACAAAAAAACCCAAACAAACAAACGGAGGAAGGGAGTGAGTGAGGGCAGCGGCGCCCCCCGGCCCGGGGAGGAGGGAGAGGCCTGGCGTGTCCCTCCCCCCGGGGGAGCCGGAGAAGAAGCGGGAGAAAGCGCCGGCGGCTGCACGGCGGCCTTTTGTGTGCCGACACGCCGCTGCCTGCCTGGGACTGCGAGCGGAGCGAGCGGCGGATCCTTCCTCCCGCCTCCGCCTCCCTCTACCTCACAATGGGGCCATGACGCNCGCAACGTGCTCGGCGCGGGGATACCCCGGCCGCTGCTGCCGCGCTTTGTCTACTCTGGCTTCCTTGCCCCCAGGTCACCCCCTTCCTTCGCCTCTGACCCACACACGCAGGGCCGGACACCAACTTCCACTCCTTCACAGCCGCCGCCTCCTCCTCCCCGCAAAGCAAACACCCTCGAGGGGCAACACAGACCACTTATCGCCCTCTTTCCCTTCCTGCCGGGACGCTGCTTAGCGGGGGTCCTCGCCTTTCCCGCCCCGCGTCTCGCCCCGACCCGGCCATCGCCGGGCTCCGCCGCTGCGGGACAGCGCGGCTGTGGCGCGGGGGGCTGCCCGCCCTCCGGCCTTCCGCAGCAGGAGGCTCCGAGGGGCTCCTGCCCACCTGGCGCGACCGCAGGCTGCCTTTGCTGCTCAGCCGGTGCGAAGCGCGGTCCCCCTCGCCGTGTTTCTCCCTTTTCCTCTGCCCCCCCGGCTCCTGGGAAGTTTTTGATCTACTTCTTCAAGCCCTCAATCAGGAAGAGCTGCGGGGAGGAGCCTTCCCCTGCTCTCCCCTACATCTTTATTGGCCGTTCGGTGCCTTCCAGCGTGTGTCACACAGGAAGACAGCGAGCTACATTATTAATTAATGGCTGAGAGGGCGCATCCTCCATTTTTGAATTATCAGCGAGAGATCTCTAGTGCGAGGGGTGGGCCCAGACCGGCTGATTGCGGGGGTAAGGCGGCTCTCTCCGCGCGGCGCTGCCGGCCGGGCCGGGCTGCGAGTGGCAGCGGCACGGCACGGTACGGCACAGCATGGTACGGAGGGGCGGCCGAACCCGCGGCGTGCGGCGCTGTCAGCCCGCGCCTTCTGCCACCGGCATTACCAGTGTTTTCGAGACTGGCACCGAGGAGCCGCCGAGCAGCTGGGACGCAGCCAGCCGCTGGATCCCAGAGCGATCCACTGTCCTCGGTACCTGCCCTGCGAGCAAAGGCAGGCGCGTCTCCTGCACGGCTCTTCCCTTCGGCTGACCCACAGCGATTTCGGCGTCTGTCCATGCAATTCTGGAGACGTTTCTCTCTCAGTTACAGCCTCAAAGCCAAGCAATACCCTGCTGTTAAAGCGCATACGGCGGATATATTTTGCTGAAAATGAGATTAAATACAGTTAAGGTGAACATAAGAATTGTACTCGAGCCTTTAACACTGCCCCTTTTTTTTCTTTCCCCCAGATCACCGAAAGTGTCATTACATGGTTTTATTACTGTGTTAAATTTTCACCGCTTCTGTTTGTTTTTTATAATAATGCATTTAAAGTGCCATTGGTAATTAAAACCGGGGTGTTAATTTAATCGTGTTCCTAAGAGTTGCTAGCCAGCTTGAAAACAAAAAGCACAGAAAGTTAACTCTCATTATAGTTTGTCTTCACAGGTCCAGCACTCACATGAAACATTTACAGAATATTTGTAGAAACTCCACAGAAGTAGTAAAGTGAATTATATCTGAAGGCTGATCTGTATATAGTTTACATTTACACCTTAAAATGCTGTTCCTGCAAATAAAGGTCCCTGCTGTTTCCTGCACCTGTACATAGGTTGCTTTCTTCTGTGACTAAAACCTAGAAGAATGTTTACATCCAATCCACGAATCACTTTGTTTAAAAAGCAATCAACTTTTAATCAAAAACTCTAAGAAACTTTAATGCTTGCTTCTTTTAGCTAAGTTTACAAAATAGGAAGCTTGAGCTACAAAGCAGGTTACCTCCTGGATCTGATCAGTGTGTTTTCATTTGCCAGCTGGCTTCACTTTCATTTTTTAAATTACTTTCTAGCGAAGAGAACAAATGCAGCTTGAGTTAATGCACTTGTACCTGACATCTGCTAATTTTAGTTCATTTTGCATCAAAAACTGTACAGTATATCATGGTTATCACATTTAGTGTTGCCAGTTCTTATGATTACAGTGAGACTTTGTTTTTAAGCTCTACCTTCTCAGCAGGTGTGATTAATTTAGTACCTCAGGTCTCCTTAAAAAAAAATTGAGAGAAAATCTTGAATATGTGAATTCAAAAGGCTTACAAATAAGAAAGGAAAGAAAAGCCTTGAGTTTTGAATTTCTGTAAATCTCATTATTTTTAAGCCAGTATGATGTTTGGGAACTTGGCTGATATTTTTCATGCTCAGATTGTCAGCACGGCATTATTTTAGCACTACTTGGTAGCCATGAAAAATGCATGAGCTGATAGAACTGTGACATCAAAAGCAAATTCCCTTTTCCTTTTTGCTCTCTCTTGCCCTCTTCCTCTTTTCTTCTTACCTCTTCCTCCTCCTTTTGCTCTTCCCCCTTCATTATTCCCTCAGTGATTTTCCAGTGAACAGATCCTCGGTGAGTAGTGGGGCTGCACTACATTTTCATGTTCTTAGAAGGCAGATGAGCAGTTCATTTAGTTTTCACCTCTGAATCCATCTCTGTTCTTTGAAATACATGGACTCAGGCTCTGATTCTGCTCCCAATAAGGTCAGCAGGAACTAGAACAATTTTTTATGACACCAGCTAATGTCTACTAAGTGGAGAATTCAATGCAAATGAATTCAGAGAAACCAGGAAAAGGTTACTTTCCTTCCATGGCAATATTTATTGTATCTTTGCACTGTTTAATTTTTGCAATTTATTTATTTGTTTGTTTGTTTGTTTAACATATCACTGAAAGTTTTGCCTTGATCCAATAAATAAGAATGGCACTACTGATGACATTCAGCGGGGTTGTTGATGTGGATTTTGCCACAATGCAGCTTTCTTTTTAAAAGATGACATACACTAACAGCCATACTAACTGGAGTTCCCTAGCCAGGGAGGTTGCAGTTCTCACTCACAGAATTTTGAAAATATTTGCATTTGGAACATAAAATCATAAACCACTTGGTCTTTGTGCTTAATAAGGGTAGAACAATTTCTTAAGGACAGTGTCAGGGTAGACACCCCTCCCAGCTCCTCCTTCAAAGCTTCCCACAATTTGCAAAGTTTTCTTTTTTTTTTTCACTTTCCCCCTGCTTTATCACATATTTCTTTCCTTGTTCTATCCTATTTCTTCCTGTCTTTAAACCACCAAGAAAGACTTTACACAAAGATATCCCAAAATATCTGTTAACATAATCCAAAATACCTATTCAGTTATATCCACTGCCAAATAATCTCCATGTCACTATTAATATTTTGGAATGAGTAGAGGACATGGAATTATTTTACTAGAGCCACTTTAAATTCACACCTAACTTTATATTGGAATAGCTAATGTTTAGCCAAATCATATACTTGAAACCAAGCAAAAGCAAAAATTTTACTCAGTTTTGCCTGTGTTATCTCACGACTGGGATTTTTCTATAGAGTATGCTTAGCTGCTTGCTTGCTTGATTTTTTTGTTCATTTGTTTATTTCTTTCTTTCAAAAGTTGCCACTTTGTTCTCTCAGAGTTTGGCTGAAGTCAGGGAAGAGAAAAAAACATCATTAGATTTATTCATAACTCACTTCCTTGGACTTTGAATGGCATACTGAGTTCTCAACTCTATTTCTTCTGAAAAACATGTGGTTGAAAAGACAGATGTGTAAATGATAGATTGCTCATGAGCTGTTCAGTCAACTGATGTAACACCAACAGTCTCTACCTTCTTCCCAGTTGACTGGAGCATGTGAAACAGAATATAAGATGTATGTGAGCATCGACTCATTTTAATGCATTGAACAGATTTTGGGGGGATAGTTTTGTTCCTTTTCTTTCCAAACATTGTTTTGAAAATCCTTAATTTCAATGCAAAGTGTCTATCTCTTTCTTAAAGCTTATAGCACCCAACAAAAACACCTTATTTATTTGTCCAATCGTGCATCTTGTGACTTACCAATATGTTTTTGTTGTTGTTTTTTTCACCTTTTGCCCTTCCACCACCTTGCACAGCCAGTTTACTCTTATGATCATATATCTTTATTTATACTTTAAACTATGTGAGCAAAGACAATGTGCTGGCTTTATCAATCCACTCCAGCTGTGGATAACTGTAATTTTTGGTCTATTGTCTTTTACTGGCTGTAAACAGCACTATGCTCAGTTTTCAATAACGTACTCACATAAATAAAGTGCCTCAGTCAAAAAAACAAAAAAGGAAGGGATACACATGATTTTTCACCACACATTTAATTTTTCTTTCATTCTATGTCAGTTGTATTTCAACATGCTTTAAATGCAGTTCTGTAATCACAAGGATAGGAGTTCCTTATTCTGCAGTTGCCTAACACATTCAACACTTGTTGCTTTCACGAGTCACAAATAAAGGTAACGAATCAATCCTTGTGGTATAGTCACGTTTTTGGTAGTTTCTTAACAGCCTTAACCTAGGCATTCCACCGTTTCAAATGCAGGCACAATCTTTGGGTCATAGAGGGCAGTAAGTCATGGCCAGAGTCTGATTTGCCTATTGCTAAGGTTAAATGTCACTCAATACAGCAGCACCCATCCCTCAGCCTAGCCCTTGGGGAGCTATTCTACAGAAAGACATTCCATTTTCTTCACATTTTTTTAATAGTTTAATAGGGTTTAGGCATACACAGTTCTTGCTGCTTTTAACAGTATTGAATGTTTAATTCCCATGCTAACTCCAGAAACGAAGAGGTACGTTCCTTTAAAGTTCACTTTAATCTTATCCCATTTTCCCCTTCAAAAGAGGCTATTAAAGATATTTAAGCTGATAACCTTATACTAGTGGGGAGGAACTCTGACCTCATCTCCTTTGCAGCAATGACCATGTATGATTTGCCTCTAACCTGATTACAAAATGATAAAATGATGTTGTGAAACCACTATTCATTTCCTAATAGTGTCTCTGAAACCAGTTTAAATTCTGAAAGACTTGGTAGTGCACTTACAGTTGTAGTGCACTGGATACAAAGAACTGACACTACTGTAATTTCACTAAACTAAAATATACTGAATTTTTCATTGCTAATCAATATTTAGAATTAATGATGACTGATTAATGTTTTTGGATGAATGATGAATGAATTTGCTGTCTTTTCTACATGTGCATGTTGTCACTACTGGAGGGATTTTTTTTCAAGAGATTTAAGTATCTTACATCAGCCTGCTTGAAAACTGGATCTAAATCCATAAGACACTCTATGCAGTCAAACTGAAGACTCAGAACTCTTAAACTACATAATACTAACCTACCATTTGCTAAGTTTGCATTCATCTTATTTGAATTACTTGTATTGAATAGCTGTCTGTCCAGTTGATGAGTAAAAATCACAGAATCACGACTTTTAGGGGGTTTTAGGAAGGATGACACAACAAGATTAACTATGTAGGCTCTACTCCAACAGTAGATGTCAATTAAAAGTAATGCTGAAGAAGCTAGTAGCTTCTAGATCCTCAGCTTGATGTCTCCCCACTCGGCAATGCACAGGCAAGTCATGGAGTATGCAAGTGGAACAGCCTCATCACAACGCTCCTGCATCTCCTTAGACTCTGTCCGCCGCTTTATCCCAGGCAGGTGAATGATGGAATAAAGTGATGGCTTGCCCTGGTTACCAAATAAACTGCAGGTTTGATTTCATGCTTTTGCAAGATGCTGCTTTTCCATAACTGTTTCTATTAACAGAGTACTGGCAGAGTGATCTAAGCCTGGGATGCTGAGTCCTAAAGCTGGAGGGACAGCACATCAAGCTATTTCATGGATACAGAATATATGTTCCTTGGGGGAATGCTGTACTCAAGTGAGATCCTCAAAGGAGATCTTTTGAGGCACAGCCTATATGATCATTCTCCCTCCTCCCACAAATCCAGGGCAGACATGTTTTAGGTGGACACCACTGTCCCACAATGCCCATGTTGGCACCTTACACTCAAGAGAAAGTGAAATACGATGGCATTTCTGCATTCCTTAAAAGTCAAGCACTCATAAACGTGTTTGGTTTATATAAAGCATGAGTATAGAGCAGAACTACAGGTAAAACAACCTGAAAGGTGGTAAATACAGTGCTAGCTTTGCTAGCTTTGGAAGACTTAGGACAGTTGGAAAATTAGTAGAATTGCTACCATACAGTTGCTAAGTATTTATAGTGAGGAAGAAAATGTAAACCTTTTTGTTACTGGTACAAATTTAGCACAATTGATAGAATGAAATTGTTAAAGATTCAGTAACTTGTGAATTAAGAAATGAAAATTATTTCCATTGTGATTTCCAGTCATAAAAAATGTTCCCAAACAAAAAGCAAAGAGAAGAAATTACAATCCCAGGACCACCTTCACACATGGAAATTATAGTACCTGAGACCTCATTCACAGAATCATAGAATCATAGAATAGTCTGGGCTAGAAGAGACCTCTGAAGGTCATCTAGTCTGACGCCTCCCCTGCACTCAGCAGGGGCATCCTCAACTAGACCAGCCTGCCCAGAGTCCTGTAGAGCCTCACTTTGAATATCTCCAGGGATGAGGCCCCAATCACCTCCCTGGGAAACCTGTTCCAGTGTTCCACCACCCTCATAGTAAACATGCAGTACAACTCCATAGTGTGGACATAGACATAATGTTGTAAAAATTCTTATGTCCTCATAGTTTATTGTTCTATAGGAACACTTTCTAGTGATGAAATTTATCTCTATGCATCTCTAGATGTACCCATGTGTAAGGTGGAACTGATATAAATATCTCAGACTAAAATACATTTTAGAAGTGTGCACCTCAGTTATCATAATTATAGAATGTCACAAGAAGTTGTATGTAAATCCAGGTTTACAGAGGCAGTAACCAGCACAAGGACTAACCTATTGTCTCCCAGAAATCAGAGTGTTACTTTCAACTCTCCTCATGATGCTTTATGAGGAAAGGATGAGAGACCTGGGTCTTTTTAGTCTGGAGAGGAGAAGGCTGAGAGAGGATCTAATAAATGTCTATAAATATCTCTGGGTCTGGGTGTCAAGAAGGAAGGGACAACCTCTTCTTACTTGCACCCTGTGATAGGACAAGGGGCAATGGATGTAAACTACAGCACAAGTTCCACCTCAACATGGAAGAACTTCTTTACTGTAAGGGTCACAGAGCACTGGAATAGGCTCCCCAGAGAGGTGGTGGTCTTCTTTTCTGGAGACTTTTGAGAGCTGTCCGGATGTGTTCCTGTGCAACCTGTGCTAGATACTATGGTCCTCCTCTGGCAGAGGGGTTGGACTCTAAGATTTCCAGAGGTCCCTTCCAACCTCTAATATCCTATGATCCTGTGAACTGCAAACCTTCTTCAGGGCAAAACAAAAGGTCACCTACTAGCTCTGCCTAGTCCCTAGTAGATGCAACAAGATGGACCTCTCCTTTAAAAAAAGTTTTCATTTACACTCGGTACCACTGGCTCGTCTGAGGTTCTATGACATGAACAAAGAGAAAAAGGAGAAAGTGTGCAAGATGATTATTTTTTACCTTATTTCAGCACATTCACTAAGGTCAGTACCAAGAAGAAATATTTAAAAAGTCAGATCAGGTGTAAAAATGTCCATGCCTTCCCATCACTGCTCTGAACTACCTTAATTTTTGTTTTCTTATGCCTGTGAGTGGGTGTGATGTACCTTTATGACAGAACTCGTTCAGTGAGAGAATTTCCTGCTTCACAGATAGGTTTTTAACCATGCAAGACATACTCATGACCTCAATTCTCCCTTTCTTGCCTGTTGTGCAACCGAGAGTTTAGCAGCAAAAGGAGTTACAACCTTAGCACTATCTAATATTCGTGCATATTGCATGCACACATGCTTGGATAAAAGTGCTTGAAATAAAACACTTTTGCCCGCCTTCCCACAAATAATACTTCACTCACACAGTCTGAAGAAATCTTCTGGCAGGACAATTTGTCATAAAAATCGGGAAGAGGAAAGGGAAAGGTATGCCAGGAAATGCAGCTTGGGTCTGTGCCGATGGCTGGATTCTTGGGGAGTTTCACAACACTCTGTGACTACAGCCCATCTCTGAGGCCAGCACACAAGTTGTTCTTAATGTTCGCATAAAACCTGGTTACAAAAGTTGTGACTATCCAACTCACTTTGCAGCAGCAGTGCTCTTCTGGCTGGCAAAGTCCAGTTTGACTGTATGAATGAGTCAGTGCTGCCAGAGAAGTTTTTAATTCGCTGCTGTCAATTTGTATCTTTCAGCGCTAGGCCAGCACTGCCATTTCTGCAGGCACCAGCTTCACAGGCTTGCCTGTCAGGGGGGCTTGGACAGAGTTTGGCTCTAACTGTGGGATCAGGAAGGAAAACACTTCGGGAACTACACATTTGTGATGAGTGTAGAAGAGGCTAGAGCCACACCTACAGCAGCTGGTTTTAGTAACCTGTGCGATTGTGGGAGCTTCCATACACAGCTCCCAGCTTCCCTGAGGAAGAGCTGACCATCTGGCTGGTTTCATGCCCCTCCTCACTGCTTCATGCCTGCCTAATCCACAGCGATTCAGTGCTGGTGTGGGACAGGGACATCTCTCTGCAAAGGGCCTTGAGTCCCTTGAGCCACCAGCACACTACACACCTGGGCATCAGGAAGGAGGCCAGGCTGGTGAGGCGTGCTGCCATTGCCTGATGCTTTTTGCACCACAGGCACTGGCTTTGCCAGCAGCCAGGACTAGGCAGGCAGCCTGGTAGGTGCAGGCAGGGGTCCCCGGCAGTGGGTGCCACAGCTGCCGATGCCACAGGGTCTCTGCATTGGCATTAGCAGCCACAGGGTGAAGCCCCTCACAAACCACTCTGCAGGGGCAGCCTCATGGCAGATAGAGCATCCCTGCACTCTTCTGCAGATAAGGAGGCTGGTTACAGCTTAGCCTGAGCAAGACAACGAGGCAAGCATCAGCAGGAGGAGGCAGTTGAAGGAAAACCCTCATATTTTGCTCGACCTATCTTCCAGGGTGTACGTGAGAGGCTGAAAGTCACTGCTCCTCCAGGCAGTCTGCCCAGTGAGGATGGCTTGGAATTTCACAGTCCATCACCCTGGCCTTCTCTGTGCATCCTTCATACCTCTCCAAATGGCAGGTTAGAACCTCAGCAGCTGCCAGAGGTGCCACTAGCCTTGGTGTGGCAGTCATGCACTGGCCGCCCCATCATAAAGTAGGTCATCCCTGCCTGAGGGTGGTCCTGGATCTTTCAACCTTTTTGGCCTTTGCTGAAACTTGGTAGGAAGTTCCTTCTGGCTTCAAGCAGCATGAAAGCTTTGAAGTGTGTGGGTTTGGCCACCCCTTTAGTTGACCGAAGAAGCAACACTTATTTCAGCACTGTAATCTGCGCTGTTCCTCGTACATTGACCAGATCACATCCAGCCCTCAATGTTGGTGTATGTTGTACATAAACCCTCTCAGAAATTAAGAGGTCTTCCTGCTGAGAGTTGTGAAATGTAATCAGTCCCAATGGGGGGTCAAACAACAAAATGCTGCTGGGAAGAACGTAGACTTTATTTCTTCAGTTAAACTGGAATTAATCTATATAACTAGTCTTACAGACTTCCATAGTGTATAGGCTGTGTGCATGTGACCATCCTTTTTCCAAAATTAAGTCTGTTCCTTTATGTTGTGATCAATCAATTCATAAGAATTTTGGGAAGGCTAAAACCCCCTGTAAATTCTCAAGGTTTCACAGTGTTAGCAAATGCAGAAGGGAACTCTTCTTAGTCCTTTTTTTTTTTTTTAATATAGTCTACTCCTAAATTTTAGTCTTAGATATATTTTGAGCTTTGCATACAGACCAGACTGTGAACTAGTTTAACTAGAGTGATTTTGGCTTGTGTAGTTGCTGTGCTGTGGACATTCTGAGAAACAAGGTGTAAACCTTATATTAGCACCTTTTTTAGGTAATTTTAAAGGTCTTTAATCAAGTAGGCATAAAAAGTGATCCAGATGAGCCAACGCAAGCTTTCTGCATAGACTAGTTTTAGAATTTTTTAAAAGTTCCTTTTGGCTACAGTTTGCCTGTGCAGGAACTCTACTTAATTCTGCATTAGATGTCTGGTGTAAGAATATGCTTGTCCCACCAAATGAAGATTTGCCATGAGGGATATGAAATAAGTGACATCGTATGCTTTCCTTCTGTGGCAGCAGCAAAGTTAAAAATCCATCCCTATCTGATGACTTACACACTGTTTTCTTTACACTGAAATGTTTATTAATTCCTTTGGCAGTCAACAGCTGTGTGTATCAAGATATAAGTATTTTCCCCTATATATGTTCCAAAGTCTTTGCAAAAGATCTGCGAGAGGAAAAGCTCATCAGCGTGCTTGAACTTTGAAAGAATTTAAAGGTAGAATGTAAAGTAAGAAGAAAAAAGTATACAGAAGGAGGGAATGTTACCCTTGTAAGNGCTCCCTCCCTGGAGGTGTTCCAGGCTAGGTTGGAGGAGGCCTTGAGTGACCTGTACTAGTGGGAAGTGTCAGAGGGTTGAAACTAGATGATCTTCGAGGTCCCTTCGAACCTTACCATTCTATGATTCTATGAAAATTACTCTTTAGATCGTTATGAAACCTGATTAATTTTTCCTAATAAAAATTATATGAATGAATATGATCTGTGGTTTTTCTGAATGAATAAGTGAATACACACACACACACAACCACCTTGTGGGCAGGACCTTTAAAGATTCAGTATTGTTCAGTGTGTCGATACCCTTGAAGTAGCCCTAAGATCAGAACCCAAAGGCCTAGAAGCAAGGAGGCAACATCTAGGAGGGCAATGAAGGTAAAGTGAAAAATGCTTACATGAGTCCTACTGTAGTTGCTACTTCAATAATCCTATCTGAACTTAACCATTGTACTAAAAAAAAAAATAATCAAGTCTTGCAGGTTACTCATGCTTATGCAAGTTGAAAACAAAAATCTATCAGTTGAACCAGGTCCTTGGCTCTATTCCAGTAGTTCAAAACAGGTCTGGAGCCAGCTTAACTGCCCCAGCCATAACCGTGTTCCCTTCTCCAGGAACAGGTCTGCAGGGCATGGACCCACTGAGACAGACTACACTTCCCTATTTCCAAGCTCTGACTCCTAGAATATGTACAAAGGAACAAATGGGATGGGCAGCATGTACCTGTTCTGCAGTGCCTCTGTGCCACAGAAACACTCCCACTGGGCTAGGAGCAGCTCATTCATTCTTTAAACAACAAAACAAACCCCAAGATAGTTAAGCAAAATATTCACTGTACCTTATCTTTCCCCTCCCTTTAAAAAAACCAAAACAAAACACAATAATTCTTGGTATTCAGAGAGGTCCTGTTGCTTTTTCCATATGAACACAATCTCAAGCTTCTGTCTGGTGAGGAAGTAATGAGACTTTGAGGACTAATAAAAAAGAGTCGACACATCCCAATATTGAAAACTGTTAATAATCAACATCAAAAGACTTTAATCTGTTGACAGTCATATACTTCATTCATACAGCTGGTTGCCCTATTGGATTTTCTTTCAGGCAAACTGGTGGATGCTCCCAGGTATGTCTTTGCACTCTGAAAACATTGAGGTAGCAGCTATCTAGAGGAAAGAGTTGAATTTGAAGGCCTGAGCAAGAAGCAGTATGTGTGAGGTTTCCAGGTTGATGTAAATGAATTAAGAATATAGGTACTGCCTCCAGGAGCAAAAAATAACCCAACCCGACTAATCCCAAACCTAAACAGGACAAAAAAACCAAAAAACAAAAAACCAAAACAAACCAAAACAAAAACAAAAAAAAAACCAACCCAAAAAAACCAACCCTCTGTCCAGCAGTTGCCTAGAGGAAGGGGACAGAAATTTTGGGTTTGTCTTCCTGTTTCCTAGAGTCATGTAAAACTTTTGCCCTTTTACAACTAGCTACAAGTCCTGGGGCTGTCTATAAAACTGTGTGAGAAGGAACAAGAAAGGGAAAAGAAGAGAGAGAGAGAGAGAGAAAGAGCCCTTCAGGGCATTAAATGGGCCTGGGGGCTAAGCACAGGTTTTGGGAACAAGAAATTGCTTACAGTCTGTTTACAGACTTTAGAGGAGGGGCTAGAGCTGGTACTACCCCTTTGCCTTCCTGAAAGATGAACTAATTCAAAGAGTCTAATAATAGCTTCTAAAGCCAGGAAGAAAATGTTATTTTCCCCTTTTATGACAATCAGATGTTTAGTGGGAGGAACACTCAATGTGCATCTAAGAGATAGGTGATGCCAGTTATGAAGAAAAGAAGACTTCACACCCTCAAACTAAACCAGTTTGGTTGCCAGTACAGTAAGCAGCCTAAACAGCCAGAGATAGGTGCATAGTAAAGTGTAATAGTTAGCATATAAAAACCCTTATCTAGAGACACCATACACTTGCAGGGTTTGCATAGTGAAGTGAGACAATGGCTAACATTCTCCAAACACAGGCTAGTCTCTTTCCAGGTTTGGCTGTGACAGGAACAGAACAAGGACAGCTGAGAAAGATGCTGATTTCAGCCCATTTAAAGCTGCTTCACTGGCATAAGTGGTTATCACATCCTGTCTCTATTTCTGCAGCTGTCCAAAACTCAGTTTCAAAGAAGGGTTTTCATCAGTACCATATTTTAAAAGATCAGGGAGCAACAGCAATAATCTATGAACACATGATAGCCACAAAATTAAAAGGCAACACAGATGTCTGTTTGAAAGTACTTTTTTTTCATCATTTCAGCACTCACCTTCTCCTAATTTGCTCCATCTCCCTATCACTTTGTGTGAACTTTGTCTCATGAAAAGATAAGCAAAAGATTATGCACCAAGTGCTTCAGCTGACTCCCTATTCTGACACTCTGTAAGGGAAATGGTAGTAAATGTTATCTGTACAACCTGAATTTCACCTTGCTTTTCACCACCTACTTTCAAATATATTAGATTTACAACATTCCTTGTGATAATTGCCCTTTTTAGCTTGTTGGGCTCTTTTTACATCTTGGAACATGTTACAGCTTCCTAGAATTGATACTTTCAGCAGTGGTGTACATCAGAAGTTAGCTTGGTCTGCTGTTAGAAAAAGTTTTTCAGGGAGAAAGAATTCACAGTTCCTTGGTCTATTTATAGTATTTAAGAATGCTTTTAACTAACTTGTAATGGCAAATGCCATTGGGGTACTCTGTCATAAGTGGTTTTCTTATTCATAACAAGTAATGGACATTATGCTATGTTTCAAGTTAGGACCACATTACACTGTAGAAAAAAATAAAGACCATGACTATATTGCTGTATGAACTCCATTTGGATTTTGTTAATGCCGTGTTGTATTTTAGTTTTAGTTTTGAATACAGCTCTTAAATGGGGGAGTTTACTGTCAGTTTGGTAGTATAATACATGATGGACCTCCATGGATTATGTTTAAAGCTCCAGCACAATGGCACATGCTAAATGGTGTTACTATGGGGTAGAAATGAACTTGTTGCAACAGGACAAACCTCGGAATGGCTTCGTCCTGTTGCAGGAGTAAGATTCCTGCCTTTCCAAGTACTGGCTTCTTTCTTCCTTTAAGAGGAGGCTATCTCATCCCACCTCTACTATGCACCCTCTGCCCAGGAGTGTGTTCTCTTCCTCCAGGGTGTATAGTTCATGGCTTGCTGCCCCAGCAAACAGCTGAAGTACATCCTGGCTTGGGTTAGAGGAGCAAGAGGGACTTAGAGTACCACTGGTAACTCAGAAGTTCCCACAGCTCTAGAAGGATCCCAGTAGTGAAGTTAACAGTTGGCAGTGCACTCAAAGGACAGTTAGGAATTATTGACCTGTGAATGATAGGATCAGTTCATAACACTATAATTCTCCTAGGAGAGGACCAGGTCACGTGCCAACAAAAACTGCCAGATTTGACCAGATTTAGTGTTTCATTCAGGCCTCTTCAGGCTAGAAAGCTCCACTCCCTTGGAAATGATGGTGGCTTCTTACACTACATGTGTGAGGCTCCTAGCACTAATGTAGGAGTTTTTAACCCCTTTCAACCAACACATTCCTGTTCTGTATGCCTCAGTTCCACTTACTCTCTCTGGCCTTACCTTTGCTTCCTGTCTTAATCCCTTCCAACTGCTCCTTCTAATCATCCAGTCATAAACATCTCTTTTAACATGTATGCTCAGCTCCCATCCTTCTTTTCCTTTAGAAATGCTATTGATTATTCAGAGCTATACAGTAATTGGCAAGTGACAAGTGATTTTACAGCTGTTTAAAAATTTCCAAGAACATAGAGGTAGAAGGAACTGCAGGGGCATGTGGATAAAAATATTTACAATCATCGCTGAATAGATTAAAAAGTAGATCAGTTCTTCTTTCTTCTCCTTTCGTCTTGGCATTTAACATCAGGTATGAGGATCTTTCTTTTGTAAGTTACATAGCTGCCTTAACCTTCACTTCTTTCCTATCTTCTAAAAAACAAAGAAACTGGACTGGGAGCTTCTTGAATGTTCTCAGTTGAGGCTTCTAGTCCAAACTCCACCTATTAGTATGATTTTGTGGAAAGATATAGTTTTGCTGGTTTCTGAGCCAGGTTTGCTCCCCCACCCCTTTTTCTTTCCCCCCAATACTTTAACGCAGAATTAAGTAGATGAATCACTCCAGCTTTGCTGAAGGTCAAACTTACACCCATTTTTGTTTACAGTTCTATTCATAGCTACTGAATCCTGCCCACCACAATCAATCCACAGCTTCATAACTCAACAACCTGTCCTTTTTCCTGTCAACACAGCATTTCTCTAAAGAATGCTGTTGACCTAACAAATACCTGCGGAGAGGATGAGACTATTGCATGTGTAGCTTTTTTAAAAAGTCAATCATCTGCTGAGGAGATGAGAATTTGGGGAATTCTGTCCAATAAATACACAGATGTTTATAGTACATATAAGGCTTGCTTGGAGACAAAGCCAGTACTCAGGAGACTTCAGAAAGAAATATAAGCAGGAGATGCTTAGTTCTGTCCCACTGAATTATGGACCAGACACAGGGACTGAGGATTCTGAGGACTGTTTTCAAAAAGTTGAATATTTGAGTCCTTCACTATTCCTACATGCCCTAAGTGAAGCAGAGGCTGAAAGAAGAAAAGTCAGATTCTGTTGGCAAAGGAAATCCTTATATTGCTGCTAGCCTACAGTTTTCAGTTATTGCCTTTAATTATTGAATTGTATCATATCAGGCCTGGCTTGCTGAGGTGTTTCTCAAGAGCAGTAAGTGTTTTGTTTCAGCAAAGAGTAAGGGTTACTGAAATAGCCACTCCTAGCAAGTAATAATTCAGCACAGAAATGTAGATTTCATTCAGAGGAAGCTGTTTTTAAGATGTGTCATCGCCAACAGAACAGACTTTGGTTAGTATAAGCTAGTTATTAATGGCTTTCTGATGCTAGGCACAGTGTAAGTCTGAATGTGATTAGTTTAGCAGGAATTCAGCGATAATGGCGTTGAGTTCTGAACTGAAAAATAGGAACACCTTAACAAAAGAGCATTCTGAATAGTTTAACTAAAATACTTGGAAGTGTGAGGGTAAATTGAAAGAGCATACCTTAGCAGGGGCAATTAAAAAGAGCTACAGTTGTTAAAATCTAATTAGTATGCAAAGATTGAGAAGCTTAAAAAACTCTCTAATGTTACAGTTTACCACTATTGGCCTTTCCAATGCCTTATTTCTAGGTGATGGGGAGGTTAACATCCCCATCAGCTCAAATGGCAGCTCAAATTCCCTCTAATACTTTAACTATTAGTAATACTGTTAGCTCTAGAAGGATCCCTGAACCTGCTAGAAGGTTAGAAGTACTTCAGGCTAGAAGTAATATTGTTAGCTCTAGAAGGATCCCTGTGTACTGCACAGCAGTACAGGAATAATTTCTCAACTGTTCCTTTGAAACCTATTGATTTTTCAGCCTGCACATGTTTTCACTTGTTTGTGATTTTATCTTAGTCAAATTTCAGAACCTCACAATTCACTGCTAAGATAAAGAATGCAAAATTATCCACCCAGTTTGGCTTCAGACAAACAAATGCAACTTGACACAAACAAAGGAGCTGTATCCAAGCGTTATTTGCCTGTGTTCTTAATATTTCAAAACTTTGTGGAAGAAAGCAAGTTGGGTAACAAGCTCTTTTGACTTCATATTCAGTACAGTTTCAGGTTTCTCTAGTCTCCAAAGCCAAGAATCCAGTCTAAAGATGCCACAAAGCTTCAGCATGCTTAAGGCAAGGCAGTGCTGTGCTTTAGAATCTTCGTTGCCTTTGTTTGGAATGCAGTAAAAGTTTTCTTGCAGATAAAAAGAAAGGCATGTCTGAGACATTACCTAAATCTTCTATGCCTATCCCATATGTGATTTATGCTTGGAGGAAGGAATCTTGGGTTGCAGCTGGTCGGATTTGCTTTTTTTCTGCTGAAACAAGCTCTGAGGTTGAAGTGTTTCATTGGATGCTTTGAGAAGCTTGTATCAATCAGAGCCAAAGCCAAGCTCCTCAAAACAGGGCACTGCCCTGGTGTGGCCTTCAGTCTCTGACCCGTCAGCAAATGGTCTGTGGATACAGCATTCAAATCATCCATCTTGATGATACAACTTCCTCAAAGAGTAATTTGTGATGTTTCCAGGAAAAGCTTGAGCCTCATAAGTGTGTACATTGGCATGTGACTGTTGCTATCATGTAGGAAACCGGGTCAGCTCTGTAGAGAGCAGCCTCTTGACTGCTCTGGGTTATTCAACTGGCATTTTGAAAGCCAGTCTCAGCCCCTGAAACCTCGGGTTCAGAGTTAGCAAGCCTGAACTACAGCCCTGTGAAGGAGTGCATTTTCTAGCTAACTAAACCCCTTTCTGATTCTTCGTCTTTTAGTGTGGTTTCATTTTGAAGTGACTTGTTTGTCCCCATCAGTGGAAGGGAAGACAGGATCTGACTTTTCTGAGTAACTTTTGTTTGTGCTTAGCAGAACTTGACATTTCTTGCCCACGTTGTTGAAGGCTGTCCCACACCACGTGTGACAGAACTGTTTGGCAAGATCTGCCATTGGTTTTCTTTACAGGCAGGGCTGCTCTTTCAATCCTGACTGAATAGAAAGTGTTTGCCAATTTGTGTGTGTTTTATTTTAATTTCCTCTGCCCAGATCTGGAGAGTGCCTGCCTATAAACACCTGCTTATAGGGTGCATGGAGCACCACTGTTTTCTCCAAGAACTGGATCATGTTTTCAAGCCATATCTTGCCATGGAAACAGACAGGTAATCAAGGATCTGAATTGGATTTCTCTGTATCAACGTCTCAGTCATTCATTCAGCTAAGTGACAACCCTCACTGCAAAATAAAGGCTTCAATCCAAAATGATGGTTACAGTAAAAGCAAGATCTCAAAACCAAAGGCTTCACGGTTTAATAGAGATAAATATTTTTTTTCCCCAACTCAAAATAAGTAGTGCAGTAGTACCTAACAAAACTGATAAGGAAAATTCTCAAGTCTTCCTACAAATTTCTGAATGTGTTTCAGACTGATCCATGGATTAAAAGATATACATTAAAACAGAGACCAGTGTGTGATTGAATTCTGATTCAGTCTAAATTCCAGGCATCATAGAATGATTTTCAAAGCAATTATATTTACATTTATATTTATATTTATATTTATATTTATATTTATATTTATATTTATATTTATATTTATATTTATATTTATATTTATATGTATATAATTTAATATATTATATTAATATATACATATTTGAATATATAAATCTTTAAATATACATATTTTTATTATCTATATGGATATATATATTTAAATAGTCTTAATCTTGCCCAGATTTTGCACAAAATGCTATTGCAATTATTTATTACACCTTAACCTGCTGCAGTACTCAAGAAAGCTATTGGAAATTAAAGGCTATGATCCTGCAAGTATCACCATTAACTTAAACAAAACTACCAGCATGCTGAATACCAAGAACAAAGAAATAAAAATTTTCTTAAAAGTCTTTTCTGGAATCAGTACAAAACTGTGCCATCATTAACAATTAAATTGTTCAGATTTTTCAGTGTGTTGTTGAAATTATCATGAATTGCTGAGTATACAGATCAGTCAGAACTAATCAAAAAAATGAGGGGTTGGGAAAGAGCAGACTTTTCTTTGACAATATCCCACACTGAAATGCAAAGAACCTCTGCAATGTAAAAAGATGTAAAAGATGTGCTGTGGAACATCTCTCTGTGCTTTTGATCAGAATGAGACAAAGAGTATTCCCAAAAAATTCACCATGTGTTTGACAGCCCTTAGTGAAGACTAAAGAAAGACTGTAGAAATATGAATCTGTCCAGGCAGAGCGTGCAGTTTCTATCAGCTTTGGTAAGTTTTGTAACAATAAGTCTCACCCTATTATTATAAAGATGATTGAAGAAGCTAAACTTAACAACAGTAGTTTACAGTACTGTCACTCCTGAGTACAAATTACTAATTGCATGGTATTGTTAATATATGTTAGCTGACTGGAAAGCTGAAAACCTTTGTGGAGATTAGAAAGGATATCAGTGGGGAAATAATTTTCTCATCTTTTGTCTTGTTAGCCCTTTCCCCTCTTTTGTACAAAAGGGTAGTGGTAGCACTTCGCTCCTTACCCTCATTACTCCAAAGAATTATTTGGTGTCTGAACATCATCCAGCCCAGTTTGTCCCTCACTCACGATGCTGTCCTAATAAAAAGAGTGGTAGGAGCATTCTACCAGAAGGTGAGGGGGAAAAAAAGCTACAGGACTACCTAAGTGAAAATGTTTGAAAGTCAAAGGGAGGGCACATGTTTGACTTCAGAAAAGAAAACGCTGGTTTCTGTTGCAATGTTGGTTACACAATCACATAAGGTTTTATTTTTAAAAGCAAGTAAAAAAATTACAGTGCATCAGCTCCTCGACTGGTGTAAATCAACACGATTTTATTGACTTTGATGGAGCTATGTCGATTTATACCAGATGAGGATTTGGCCCATTGTATGGAGATATTTTTATTTCTCTTTTCAATCTATCAGTTAAGGAAAGGGTAATAATCAGCAAGCTGGAAGCAATTATGTGTGTGTGAGGAGGGGGTAGTTTCATAATAGCTAACTTGACATTATTTCCTGTAAAATATATCAGGAGAATAGAGGCTGGAGCCTGCTGACCAGTTTGTTTTGTAAAGAAATATTTACTCAGTTCTGTTTATAATAATTTGTCGATCGATGGGCAGGGTCGGCTCAGCACTTGCCTTCCGCTGACACCAGAGGCAGCAGTTCCAGTGCTGACCAGTACGCCGAGTGGCAGCCAGCGAGGAAAGCCCTAGGCAGGACCTGGCTTTCACTTGCATCCACCTAAACCTGGAATAATTCTACCCAACTCTAGAAATATTCTCTCTTTACAACTGTGTGCTTAAAAGCAAAATTTGGCAGAGTTTTGAACTGTGCATTTATAGGCTGTTTCTGGCAGCAAATAAGAATGTGGGAGGGGAAGATTATTCATTGCAGATGCTTTGTAAGATTCGCAGAGGCTTTCTGGTGACAATAAAGTCTACTAACATACTCACTTTTGGAAAATGCTTTTTAAAGTGTGATTTGAGGGAGTTTTCTATCATCCTTTAATTCTCAGAGCATTTCATGGTGGTGAAAACTGCTAACAGAGATCTCAAATTAAATGATCTAAAGTGTTCTCTTTACCCTGCTTTGGTAGATGAGTCCCCACTAGCAATATCAAGTGGACTAAAGCTAAGATTTCTAAAAAATAATTTTTGATAAATGCATTTCATAAGGTTCAGCTTTAATTACTGTTGAGCAGCCACACATTGGCAAGGGAGCTGAAGACAAATGAATTGAAAGATTTATCAAATTATTTTAAAGTTATAAAGCTTACAAAAGTTATAAAATTATCTAAAACACCAACACTAGTACTATTAACACTAAAGTATTCCAAACAGCTCTGGCAATATATAGCTCACTCATGTTAACCTTTGTTCTCAGGGATGATTTAAACATATTCTTGGAGTGTTATTAACTTACAAATATCATTAAAATTACTTCACACCCTGTTAGAGCAGATGCAGTTATACCAGGGTAATGGTGCTTCTATTACTGCAGCTTATACCTGCATGGCTTTGCCTTTCTGAACTGATCTGCAGTTCCACTAATCCCCAAACTGGCATGTTGTGAACCCTTAAGCATTAGCAGACAACTCATTAAAAAATGGAGAATATTTGGTTCAGAATCTACTCTGAAAATATGCATAAATGCAATTCTTGCCCTGACTACAGAGAGCCCCACAGAGCTGTGCAGCCCTTCTACCCCACATCAGCCCTCTGCAGCCCTCCTTGCTATCTTTCCTTGGGAAAGATCAGGTAGCCTGTTAGTCACCCTCCTGTCTTTGTTTTGCATCATATATATATTCACCACTTCCTGGATCCTTTTGAAGCAAGAAGCAATGATCAACTTTCCAAGGAAAAAATGAGTTTGCTTATTTGGGGATTTTTTTTTTTTTTTTAATAGTTCAAATATAACATCCTTAAAACGAACATAAGACAAAGCATCATCTCAGCTAGGGCAGATCACAGCATTATGACACTGCATTTAAATCCACTTCCCTGTATTGAATAGGTGAGTTTAGGTATAAGCTGACAGGGATATTTTTTTTTATTCTGTATGTTGTTACAGTGCACCTTTCACTGGCTTTGTTACTCTTTGTGGAAATTCATGGAGTGTTTTTTTCCCAGTAAGTATCAAATGTATATGCTGATCTGCACTGGAAAAGACAACAGCAGGGTCATTAGCATCTTCTCTAGTGAGGACATAGAAGTGAAAAACAAGTGTAACATTTAACCAGCACTATCTCTTGACTGATTGAATTTCTATGGTTATGTGGATTGTATTTTTTAAAAAAAGTCTATTTTTTTATAAATCCATGCAGCCAGATACTTTTAGCTATTTAATACATTGCACAAAACATAGCTACTTGCAGACAGTGTTCCTAGAATCAACACCACTAGATCAATTCACACTAATTTTTAAAGGATGAGAAAACTTTGAGTATGACAGATCAGTGAAGTGACAATAGGCTCTTTTCATTATTTCTCTGCTTAGGTTTTATGTCTCTACAGAAGGGGGAAAAAAAGAAAAGATAATTTTCAAACGTGCTATGTTCTCTGAAGCTAATTTTGAGTAGCTAGGTTTGACGGGGATTGTAACTGAAGTCAAGAGTGCACAGAAGATTAAATCCTAAATTGTTTTTAGAACAACAGATTGTGGAAACAGAGAATGATATACCTAAACCAAAGTATTTCTAAGTAAGGCATCGCTCAGATTTTTCCATGAGGTGTAGGCAGCTTAAGACATGCTGTGACAGTATTTGAGATTGTTGCATTTTACTGTTGCCCAGCATTGAGGGTAAGGGTGGTCCAAAGCCTGAAGATGAATTTGAGGGACAAGCTGAGCAGTAGCCAGGAAAAAAGGTTAATGTGAGGGACAAGCTGAGCAGTAGCCAGGAAAAAGGTTAATGTGACAGTAACTATCAGTTCAGATGTGCCAGGAAATCCTTAACTTGAGAAAATACTGGATGAGGTCCTTATTAAAGCAAGTGAACCCTGACTGTATAAATGAATTTGAGTTTGATGTCAAGCTACACAGAGGATTGGGTATGATACCAATACCTGACCCTGTGCATACTACTGTAGTTAGTGCTTAGAGCAGCACTTCAGGCTCTAAGCACAACTTCTCCAAGGCAGTATCTGTGGGATACAGTGCATTCCTGTTTGGTCTTGATCAAGGACCAAGATAATCCTTCCACCAGACAGAACTGTAGTCTACTGAGAGATCTCCAAAGCCACCTCTCAGAGTCCTGCAGAAACTGGTGCTAGTCACTTGCTGCTTTATTCACTCACTGCTACCCAAGGCACAAGAGGGAAAGGACCCAAGCACCAGCTGAAAACCCTAGTCCAGCCAGGACTAGGGTAAAAACTGACAATGCTTTCATAAGTTCCATTCCAAGTGCTCTAGCCTGATTTGAAAAGAAATATTAATCATATCTCTACTGCCTAAAATAGAGCTCATCTCTTCCGAGGTATATATTTAAGGTTCTGGAAGCCTGTTAGTGTTTGGGGGGGGTTTTGTTGTTTGTTTTTTTGTCTTTTTTTGTTTGTTTGTGGGGTTTTTTGTTTGTTTGGGTTTTTGTTGTTGTTGTTTTGTGGGTTATTTCTTTTTGCTTGTTTGTTTGGAGTTTTTTACTGCATATGTAGTTCAGTTGTTCACCAGCTGGAAATAAATCTTAGAAGAAAGAGCCACCTACCTCCTTTTGGCTATCGTGTTCTGATAGATATAATGAAGACTGGAAAAGATAGGGCTGGAGGGGATCTCTGAAAGTCATCTAATCCATTCTCCTTTCCAAGACAGGTTGAAACAGAAAAGATCAAATTGTTGGATAATCTTCACTCACGTTATCTGTTTCCTAGCATGAAGCCTGTGTGTGACTGCTACAAGGTTTTACAAAAAGAATTAGTGTGGGACTTACAGCTCCCTGGGGAAGAAATCAAAATAGGAGTGGATGTAACAATGGTTTCTAAAATGCTGTTGCTCAGCTTGGTCTCCAATTGAGTACCAGTTTAGTAGAACTGTTAATTAAAAGAAAATTAATTTGATTACTCTGGTTAGTCCTGAAATTTAAGACACTAATGTCAAGGCCCACAGAGCCTGAGACCAGCTACAGTTTAATTACCAGCCTGGAATTTTTTAATTACTACAGATAAGAATATTGGAGGAAAACTGCCATGATTCAGAATTCAGAAACCACATCCTCCCTATTTTCTAGCCATCCCACTTAGCCTCTGAGAGGGAGCGATGAGCGTGAAGTGAAGGCGGATAACCACATCCCCAACCTGCCGTCATCCTGAGACGGCAGAATTTCCGATGTGCCTCCTGCTTAACAAAGAGAAGTGATGAAAACGAAGAGGATCTAAGTAACCTCACTCCTTGACAGGCGCCTTCACAGTAATTACTTGTAGTTGGTCTTTTGCCTGTAGGCAAAACTTCCATTGGCTTTTTAGCAAATTTCTGCCATGTCTCCAGTTAGAAATCTCAGGATATGTCAGCTAAAGGTATGAAGACAACATGAACAGTTTAAGACTTCGTCAACTCTGTGTGCATCCTCTTGTTCAGGAGCAGAGAGTCTGCACAACTCTGAGAGACCTCCGCTTCTGAATGTCGTCTTTGTTGAAGAGCCTTTAAGAGATCACAGTCCCGAAAAGTTACTGTTTCTTTTGCCAGGTAGCAAAGCACGATTCAGGCGTTTGTGAGGAACATTCTCATGTACAGCTTGGTGTCTTAGCACAAACACACTTCTATTAGTGGCTGAAGCTGGAACACTGGGTTGTGAATGAGAAGGGCTAAGGTGTGGTACCCATCCTGTTTTGCTCCAGGTGGGGAGGAGTAGCAAGTTGGTTGTGTTAACGCATTAAACTGCCTAGCTAGATTGGGCAGAGGGTGCCAAATTTTCATTTCATTATAAGCAAACTCTGTTAAATGGCATCGAACTAAAGGTGCCTGATGTGTAACGGAAACATCCATCTTGGGATTGAATGAATTTCAAGGGCTCTGACAGAAGGGCTCTGTTGGATTTAACAGCAGCAACCTTTAATGCTTTACCTCCTTCATGTCTGCTGCAACCCTATTCTAATGCCATCTGTCTCAGTGGCAGGAGAAACAAGCAGATGTTGACAAGAGCAGTTTCCTCAGTGAATTTTGGCCTGGACCTGTGGGCTGAGGCAGTAAGCTTCCGCTTTGGCCACCACTGGTGCAAAGACAATGACCAGTGATAGTGAAGTGGAGGTGTTGGGAGGTAGACACCATGTAGCCCTCACTGCTAAACCTGACAGAGTCCAACCACAATGTCTCACAGCTGATTTGCCAAAACCTTCTGTAGCTGCCTTATGCTGACAGCTTCTTCACACGCATAATAATTTAACCGCAGTGAAAGTTTTTGCTTAAAGCAAAGCGCCTAGCTTTGTGTGAGAATGCTGGTGCAGTGCAGGCAGAGAGCAGAATGGATTTAAAAGCCCTTTCACAGCTTTGATCTGAAAATTTCTGCATTCCAGTAAACCCCTTTTGCCCTGCCAGCAGCAATCCCCACAGGAACACAAACATGGGCCCTGTTTCCTTGCTTTTGCAACACCCACTCCCATGGCGTCTGGGCATACCTGCCAAGTTTTGTGCATCTCTGTGTCTAGCACCTATGCAAATTAAGCAATCTGTATCCAATTTATATGTGGTCATAAACATGGCTTCTGAGAAAACCATGCTTTAGGCATGGTTAAAAGTATTAAGCTGAGCCTAGGGTTCACAGGAAGAGCTCCTCCAAGTACCAGGGGAGGTAAAGAAGAAGCCTTCTTGCTAGCCAGCCTGGAAAGAGTAAGTTTTTGCGGAAAACACAGGTTACAGCTGAAGACCAGTGAGAACAGCAGTGCAAGGACAGAACCTGAAAAAGGCCTGTTCCCCACAGAAGGAAAAGTGCCAGCTGCTATCCCACACTACTACCGGGTTAAGTACTGCCAGTCCTCCACTGACAGAGCCCTCCTCCTGGCTACTCCTTGGCCCTTCTTCTCCCTAATCCACCTCTTCCTATGCATTGGGTGACTAGTGCCTTAAAACTGCTCTGGGAAAAGAGAGCACTCAGAGAAGGAAGGGAAGGCTGTCCACCAGCTCCCAGGAACAGATGCAGAAACCACAGCCCACATTACACTTCTTGCTTGGAGCAGTTTTCCCTAAATCTTTCAGAACAAGTCTTGCTGCTCCCAATTTCTCCTGCTTCTCCTTGCCTTGTCCCTCTCCTATCTCACAGGGAGGCTGGCTGGGAACCAGCATCCAGGTGAACCAGTTTGAGCAGAAAGTGATCTCAGTCTGTTGACCTCTGTACTCCAACTCCCCTTACTGAAGTGTGGAGTAATAAAAACAGCCAGCGTGCATTTCTGAAAACACTGTAGGAAGAGTAAAGCAGGGAACTTGTTCTCCAAGACAGGGGAGAGAAAACTCTGCAAGAAGCAGAGTGGAAAGCTATGGGTCGAAGTCCTGATTTATCAAATGCAGTGGCTGCAGCAGCAGAGAGTTCAGCTTTTCAAGGCTGTGAGTGATGGAAAGGGTTTGGCTATGCTGCAGCACTAAATAAGGCTCATCCCTGGGCTCAGTACATCCTAGAATTGTAGGGTTTATCTCTTCTCTCTAGGGCACAAGAAGTATATTGCTATTTTCCCCACCAACCACTAGCCTGCTCTGGACATGCTGAGAAGTTTGTGCCTTGTTTCTGCCATGCTGTGATCACAGCAATACAGTGAGCCCATTTCCATGGGGCTGGAAATACTTGGTTTGGAGCCTAGATGGCTCTACCAGTTAATCTAGGCTGTAAGCATGAATGCCATCGCCACATACAGGACTTCTGCCTGTTCTCCTTTTTGCCGGGGTCCTTTACCACCATTAAGTTCTGTATGGGGGAACAGGTGAGGTGGGAATTAGTTTCTGAATAAGTGTATGTCTACTCTGGTCCTTTCATGCCCTTGCAGCCTTTTGCAGGAAGAACAAAGGAATAATCCCAAGTCTGAATACCACACCACTGTAAAGAGACATTAAAAACCTGTAAATACGTATTACAGAAAGGCCAGTATTGAAGAGTCCAGGTTGAAGAGTCTGCTTCTAAGTGTCAGTTAAATACCTCTTTCTAGCTACTAAACAAAAACTTGTCCCTGTTATTTGTGACAAATAAACCATAGATACAATTATGATGAAATGTGGTTGCTGCAGCTAAATCCTGTTATTCAGAGTACGAATATCAACTCAAACCAATGAGCAATAACAGGAAAAAAAATAATACAGCAGTTAAGAATATAATTCTATTACTAAAGAGTTTCAAGGTGGCATCCACTGTTCTGAATATAAAGTCTGAGCTAAGTAGTTGACCAGAAAAAAAAAAAAAAACCAAACAAACCACCAAACATACAACCAAGAAGGGTAGACCACAGCAGCTCAGAGAAAAAGGAATGCAATGTTGGATTATATGTCATACACGTACTGTAGAAGAAGATAAATTGAAAAGGGACTGGGAAATTTTACAGAAACCATCTTGTTATCTGTGTAAGTAAAACTGAATCTAATTCTCATACCCTGCTCCATTGTGCTGTTCCTGTGAGCAAAGTCCTCTCAGAACCGAACAACAAAACAAAGTCATTTTAAGGTTCCTCTTACCTGCACCAAAGCCCGAGGAGGTTGGGAAAGAAGAAAATACTAGCCTTAAGAGGTGCTTTCAGCTTTGTAGACCTTAGCTGGTAGTAGAGAACCTGGGATAAGTACTAACAAGTTCATATTTGGCTATTCTGCAAGTTAAAGTATGATTTTTGGGGGTTATTTATTTATTTATTTTAACCGGAGCAAGCAGATGGAAGAACTTCAAAGGTAGCTTAAAGCTATATTTGTACTTCTCTCCCTCAGCCTCCTCCTTTAGCTGTAGTACAGGATCTGAGTATCTGTGCATAAATAGGTGGAAAGATCCATCTTCAGAAGTCTTGGTGCTCTGAGTTAAAGGAAGAGACTTCTTCTGGCACCTGAGCTAGTAGGTTGCCCATTCCCATGCATTTGTCCATGGCACTGGTTGCAGGGCAGCAGCACATGGCATGCCTTGTGGCAGAAGCACAGTAGCATCTGAAATGAAGCATGGAGCTGAATACAGGCTAAAAAACTTCTCCTAGGTGTGAGCTGTCTCCCCTTCGAGACTGACCCTCAAGGAGGAACCCAGGGAGTTGTGGTTAATGAATAGTCCTGCAGAGAGGTGAGATACAGCAGAGCCGGCAGCAGCCAGGGGTGGGCCAAGAGGCAGAGGTAGGTAAGAAGAACTGACAAGGCAAAAGCCAGGGCAGTGTGGTGGCAGCAGATGACCTAAAAGCAGGAGCTGGGAAGAGAAGATGCTGTACTCTGAGCCTGCATGAACGAGAAAACTAGCTACATCTGGAAGGTAACTCTACAGCTACATCCCACAAGTAACACAGCAGAGGTAGCACCAAAAGCTGGTATAATGTTGCCACTGCTAAATGTCAGCAGTAGCCTAAAGAGGGAACTTCACTCTGAAAAATGCATAGCTGTGGAATTCACAGACAAAAATTATGTCTGCTTCTATTAGCACCAAAACAGCAGTTTGACCTAAATAGCAATTTCTGTTTGGCGTTGAAAGACAAACAGGAATAAGGTCCAAAATATGAGTCATTAAATAATAATAATAATAATAATAATAATAAAGCCCAACAATATGTACTGCACTCCACAGTTAGCCCCTTCCTGAAAGAGGGCCAAAAGCTGTACACATTTTTGAGTCTTCTCTTCCACAGTAAATGTCACTGCAGCTTCAGAATTTTTGGCTGACACCTTGATGACACTAAAACAGAGTCAGTCTATGAAGCACAGATTTTAACTAGGCATTAGAGGTCTTGTCCTTACTAATTCCAGTGAGTGTATTAAACTTACAGACTCACAGTGTTGCAACACCACTTTGCACTTACTCATGTGGGAGTTTTGATTATAAAATCCTCAAATGATTACTGTGACCCACTCATTGCCTGGCTCTGCTTTGGATTCTTCTCATGATCTTCTGGTTATTGGCCTAGCAGGAACAAAGCTGTGACAGTGACCTACCAGTCATCATCTAAATCTTTCTAACATTCCCAAGTGGGAAGGCATGGCCAGCAGATTGAGAGAGGTGATTCTGTCACTTTACTGTGCTCTGGTGAGACTGCACCTGGAGTACTGCACCTCAATACAGGAGGGACATGGACCTGATGGAGCAGGTCCAGAGGAGGGCCACGGGAATGATCAGGGGGCTGGTGCACCTCTGCTACAAGGACAGGCTGAGGGAGCTGGGGGTGTTCAGCTTGGAGAACAGAAGGCTTCAGAGAGTCCTAATCGCTACCTTCCAATACCTGGAAGGGGCCTGCAAGAAGGCTGGAAAAACAAAGGCCTGTTTGAAATTAGAGAAGAGTAGATTTAGACTGGATGTTAGGAAAAGTTTACTGTGAGGGTGGTGGAACACTGGAACAGGTTGCCTAGAGAGGTAGTTGAGGCCCCATCTCTGGAGATATTCAAGGAGAGGCTTGACTGGGCTCTGGGCAGCCTGATCTATTGGAGGATATCCCTGCTGACTGCAAGGAGGTTGAACTAGATGACCTTCAGAGGTCCCTTCCAACCAGGATGGTTTATGAAAGGATGAAGAAGAGTGTCTGAGCTGCTCCTGTGCAGACTGCAGAAAGATACCCCTCTAGTACGTATGCATAGCACACTTAACATATCAAGTAATTGCTTTCCCTCCATCACAGCCCAAACTGAAATGTACTTATTATTTAAAAACACTTACAAAATTACCAAGAAAGTGTACCAATTTATACACATTATGCTGGTTTGAGGCTAATTGGAATATTTTAATGAGAGAAATTAGATTATTGTTTGTAAAAAAGAAAATAATGATGAAGTCCGTATCATTCATTGGTTTGCTGAAAGGGATAAAAAACCAAAATGCAAATAATTTGTTCCACTGTGTTCTGGGATGCTGCTTCCTTTTGCTTCTCCTTAGTTCTGCTCTACTATCTCTCCACTAACCTTGGCTGACAAGTAACAATGTAAGCTTTGCTGGTTGTTTTGTTTGTCTGTCTGGGAAGGGACAGCTAGCTTTGAGCCTCTTCTGGGCAGTTTCTTTGTCCAGGAGGTAGTTTGGATTTCTGTATTATTTCTATTTGTATATAGTTGTAAATACTTGTAAATATATTGTGTATATATGCTTGTAAATTTAGCTTTTCTGTAAATACAGCTTCATCTTACTTCTAAGTTGACTGAGTTGGTCTGGTAAATTTCAATAGTGGGGAGGGGGGAAGTTCTTAACCCACCACACACATCCTCAGCCTGCACATCTTACCCAGGACTGAAGAAAATGTCTGGGCATCTATTATCTGTAGTACAGAATGCTGCCCCTCAGCACCCTGTGAGTTGGCAAGTGCTTTTGCAACATCATGCTTCATTTAAGACACTAGGCCTCATGGTTTTGGTAGCTTTCCATTTAACTTACTACCAAAATCATTAATTTTTCCTTTGTTTGTTTCTTTGTTCAAATGGGTGGAAGCAGACAGCTCCATCCAAATTAGGTTTGGTTTTGGTTTTTTTTAATTCATTAAACCAAGGCCCTTGTAATGTTTAGCTGTGTGTCAACTTGGTGCCTGTATTCTGGTGTTTTAACTGTTTAGCCAGGAAGCTGTCAGTAGTGTTCTGCTCCCCTTCTCCTTACCCAGTAAATTGTGTACTACTNTTCAAGGCCAGGTTGGATGAGGCCTTGAGTGACCTGTTCTAGTGGGAGGTGTCCCTGCCTATGGCAGGAGGTTGGAACCAGATGATCCTTGAGGTCCCTTCCAACCTTACCATTCTATGATTCTATGATTCTATCTACTTATTGCAGTTTTAAAAATAGAGACTATTTTAACAGCTACATGTACATTTTTGTGCTCATAAATCCCTCAATATGGTGACCACAGAAAGTGCACTGCAGCAGACCATGTGCGTGCAATTACCTCATTTACACCATCACAATAACAACACAAAATTCAATGCCCCCATCTGGAAGACAGGAAATAATACTTCCTTTCTTCTAGCTTTGTCCATGTACTTAGTAGACTCTTGAGGATAAGCAGAGTCTCCTTCTGCAGGTGGATACATACACACTCACGGACACAATACACTCACACAGTGCTGCAGACAAGTGGGGTCTGATCTTGGCTGGAATTCTGGTGAAAAATTCTTCTTCAAATTTTGGCATGAAATCTCCTGCTGACTTTCCCCATCTCTGCTGTCTCCAGGCCAGGCTAACAGCTTTTGCTGGCTATCTTCCAAGCTCTGGCAAACCTGGGGAACCTCAGCTGAGCAGAGAGGTGGGAGGAGGGAGGCAGAGCCTACCCTCTCCTCTACTTGCCCTGCAGGCCTTTGGTGGGGCTTGGGGCAGGTGATACCACAGTGGCAGGAGGGAGTGGGACGTCATGCAGGGCATGCAGCAGGAAAAAGGGGATACAAAATGCTTAGTAGAAAAGATTTGCAACTAATAGGTAACTTCTGGGTTTGGGTTTTTAAGATCTAGGTGTTGGGATTCCTAAAACAGTAAGGAATTACTCCAGCATGCCTATCACCTACAAGCTACAAGGGACTTTGGAGCTGATCACCTCCAAGCTTTCAAGCACACTACCTTGTTCCTGTTGGAAAAGACTCACCCCTAGCACCACACAAACATCTTACTTTTAAAATGAGGCAAGCTGCAGAGAGTTCCAGAAATTAAAGAAAAAAGAAAAATATTTAAGCATGACATTACATCCCTTTTCCTTTGCCATGTTAATCTGCCCTCAAATACCAAGTGGAAGTATGGGCATTTCCAGAAAGGGAATGTACTGTGCACTTGTTGGCCAAGGACTGTTGCTTCCTTCTCCACTTATTTGTACAAATATAAGCCCCTCTACTGCAAAGGGCTTGTGACAGGCTAAGGGCAAAATTTGAGAAGCCATTTGTTAAAATGCTGGAAATGCAGTGGCACTGTGCATGCTGAGCTCCTGCTTTACTTAGGTGGGGGAGCCAGAGCCTAGCTACACTATGATGTCTCAGAGATGAGATGGAGCTGCTTCTGTTCATTTCTCTGGAATCTCTACCAGCAGTTCCTGGAGAGTGGAAAGCAGCCCCTTACAAACACTTCCATCATTACTCTGGTCAGCACCGACTCTTAGAAGTTGCTCATCAGAAGTTATTAGCTACATTTGCTTTTATTGTCTTCCAGTAAGAGACAATCTGCAAGCTGCAGCCATTTTCACATGGAGCTTCTGAAGGACTCCTGCTGCAGCACAGTCTGGTCCTGCTGTTGAATGTGGGGAGAGAGGTGACTGAATTAATAGGAAAAAAAAAATCTAAGTGAGGAGGACATAGATGGTGAAGAATGAAGGAGATGAATTTTTGTATTTTTGAAGCTTGTCCCACTGTCAATTTTTCCTAAGCATGGGTCATTAGACCTTTGCAGTATCGCTTACTGGGAAAAAAGCACACATGGGAATGACTCACCTTTGACAGTCAGGCTGCCCACACAAGGCATTTGATTATTTTAATTTATTAACCCCCACAAACTTGAGCAAAAATATTTGCAAGGTTTTCTCTCTGCAAAGTGAATCTATCATTCTTACTGCTTGAGAATTTTTGCCCTATTACACTGGATCAAAAAAGTCTCCTACGGTTTACAGTACTTCTTGATGGATTTAAATCTCAGGTAGCTCGTTCTACAGAAGCTATAGAGTACATCTACCTGGACCTCAGCAAGGCATTTGACTCTGTCCCACATGGCATCCTGGTCACCACACTGGAAAAACATGGACTTGATGGGTGGATCACTGCTGGATAAGGAACTGGCTGGATGGTCGCACGCAGAGAGTGGTGATCAAGGGCACAATGTCCACCTGGAGACCAGTGACAAGTGGAGTCCCTCAGGGGTCAGTGCTGGGACCAGTGCTGTTTAACATCTTTGTCAGTGCCATGGACAGAGGAATCAGTGCACCCTCAGCAAGTTTGCAGATGACACCAAGCTGTGTGGCACAGTCGACTTGCTAGAGGGCAGGGATCCATCCAGAGGGACCTGGACAGGCCGGAGAGGTGTGCCCAGGCCAACCTCATGAAATTCAACAAGGCCAAGTGTAAGGTCCTGCACCTGGGTAGGCACAATCCCAAGCACAAATCCAGGCTGGGTGGTGAATGGCTG
>WBNM01005858.1:165941-195605 GCA_013399055.1 Ramphastos sulfuratus | reverse complement strand
TATATATACAGATCAGTCTGCCTCAGCCCAGTTCTCCACCTGGAGCCTACCAAGCCTTAGCAGGCTTCAACCAGCCGAAACCTACTCCCCCATTCTAGCCTCAGTAAGCCAAACTGCCTCCCTACTAGGCTCAGGCCTACCAGGGTTCAATGACCCCCCTCAGGCCTCAACAGGTCCAGTGGCACAGCAAAAACTTAGCTTGCCAGTCGAGGCACAAACCAAGAGAGAAAGGCACACGTGTTGAGGGCAGAGAGAGCATTGGCTGTGTGCTCCCTTATACAGGGAGATACAGAATGAACGATTACGATGTCCTGTGTCACAGGATCACAGGATGTCAGGGGTTGGAAGGGACCCGAAGAGATCATCCAGTCCAACCCCCCTGCCAGAGCAGCTCAGGTCGCAGAGAATACATCCAGACAGGCCTTGAAAGTCTCCAGCGAAGGAGACTCCACAGCCTCTCTGGGCAGCCTGTTCCAGTGCTCTGTGCCCCTTACAGTAAAGAAGTTCCCCCTTGTGCTGAGGTAGAATCTCCTGTGCTGCAGCTTACATCCACTGCTCCTTGCCCTNTACCATTCTATGATTCTATCATTCTAGTACAGGGAAAGTTATGCTGCCAGGGAAGAGTGGAGCTGCTTTCTGTGTGTGTCGGAAACTTCTGGTGATCACAACAAGCACTGTAGAGGAGCAGCTCCCACATACGAATTTGTCCTAATTAAGGACTACGAACGTGAAATTATGTGATTTAGGAGTTGTCCACAACCACAAAGCTTCAGTGTAGCAGGCTGGGGTTAGTGCCCAAGTTTTGAGCCATAAGCTGCCTGGGGCAAAAGGGCAGAAAAGTATTTTACCTGCAAGGGAGTAAATAAAACCACTCACACAGAGCTGGAAATTAAATGGAAAGNTTAATTTCTCTTAACCTACAACAGATTAGGACCTCCATCAAGTCGTGCAAAGAGCTGTTTTACCTGAGACAATGAAGCACACTGGCTGTGCAGCCCAAGAGCTGATGGAGGCAGCAAACAGTTCAGGGGCTGGCAGCTTGCAACAGCCACCATCAGTGGTAGCTGCCATGGAGCTGCCCTGCATGCAAGCAGGGGTTTGTTTCTCCTCCCTCCAATCCTCCCAATCAGTAGCCATCTAACAAGCAAGAACAGAGTAAAAACTGAGGCCACTGGGAAATAGTTATTGATGTATTTTCAACACTGTAGTGTGGTTAATCTGACCTTCCTTTTTCCATGCTGCTTGGGAAGGAAAGGGCCAGAAAGTTTTATCTCAGAGACCTACTGATATTATATTTGTCTTTTAGGTCTTTTAAATTAGGTTGGTTTATAAAGAATGGCTTGGATGTTTAGCACTTTTTATACAAAAATCTCAGAGCAACTCAATTAATTCACAACCTTGCTCTGATTTTGGATTTGTTACTCCCTTTTTCACTATAGACACTGCAGCACAGAATGGTCCAATCACCCTCCAACTACTGCACAGTACAGCAGTGGCAGAACTGAGAGCAAGGACTTGGCATGCTGGATACACCCTTGGCAGCTTCCTCAAGCCACACAAGCAAAGGTTGAGGCAATAACACACACTTTCAGGAGGATTTCAGCTGACATCCAAGGCCTTCTGAGCACATACAGGGAGGACCAATTCGCCTGCGCTCACACAGGGTTTTGCAAACCTCCTCACACCTTCTTTTGCTACCTTTTTATGTGGCAATATGCAAGAGGCCCAAAAGGGGTCAGATGACAAAAGATAAAGCTGGAAAGTGAAAATTTCTATTGATATCTTCTTTCACAAACCAGTTGGTTCTGGCTTTTCAGCAGATGAGCTAAGCAGCTCATGACATCCTTAAGAATGGCCCTGTGAGCTCTGGCTCTGTGAACACACATTAGGAAGAGATGTCTAAAGGGACAGAGGAGTATGTCTAAGTGTCACTAACAAAACCAAGCTAAATTACCACTGCCACTTCTCTGTCAACATGTCAGTGTGGGTTTAAATCAATCTGTTTAAATCAAGGCCCTGTTAATGGCAGGAGAGGAACAGACAAGTTTCACCAGCTTGAACTCACCTCTTGAGTTTCTCCCAATGTCTAAAAAAGACAGGGGGAGCTTCCCTGTTAAACCCTCTGTTGCATATGAGCTCCAGATGTGTGCATGCTATTTTCAGTCAGAGGATACAGATGTCATTAAATATGCTGGTGATCTGCTCCAGTCTATTGAATTTTTTTTTTTATCTGAGATCAACACCCAAAAAAAGTATTTGAAGACTCAGCATGAAGGGAACTGCAATGAAAGATATAGTTCCTGTATTACCAAAACAAGGTGCAGGCCACAGATTACACCCAGTATTGTGAGCCAAAAGTTCTGACAATTGATTCAGGAGATCTTGCAGGACTTCTGGAAGAAGTAAGCAACATTCCAACACGCTGTTTTCTTCTCACATCATAGTAGGGTTATGGAGCAGCTTTTTAAGACCCAGTTAGTCTTCCTTTTATAGCAGCCTATTTATAGGCTCCAAATTCAGCTTCCATTATACTGTACTGATTACCACAGTGCTCATTTCCTCATTCTGAATTGCACAGGCGTTTATTTTCTCAGTTTTTATTCTCCCCCTGTTAGAACTAATAGCTTTGTGTTACATCTACCTCATTATTCAGCCTTCCTGGGTTGCCTTTCTAGGGACATTTGTCTCATTGACAACTGAGCGATCAACAGTTCAGTTGCACTTTAGTAAAACAAAATTTTTAAGAAAAGTTTTCCATCTTTGTTCATTTAAAAATGTGTGAAGAGTAGATTCAACACAGTATTTGGGCAGCAGTTCAGTGTCCCTGAAGTTAAAACATCCTCCTCCACTCCAGACAGACCATGAAAATTAAGTCTTCTTAAACCTCACTGTACTTTCTACAGTACCATTTACTTACTATGTTAGTAAGTGCTTAATGGCCACTGCTCCATTATGCCTAGAGCCCATATTACCAACTTTACTGACCTATAAATGATTTGAAAACTGAAATCCCATTTAAAGTTTTCCCCCTAGACATAAGTTGTGTAGTAAACTCTCAGGCACTAACGATGCTTTTAGATTCACAATGCGCTTAGGCCGAAATTCCCAAAGTCACTATTTTTTTGGACTTGGATCATTTATGTTTGCTAAAACTTGATACATTCTTCAGATGACTAAAAGCTTCACATCCTTAGAACGTAAAATCTAAATATAAATGTGGTGGGCGTATGTGGATCTTTTCTCTCCAAGGAGGCTCTGTTACAAATTTCCAATGTTTTACGCCACCACCAAGCCTCTGCTAAGCCATGACACCTGTTCAGATTTTTCAGCTTCTTAACCCCTTATTACACTTCCTACCATCACCAGCAGAAGTGCAGGATATGGAACACAGTTCTGTCATCCTGGATTTGCCTTATTAATTATCAGTGGCTCCTTGGTGTCTTTTGGTACTTTAAGTTAATAGCCACATTAAGGACTACTAATCAAATGCAAGGACTTGCTTCTCATAACTGGTGCTAGAAGACACCCTGATTATCACAGAATGTTAAGAGGTTGGAAGGGATCTCCAGAGATCACTGAGTCCAACCTCCTGCCAAAAGCAGGGTCACCTAGGGTAGTCTGAACAGGAATGCCTTCAGGTGGGTTTTGAAAGGAGACTTCACAACCTCTCTGGGCAGCTTGTTCCAGTGCTCTGTCACCCTCACTGTAAAGAAGTTTCTCCTCATGTTGAGGCAAAACCTTCTATGTTTCAGTTTGTATCCACTGTTCCTTAACTTAGTGCTGCTGACCACCGAAAGCAGCTTGGCCCCATCCACTTGATACCACCTCTCAGACATTTATAGACATTGATCAGATACCCTCTCAGTTTTCTCAAGACTAAACAGCCCCAGGTCTCTCTTCATAGTGGAGATGCACATCCTGGAAAGAAAAGCTATGAATTCCCCAGGAAGAACACTAATGATAATACTGTTAATAATAAATATTATTACTGATAACAAAAAAATGGACAAAATTCCAATGTGTTGCATCTTTTAAGTAACATTATCCTAAATGCGTTCTTATTGTTCACATTAATGATTCACTGCTCTGAGGTTCAGTTAGCAAACATCAGCAATCCACAATGCTAGTGAGCAAAAATTCTTTTAGCATCAGTATGTAACCACTCTCTCTAACATTTCTGGAAAAATTAAACTATAGGGGTATCTCCTGGTTAAAAGTCAATATACTCTGTTGAGAGAGAAAGTGTCTGTAAGAAAACCTGCTTAGAAAGACTTTTTTTTCATTACAAACCATAGATACAACTCAGATGAATCACAGTAATAATTTTGTCCTCATTTATTCATATAAACCAATACAAAGTCATTTTAGATCCAAAATACATCATATTACAAGGATACCAGTAAATTTTTCCAGGTGCTAGAGAATCTTGTATAAATGTATTTGTTCCAGTGCTTCTCTGTCAACATCCTTTTCCATATACACATCGTAGTTTAGCTCCATCTCTTCGACCCACTGGCTGAGCTGTATATCAGTCTGAAACAACGAAAACACGTCTGTAAATTAACACAGTACTCAGAAACACAGCAGGGGTTTCAAGGTCAGTACAACACTAAGGTAAGGCATAGTAAGAGAGTTTAGTCATTCTGAATTATGTAGCAATGATAAATTCATTTCTGGAAATGCTACTTAACTTCAAGAGAGAAAAAAGGTAACTTCTAAAAACTCTCTCAGTCGATAGTTTGGATATTTTGCTAGCAGGTAACAACTGCTTCTCTACGTGTATTTACATAAGCCTCAAGCATCCTGATCAGAGGGCAATATTCTGATAGAAGTGCTGAGGGATCAGCTAACTGTGCACTGGAAGAATCATAGGTACTTTCTTGTTTTACACCAAGGCAGTACTGTATTCATGGCTTCTCAGATGCTGTGCAACTACTGCCTACTCCAAGAAAAAGTTAAATGACACCACTGCTGTTTTTGTGGCTGAGGATCTGTTTCACCTCAGCATACAGGCAGCAAGTGATTCAACTTCTCTAAAGCAGGGTCCTGTGGTGAGCAAGTCACTTCATAAACAACCTTGTCATGTATGATCACTGTTTTATTCCCTAACTAAAGCTAGCCCACTTAATTTGTTTAGGCATCATACACACAATTGAAATTTATCAATGACCTTTGGCAGAACAGAGAGAGAACAGAGGGTTGGTCTGCTGCAAGCAGTTACTGCTCAGGGAACAGAAGCAGCACAGGGTGTTCAATACATCTGAAAGTTGCACTGTCAACATATTTGTTTCCAACTGTACATTAAAGCTATGTCACTGATCCAAGATGCTTGATAGCAAGCACTTGTTGAAAGACTACATCTCTCCTTAATCTCTACTTCTAACAGCTCATACTGGAATATTATGAGTCATTTTCTATTCTAACAGCAGGTCAGAAGACAGAGTATCCTCAGGCATGGTCCTTCCTTAACATGTCCTTTTCTCCCACTGTCTTAACAGAAGAGTTTATTTCAGGACAATGTGCAAATGTGGAGCTAAATAGTGAGAAGATTTCAAGGTTTTGCCTCTAGAAGTTTATAAATACATCTGTGCTTCTGAGGTTCTACCCCTATACCTGGAAGAAGTCTGATGGAAGTCACTATGATTATCACAAAACTTACATCATAATATGGCTTTGCATTTGGTACTGGATTTTTTTTCTTGTTGTTGTTTGTTTTTTTAACCTCACAGCCAAGGTATTGTTAATAATACTCATGATACTAAAATGACTCATGCAGCCTATTAATTTTAGTGGTCATGGGTTATGGTTGGACTCAATCATCTTAAAGGTCTTTTCTAGCCTTAGTGATTCTATGATAATATAGGCTGAGATTTCCATTTTACAGTTGAGGACAATCAAAGTGCACAAGGATGTGTTGGTGGTCAAGCCAGGAATAGAATCATGAGTCCTACATCTTTTAATCTATGCATAAAATTACATATGCTTCCTCACAGCAATACTGGCAAGCAGCTAACATCAACTACAGAACTGCCACTTTCTATGAAAGTGACAAAACTTGCTGGCTAAAACTGGTGGAGGTAATTTACCTGGAGCTTTGAGAGTGATTCTTCAAGGCTCGGAACTGTCACTAATAAGGACCCTCTTTTCCTTACATTACCAGCAATAAAGTCCCAAGCTCTGAAACATATTCAAAAGTCACCAATTTTTTAGGAAAAAAAAAAATCCACATTTGATATTAAATTAATCTAACACTTGCACAGTTTATTGGCCAGAGGTAGATTAAGCTTAATAGATTTGCTATACATGCTTAATATCACTACTAATAGCTAAGCATTTCTCTTTGTATGAACAAAATCAAGCTTTTTATTAAAAACAGAGGGAATGTATGGTCTTACAGTGTTGGATTTTGTTAAGTTCCTAACTCTGATACATATAGGCATGTCATTTTGTATTGCCACCATCTTCACTTTGGGCTAGGTTAAACATCAACATTTGGTCCCTTTAAGCTTTTGGTTCTGAAGAAAATCCAGTCTCTGAGCACACTTGCTAAGCTCAACAACAAACTGCTCTTTACATACATACTTCACAGTCATGAAAAAATACTTAAGACATTAGCAACTGGGGTATGTAGCCCCCAGCACGTCTTTTTTTTTTTTCTGATTTTGCAAGTCAGATCATTTCTTAGAGCACAGCAATTCAGAGCAAAAAGAATTTAATTTCCAGCATTCCTCAAACGTCATTTGTCTTTGTGGTACTAATGCAACACAAAAGCACTACCCCTGAGCTCTTAAAGAATAAAATGAATTCTAACTCATGTGCCAGAAAACAAATCTCCTGGGAATTTGAAACACCCACTATCCTTCACTCATCCCCTCTGCACCTCTCTAAGTGACATCACTGCCTGGGTATCAAGGGAAGTAGGACAAGCTTTAGCTGAAACTGCTAGTGACTGCCACTGTTGGCTGGCATGGAGGTGCAGGCACCCTTTCTTTTCACTGCCCATTCCAAAGGCACACTAACTTTGGACATTGAAGTTATTCATGTTTCAGACAGATACTGATGGATTAGAAAAAGGTATTCTGTGAGTGTCTTGTACCCCAAAGAGAAGAATCCTACTTGCGTGTGTGCTTGCTACCACATCCTTATGAAGACATATTTGCAATATCATTAATAACCACATTTTGCAGTGTATTGATACTAAAGCTCTGACATCACAAGTCAGTGACCTCTCTTCTTTCTGAAGATTAAGCTTCATACTGAAACAAAAAATTTCAAATCCTTAAACAGCAAGATACTGTTTTAACAGATCACTGCAAGGATTCAGGCCAAGGTTTGGGTAAACAAAGCATCATGTCTAGTGGAATAAACAACTCCCATTAACACCTCAGCATTAAGTATAACAATTAAATGTAAGCAGTTTAAAACCATTTCCTTATGTAATGTATGTATGTGACTTCAAAATGCAAAACCTTAAGGTTTTCCTTAACTCACAAGGTTACAGACACCTTGCCAAGGAAATAGATAACTTGTTTGGACACATAGCTTACCTGGCCTGTTCCTGTCTGTCAAGAAAATATTCAAAAACATTATTCATTACAACAACATCAGCCTCCTGAAGAAGTGAAGCCTGAGTACGAATGTCTGCATGAACCACCTGGAGGAGAAAAGTTTCACAAGGCATGAATTACAAGACAAATAAATACAGCCTTCAAGTAGCCACAAAGCCTGTCAATCTAATACAGCACCTGCCACCACCATTTTGAACCAGTCACAAAAATGGCTGTTTTCACTGGCTTCACAGTAGATAAAACTGAAGTAAATAACTAGGATAAGCTTTGTAAAAAAGTGGGGGAAAAAAATCTAATTAAAATACTTTATTTATTACATTAAGTGAAATAAACTGCATTTGGTTTAGAACACCGTGTGCCATAAAGAGGACATGATGCATGTGATGGCTGTTATACATCACTTAACTATGTTTTATCACAAATGCTCACTGATTTCTGGAAAGGAGCTAAGCTAGCTAAAGGTTTTTTCAGGTTATTAAAAAGTGTTTCAGGCTCAGTGGGCTCCTAAAGGATTACAGCTAGAAGACACTACAGACTCAGGTTTAACAGCTGAAATCTCACAACAGACATTGGGACTGGGGATGCTGGAAAGGCAGGATACTCAGTGGCACTAGAGGACAGAAAGTGATTTACTTTGCTAAACAACTACCTCTCCAATCAGCACAGAAGCTAGTTTGATTTCATCTACCTTCACCCATCGAAAAGGATATTAGCACATCGTGTCATTTTCAAATGGCTGAGATTACAGTGCCAGGAGAATACAAATGCTCATTAACACTCTAATAAGATGTGCTTGATTTCCTCTTAATCAAGGAGAAGTATATCACATCCCAAAGCTGAGGAGAAATACAAATTGGAACATCTTTTGCAGGGATAATGAAGAGAAAGGCAATCTTAATATTACTTGCATTCCACACATCTTTTTGAAAGTGAATCCTTGTATGTTGAAAATGGAAAGAAAATCTTTCCTGTGTGACCTGGGAATACACTAACCTGATTTTGTCAAATTCTTCCAGTACTGGACAGATGTAAAAATAAATTCTTAATTCTGACAGGAAAGCTGAATGTTAATATACAGGAAAAACATTTTGCCCACTTAAAAATACATTGATACTTGTTGAGAAGGTAAATGATGTATTCCTCCCCATAACAAACATGCAATGCATGCTGTTCTGATTGACAGAGGAAACAGATACTATCAGCCCTGCAACTTCTAAGGGCTCACATGTGGTAAGTTGCCACAGTTTATGACTCTGGTTCATGCTATCAGAATGCATTATAGCAACTGCAATTCCAGCCAAGTATGTCAGTATCAGTAATAACAGGAACAAAACTCTACTGTTCATAAAACATCAGGCAACATAGCATTTCATCTTTGAGAGATATATTCCATGGCTTCTCTGCAAATGCTCCAAATCAGTAAAGCAAACAGCTGTATCTCCTTAAACACCTTACCATGCCAAGCTGTTCATTGTTGCCTGTGGCAAATGGAAAGGAAGTATCTCATACCTTATTCAGACCTGACAGGGTAGTGTTTGAAGGCTCTATCTCACTGAGAAACAGTGAGACAGTTCAGTTGTCAGAATGACTGCTCAGATTTCTACTTCTAGTTTTAGTTTTATTCACTAGTTCATGAAAGTGAAAGTTTTTTAGGACAACTGAAACTGGTGATAATTTATCTTAAAACCATGCACCGTAAACTGCAGCAGTACAGGAGCTGTTCAAGCATTCTGGCAGAAGAGAATGATGACAGACCAATCAGACCACAACAGACCCTCAGAACACAATCAGCAGCCACAGAAACAGTAAGTCTTACTTGCAATACATGTCTACTGCATAAAGTCACTGCTAATTGCAGATTGAAATGAAAGACCATAAACTTAGGTGGTAATTACCTACAGACTTGACTGCAGGCCCACTACACTGGTCACAGTCTCCTGCAGTGGTGCAAGGGCAAACCATGCCTCAGCTACATCTGCTAGAACTCTGTACAAAAGAACTAAGCAGCAGTCCTTCAATCCAAACACAAGTGACTGGTGGACTGTTCCACCAGTGGACTTCTTGCAGCACAAGAAATCATAAATTTTCTGCATGCCCTACTAATGGCAGTGCTAAGATTTTAAGCCTAAATTCAGAAAGATGCTAAAAGTGCTTGGAAACTGAACATGTGCTTCCTTGACTTAACACTTAAAATTAGTCTGTATTTAGAGAGCAGGTGACTCTACTGACTAAAGTGACCCAAGCACTCCATCTTCATTCCTACTGGGGAATGTGAGACCACATAAGCATATGTGGCTGCATCATAAGGCAGACCCAGGTACTGCTTCAGCCAAAACACCACTTTTTTCATGGGTTCTTTTTCAGCTAGACCAGTTTCCTGACCTGCTTTCCTATGTGCTGGCAAAACAGAGCACACAAAACTGATTTTAAAACTGTCCTGTTGCCCAATGGAATACTCACCAAGCCTTGCATGATTACAGGCAATTTCTGAATTGAGATCTCAGGTTTCCTAAGATCTATCAAACTGTTTACTCTCCTTACAGCATCTCGGTGTTTGCTCAAATGGTGAAAGATGCTAAGCAACTTTCTAGGTGCCTTTAACAAACCAAACATTGACCAAAGAAACATAAGATTTACTTAGCCACTAAAAATACCATTCTGCACTGCTGTCCTTAAGGAACATGCTTTAATAAAAAAAAATCAGAATATCCTTAAAAAAAAAACCCCAATTGTTATTGAATACAGATGTCTTAAATGGTTTTCAAATTTGTGTCACAAATTATTATCAGAAACTGGATTCTATTTTTCAAGCTGGTATTTACCTCTAGAGAGTATTTATTTGTGAGTGAAATAAAACTGTAAGATTGAAATGTTCAAAGCAGTGTGATAACAGGAGTCACATGACTAAATCAGCATGTAATGAGACTCAGATAGCTAAGTCCTCAGGCACTGCTTTGAAAATGAATTATCTTATCTTCATGCCCTGAAATGAATACTTCAGCAGAATTACAAGGTGTGAAGGAAAAACAAAAAAGGCTTATAACAAAGAATATGCAAGGTTGAAAAATGTGTTTGCAGATCTCCAGCTCAAAATAATTAGCTTGACAGAGTACCTAATAACAGCTTCAGTCTCATCACAATAAAGTGTCATGACCATAAAACACATGCAAAAACCAAAGGTTACGGATAAACTGTGATTGACTTGGGCAACCCAATGATACTCCTTACCTTGTGCTAAATATTTTATGTTTGTTCTTTCATTCTAGTTTAAAATTGGTTACTTTAATTCCCCAGAAACTGCTATACCCAGCAGTTTGTGTGACTCTGTTCAAGAGCACATGCACACAATGCAGGATTAAAGGCATATTCTACTCACCAACTTTTGACAGCAGCAACTGTAATTCCCCAGAAAGGGGGAAAAGATTACTACTATTTTAATAGGAAAATTAATTTCCATAATTAGACTAAGGAAATAGTAGCCATAATGATATTGCACCATTTGAAATCCATTCTGTTAGTGGAATGCACATTACAAGAAACACATTATTGTATTTTGATAATTTCTCTCTTTTCCTCTGCTGTGAGTTTTTTTTATTTCCTAATGCAAAGCCTTTGTTTAGCACCAAAACAAGAACAGGCAGAAACTTCTCAGAATGTTGATTTATCAGCCACTCACATAAACAGGATACTTAGTACATAGTGATTAAAAAATACATACACTAAGCCATTTATTTAGTTACCTTTATTCTGTCAATGAACTGGTATTTTGTAATCATAATTTCTTGCAACTGGCAAAAGTCTGCATTCATTTCTACTCCATATAGTTGGGAGGCTGAGCTATAAAGATAACCCTATATTAGGAAAAGGAAATGTAGTAACTGTGATGCCTTCAAAACAAGTTCAAAAAATGTCAATTAAAATGGAAAAAATAAAACACAAGTTAAGATTAAGAAAGCAATTTAAAACAGCAAGTCAAGAAATGTCTTTCAGTGGACATGACAAGTTTTTCAGAGCTAAGCTCCTATTTGGCAATTCCCACTCATGTACCACAAATTTTCAGAAGAGATCCAAAAAGACAGGTCAAAATAATAAAAAAGGAAATCTCCAACCTCACTTCAATTGCAAAACAGATGGAAAATGGTCTAAGAAAGAAAGAAGCAGTAGAGGCCAAGTTACAAAAATAGTATGGAAGAAAAAGACTGCACACTTTTGTTTTTTTTGGTGTTGTTTTTTTTTTTTTTTTTTTTTTTTTAGGAGAACAGAGTAAGAAAAGAGTAAGAGGAAAAAAAAACAAGGGACATACACATAGGCAAAGTGAAATATAGCTGGGTATATAACTGGCTATTTTGGCACAGAGTCTTTGTCAGCACCTACAAGTATTGTACTGCTACCATTTTCAGGTGCTTCACATGGGTACATAGGAAAACAGATAAACTATCCTTTAATAATAGGCCCAAAATAACAGTTCTGTTTCAGACCGAGATTTTGGAAAGCGTTGGGAGATTTGAGGAAAAACAAAGTACAAACACTTTAGCCTAGAGGGCCCTACTGAAGCTTTAAGTGTCATTGTCTCCACTGAAGAGCTTAACTACACTTCACCAACAGCAGCAAAGGCAAACAATGCTAAAGACACAGAATATCTGAAACATCTACATGCTACAATTTAATTATCAGTGTTTTCTGAAACCATTCAACTTGGAGAGTAGAAAAGAAACCTGCAAAGGTGAAGTCACCCCTCCTCCAATACAAGCCAGGAACAAGATTATCAAGTACAGCTCTTTTTTCTTAAAAGCCTTTCCTCTGCGTTGTTTGAGACTGTCATCTACTACAACAATACAAGCACTTAAGTACTTCAAAACAAATTCAGGGTAACAGAAGTGTTACCATTTAAGGACACAATGCTGCAAATATTTACAGATTGGAGTTAACTTTCCTCATTTGAGTAGTCCCCAAATTAGATTATTCAGACGAGCAAAATTACATGCTCCAGTGTTTCTAAGATTAAGCCCTAACCAGCCATTGACTTTTGTAAGAAAGTTGTAATGTGTGCTTTGTAATGCTGTTGGCCATATGTTGCACCAGCCATGCCAAAAGCAATCAAAACTGCACTCAAGTTTCTCGATGGAAGTATTTTATGTGCATTTTAAAATGCGGAGCGGCACAATATGTTTTTGGAGACAAATTCATATCAAAGTCTTCTTTTGCATAATTTAACAGTTTGTCTGCTTCAGAAAGGAATTTAACATAACTGATTTCTATATAGATGTGGTCAAGACACAGAGGACAAACTTACTTAAGAGGGAGAGACAGAGCAGGAGCTAGCAAAAGAGCAGCATGTGGGACAGCAATATGCTACTTTGTTGGACTACAGACTTTTTCTCTCTATAAGCAAGATCATTTGCTCTCCCTCTTGTGAGGAACAGAACCAGAACTGAAATTGCACCTTATGCTGTTCAGAGAGTCAGAGCAGAGGTGCCTCTCAGAATGACCCTTCCAAGATGAAGTAACAAGAGCAGGCAGTTAGAGAAGAGGGAAAATGTTTGTCACAGCAATAAAATACCAATTCCTGTGCTGGAAGTTACCGCAAATAGCACTGCACCAAGTCTGGAGCCAACGTCAACCACTACCTTTCCTGTCAGGTCAGGCAGTACATGTTGATAAAGAAACTTCAGTTCCATGAGGGAAAAGGAATGCGAAATAAACTCTGGGAAATAAGAACAGAACAAAGGTGTTGGGTGGGCAGTACTAACTACTGTGTTATTAACCAATGAGTAATTAATCTGAAGAGTAACCATCACTGAATACCTGTATGGTTTCCTGCCTTAACTAGTCCTGGGGACTCCGGAAAACCAGGGTTTGCAGATGAGAGGTAGCCTGCCAAGCAGTCTGTCCTGAGTCTGGGGATTTCTTCCCTTACATGGAGAATTTTGAAATCCTTCATGAAACTGAATTACCTTTTTCTGCACAGTGACATTTTAAAGAATACAAAACAAAGTAACTTGGGATTGTTTAAGAGGAAAAGAAAATGTGGCACCAGACTCTCTACACAGTTCAAGCTAACTTTCTTATATGGGCAGATACACCAATAACTTGAATTTCAACTCCGAGGTTTTAAGGAACAGAATGCTCTCCACATAAATTATTCCTCCTTCAATGCCTGTGCTATACTGATGACAGCAATGATCTCTACCACACCACACACAAGCTTTAAGACAGATGGTGTTTTCTACTGCTTTTCAGCATGTGAGAGGAGACTGAGTCTACTGCGTGGACTCCTATAGTACTGTCTTCCTCTTCCCTCTTCCTTTTCAGTGGTACATAGCCCTGCCTCTTCCCTGCCCAGTTTTTGTGGGCAACTAGCGTCACTCATACACTGCAAATTAATTCAACTTACATGTGTAGGACTCTTCTTCCATTGGTTACAGGAAATAATTTTGGCCTGTGTACCACACCACTCCAGACAAAGTCCTCCATCAGCCTGATGTTGTGCTGCCTAAGTCACTGCACAAATCAGTCTGGTTAAACTGAATCTGCTGCTCATGTTTGCAAAAGAGCACTTACCTAAAGGTGCTGTCTTGTATGAGCCACACTCTGTGCAATAGCTCCTACTCATTTTCCCCTCCTCACATAATGAATCAACAAAATCATCATCATAAAGGAATGCATCAACATGAATCATGGGCAGTGGATGCTGGTGTATCTGAGAACAGAACACAAGGCAAGCATAATCAGGTCTCTTAATGTCATTTACACTGTTACACAGTTAATTGTCCCACCATCCTACATTTCTCAAAATTCCTGAGATCCAAGATTTTCCCTACTCAAAAGTTACAAATCAATCAAACCTGAACAACAGAAATCCTGCATATAAACTGGATCATCAAATTCCACTGAAATAACTAGCAAGCAAGTTGATTTCCATAGCTGAGTAGGAGATTTGCTGTCAGTTTTGTCTCCTTAGTGCTTGCTTGGCTCTAGAAGAGGTACAGGGTAAAGGAAGCTTTTCCTCTTCAACTTTAATGAGAATGTAACTTAAGTTTAGGAGAAAGGGCAATTTTGTTTCTCAGCTTCAGCTGTCTGAGTATTTTCATCTTCATGCTTTATGCCTCAATCCAGAACCACCCCTGATTAACACGGGTGTCATTTTCAATCAAAAGCATACCAGTTGGGGTGCTTGCCTTCTCATCACTTCAAGGGGTATAATCTTCATCCTCCTACTTCTCTCTCCTCCCTCTCCCAGGCTTGCTGCATGTGGCCAATCCACTTTTCCTATTTAAGAGCTGCACACCACTTTTCTGGGAAATGTGTTAACTTTCCACCTTTACTGACAGCACAACTAGAAAAGGTGCTCTACCCTCCCACAGGACTCACAACCCACCCCTTTCTGAGCCATCAGAATCTGAAAAGAGCTGGAAATCATTTCTGAGCTGCCCACGTTATGGCAACAGTGAAACACTGGCCCTGTGTTGCAGCTTTTTTTAAGGGGGCTGCTAGAGTCTATTATGGAGCTGGCATTAAAGAATCACTGTGACAGGTGCCATACCACACAGAATGAAAGCTATGCCAAATAACTTATGATCAAAGCATTAAAAACTATGAAACAACTTTCTTGAGAGTCACACAATAGTGCAGCAACAGGTCTGAGAACCAAACTCAGATTCCCTACATCTCAATCCAGTGTTCATTTTCTATTACAAACTACTACTAAAACTGAAATAAGCATAGTCCCCAAATAAGTGATGTGGTTCAGCAAAAGGAGTCTGTACCAATCAGCTTACCTTCTGAACAGCCTGATGTTCTGAATTTAACATTGCCTCAATGGGTAAACGATTCCGCAAATCTTCTGCAATATTTTTGAGCACAACATCATTGTTACTCACCACAAGCTCATCAAAGTCATCTGTAAATTAAGACAAACAAAAAAAACCCTCAACAATCACATGTAGATCAACTGGACTAAGTGATGGCCAGTACAGTACAGTTGCAAGACATAAGCAATACCAGATGGATAAGGTTTTTATTTGAAATGCATTTTTCAGCCTTTGTTAGCTTTCCCGGCCAATGACAGATTTGGATTGTAATAACTTTGCCACTTAAAATAAATGTAGTGCTTTTTGGAAATCTCAAATTATTTTCATACTTATAAACTTATAACTCACATATGAGGGTTTGGGCTGCCACCACAGCGATACTGTTTCAGCTTAAGATATAAAAAACATCAAAGATGTTTTTGAACTGTTGGAGAAATTACAAAACTCAGAGTTGCCTGAATGCAGGCTTTTCTTCTTCTTTCTTTTTTAATATACAAGTTTCTTTTTATAAATACCATCTTTCTAATAAAGCAGTTACCAAAAAATCAGGGATAATGCACAGTTCAACAGTTCAACTTACATTTTACAGGACTTACACTACGGAAATATATCAAATGTGAAAGAAAATTAAGAATGGATGTAAACATTTTTGCAAAGCCACACTGTAAATTCCTGCTATTTTCCCGGGATATGTATGCATCGCTTTAACACCTTCTTTTTGAAGACACCTAGAAAAAGGACTGAGGGAACCTTGAGAAGTCACTAATCCCTTCTTCCTCCAATGCTGAATTAGTAATAAGTGTCACTACTTCTCCTGTTCTTTTAAAAGAGATTGTTAATACTTGAGACTCTATGACCTCCCTTAGCAACCTATTCCAGTGCTTGAATACACCACTAGAAAAGAATTCTTTCCTCAAAAACTGATCCAGATTTCATCTGCCACAAACTCAATACTCTGTCCCACTCACAATGGAAATAGAAAAGTTTTTCCTTTCCACTATATAGCAACTTTTTACTTCTTTGAAGACTTAGGTGTCTCATCAGTCTTCTTTTTTTGAAGAAACAAGACCCACTTATCCATCTTTCTTGCATGTTTTTAGAGTCTGACTGCTCTTATCAGTCCTCTTTGGATCTCTGGACTCTCTCATCCTTTAATGACCCGTGGTATTGAGAACCAGACACATTACTCCAGGTAAACATTAATTTGCACTAACCAGACTTTTCACATTTTGCAGTGAACATCCTGCTTGCACAAACCAGTTTCATGTTAGAGTATGATGTTCCTAACTGACATTCAGCATGAGATCTGCTATATGCCTGTACTTAGTTCCCTTTCTGTTATGTTTTTCTCAAAAGAAGGACCAGATGAAATTCCTTTTTTTTCTGGACATCTCACTGCTCAGAGGACACTGAACTGGTTCTAAACAAATGCACATCTCAGGTCAAAACTACACACCTGTAGAATAAACAAAGCCCACATAACAAAAAGCAACCATAAACCTAATCCTGAAAAATACACCAAACTCTTCTACTGATTGTCTAAAAATAGACACCCACTTCTGATTTGTTTCTATTCTGTTTAGACAGCCACCACGCTGGGTGGTGTGTATTATTCACCAAAAGAAGGTCTGACAGTTTCTAGAAGTGTTTTTTTAAAAGTTTGTTTGTTAACATTGCTGTCCCAGGTGCAAACATGAGTATAGACAAGCCTGATTGCAAGCAGGTTCAAAATAAACCTATAGAACATGCTACAAGTCTCTCTATGCTTCATCTTTCCTGTGGAATATAAGCAATGCTAGAAACACTGAGAAATTTTAAGGCTAGTAAAAGAATGAAACTACACTTTTACCTATCAAATGTTTCAGAAATGCTTTTTGCTTAAGGACTGTAGCGAGAACAGTATGATTAAAGAAACCCACATTCATTAGCACAAGACACACTCTTCTCAGAGTGTAACTGTAAACTGCTTTTTCAACACGCCCCTGTCTCCAGCAGGTAATCGTGAAAGCCTCACAGTAAGCCCCCATGGGCACAATACCGTTGGCAGTTGTTAGAAGTCAAGAAGACAATTTGCTGTTCCAAACAGCTCACCGTTAAGTTCTCCAGAAGCTCAGCCCCTAAAGAGATGCATACTTTGCAGTGAGGAACAGGAGGGATAGAGGCAGCAGCTGCAAGAGCAGCAGCACAAACACCACAACAGGTGCAATGCAGCAGCTCCAGCTCGTCAGCATTTTAATTTGAAGTCTCTAATGGGCACCCATCTCCTGTTAACCTCATAGCCCATCCAACAACTTGCCAATTTGTTATTAACTTCCCAGAAGCACGCAAGTGATTTTTCTGACCAGCTATGGGAAGATATGGATGTGACACAGCACAGAAGTAAACCCAGAAATTACAGGAAGGGAAAGTGGACAGATTGAACTGTGGCTTAACTGGGACCATCAGCACCATGAGAGGTCCTTTGAGTGCAAAGGAGACAAACAGTTTGCTGAGGTAGATAACATCTGAGAAAGCAAAAATGAGAAAATATGTGCTACAGACAGAATGAAAGACTAGAAAGCTGATATTAGCAGCTGTACAGGGCAGTGCCTGTGGGCAATAAGCCCCTACATCTGGCACATGCTTTAAAACAATACTATTACTATGCAAGAGAGATCATCCAGCTGTTACACTGCCTGTTAAGAGTATCAAATTCATATACAGCATTTAATGAGATGCAGGAAGTGTTCATAGACCATCAGGCCAGCCACAACACACTGCAAATGCAGAACCTCAGCTCCCTTTCTTCCAGAGCTGGCCTGTCAATAGGATCTGCTTCTTCATGGCCTGGGTGACCCTTTCTGGCTAACTTTAGCAGTGGACAGCTCTCTAGGCTATTCATTGTCCAAGCTGTACAGTGGAGAAAGGGGTACTTCAGTGGGAAATAAGCTGAACTTCCTCAACTCCAGAATACCCCTTCCTTGCCTTGACTTCCATCTATATAGCACTTGTCACAACATTGACCATGTTACACGAGGCGCTCTGACTTCCTCTTAAGAAACAAATTATAGCACAAATTCTTGTGAACATTCTATGTGAAACAAGTCCTAAGGAGTATCTTACAGTCCATACAATCTAATACAAAACCAATGAAACATTGATACTGAAAAAAAAAATGTATGACAAATAGAAATACTCCTTCCTAAACATCAGTGCCTCACAGAATCAGAGAATACATCTGGTTGGAAGATCATCCAGTCCAATCATCGACCCAGTACTGAAGGGTCAACATTAACCTAGCACCAGGTCTACATGCCACTGGAACATCCCCAGGGATGGTGACTCCACCACTGCCCTGGGCAGTGTTTGAGAACCCTTTCAGTGAAGAAATATTTCCTAATATCCATCCTGAACTTACTCTGGCACACTTTGAAACCATTTCCTCTAGTCCTGTCACTTGTTATCAAGGAGAAAAGTCTGCCCCCTCCTCACTCCAACCTCCCCTCAGGTAGTTGTAGAGAGCAATGAGGTCTCCCCTCAGCCTTCTCTTCTCCAGACTGAACAACCCTAGGTCATAGAATCATAGGTCCCTCAGACACTCCTCCTATGTCATGTGCTCCAGACCCTTCAGAAGCCTCACTGCCCTTCTCTGGAAGCATAAGCATATAGGAACAAAAAAAAGAGGCATGCTCCTTCTGAGATGACAAAATGACAGCTTCAGCAGAAGCTGCACACTGTGCTCGTGTCTACAGTTTGTGACTGAATTCGGACATGGGAGAGTTGCCTCATTCCTGTCAAAGCAAGAAATAGCACCAGCTATCCCACAATAACACCTTTTAGTCCTGCAGTATGTAAATATTTACAGATTGCCATCAAGTACAGAACACAGGTGCCAAATACGAAAATACGCATTTCTGCCTCTGTGGGTACAGCTTTATCAACTTCGCCCTTCTGCCTAACAAATTGTTTGCTCTCGAGAATCTCAGTATCACCTTACGAGGGATCTTCAGAGAAGGAGCAAAAATAGAGCACTGTTTTTGATATCATTTTAGTGCCTGCTATATATATATGAAATGGGGAAGTGTGCAAGCCAACCCCTGCGTTCGCTGAACAGACAGCTAACCAGGAAAGAGCTGCAGAGGTCATGAAATACTGTAGGATGAATCAGAAGCATTTGTTTATGGAGGAAGTCTGAGTGCATAGAGTGTACAGTGTTTGCATTTTACTTTAAAAACCGGTTCCACTGGATCTACTCAACATGCATTTATACAATTTAATTAACACATAGCAAAAAGCCTAATTAATACCCTGGTGCTGCTCACCCTTTCTACAGCAAATATAACATGAGCTTAGAAGACAACACAAAGCCTCACACCGGACAGGGAGCACCGCTATACCAACAGCTAAACACCCTGGCAGCGCCAGCACTGTGAAATACATGACTGAAGACAAGCTAGATATGAGTTCCAAATCACAACACAGTATTACCTGTCATATGGAAAGAAGAGACTTCAGCAAAAGCAACCACAACTGCAAGCATCCTATAGGCTTCTAGATATACTCTGCCTCACAGAAGTCCTTAATGTCACTTAATACAAGGCTAATTTAATCATTCAGTGTATTTTAAAGACACTGAAGACACAGGTCAAGGAGAAGGTCCCACATCTCTAAAACTTCACTGTTTCCTTTTTGGGCTAAACAATTTGAGAAGCAATCTGTGATCTCAGCATACCAGCTTCTTCAGGAACTCTAAATACTATTCCATCCCCAAGCATACTTAGCTACTCACAGAATCACCGAATGGTTTGGGCTGGAAGGGACCTCCAAAGGTCATCTAGTCAACCCCCCCCTGCGGTGAGTAGGGACATCCTCCATTAGATTAGGTTGCCCAGAGCCCTATCAAGCCTGACCTTGAATATCTCCAAGGATGGAGCCTCAACTACCTCCCTGGGCAATCTGCTCCTGTTCCACTATTGTCATGGTAAAGAACTTCCTCCTAACATCCAACCTAAATCTACTCTTCCCTAATTAAAACATTGCCCCTCATTATTGGTAGAAAGTAATCAGCTTCTTACAACAAGAACATAATCAGAGCTTATTTTATTAATTCTTTAAGCCTTTTACATTCATAAAGAAGCTTCAAAGTAAATTTTAAGCAAAGTAAGTCACATATGTGCTTTACAATCACTAGTTTTCACCACCATTATTAACTTTTAGTGACTAACAACTTAGCAGTACATGGTATTATTGAGACCTCTCTCACAGAGGTTATTTGTTATTGTAACAAATAAATACACTGCAATTAATATGGTTCCATAAAGCTCATTTGATCTTTTCTGAAAGGACATTTTACTTGGATAACTCACTTTTCTCAATCTGGATATGAACCCTTCCACTTTAGGACCACTTGTGGCAGCAAAAGTACTGAAAGAGAACATTAATGATAATTTCCGAAGAAAGTTTTTTGCTTTTTTTTTTACTTCTATTATTTCCTATTTTTGCCTTGTGAAAATCCTCCAATAATTTTACCTAGCAGGTGTGAGGACACAATAATGGCTAGATCATAAAGTACACAATAGAAAAAAAAAAAATTAACAAATTTGGTCTATTCCTAAGAGTATGAAAAGTTTCTTCTCCAAATGCGGAAAGCCGTCCTAAAGCAACATATCTATCCCGGTCCAGTTAATTTTTTTGATACCTCTCCCTCACTGCCTGTTAAAAGCCTGTACTTACAGCACTGACTGCCCTCAACCTTCAAGTCAGAAGGCCAAAAAGCTGGTTTGCTCCCAGTAGAAGTTAATCCATAAAAAAAATAATTCCTACATAATTGCATGATGTCTATCCTTAACCTACAAGGTTTGTAATGGTTTATTATTCAGTGATTGTTCTGAGTAATACATCTCTGTATGAACACTCATCAATTCAGAAATGAAATGCATAGAAAAGTGTGTAAGATTGTTTCATTTTGCTGTTACACAACTGAATTTTTTTTTTTTTTACAGCAATCTTGGACTCTGCAACAGTACATGAAGAACCATAAAGAATCTTTTTATCACCTTATCTGTGCTTCACTGACATGAATTAACAGATAGACTTCTCTCACCTGCATTAAAGCTCTAAGTAGTGAAAGTGTTCAGCAGTTGTCAGTAAGTAGAGTGGTTTGGTGACTTTGATCTCAAACTTGAAATTAGGATTCCTGTATTTACTTTGTCTGATATCTGTATCTCTTTCCATGTGTAGAGACAGCTAGATCAATTCTGCTTTCACTGCTTATCTTCCCCAGAACCCATTCTTACCAAATGCAAGCTCTCCTGCTACCGAAAATTCTTAAGAGTTTGGGTAGTGGAGGAGCAAGAAGGAATATAGAATCACAGAACAGTAAGGCTGGAAGAGACCTCAAGAATCATCTAGTTCTAACCCCCTGCCATAGGCAGCGATGCCTCCCACTAGTACAGGTCACTCAAGGCCTCCTCCAACCTGGCCTTGAACACCTCCAGGGAGAGAGCATCCACAACCTCCCTGGGCAACCTGTGCCAGTGTCTCACCACCCTCACTGGAAAGAACTTCCTCCTAACATTTAGCCTAAATCTCCCCTTTGCCACTTTAAACCCATTGCCCCTTGTCCTGTCATTACAAGACCTTGTAAACAGTCCCTCCCCAGCCTTCCTGTAGGCCCCCTTCAGATACTGGAAGGCTACTCTAAGGTGTCCTAGAAGCCTTCTCTCCTCCAGGCTGAAGAGCCTCAACTCTTGTAGCCTGTCCTCATAGGAAAGCTGCTCCAACCGTCTGATCATCTTTGTGAATATGACCATACATATGTTTATAGAGATGGTATACATCAAATTGTTAGATCCAACTGAGAGGAATCTTCAGGGGGGGTTTCCCCAAGTGCTTTGAATTAGCTCTTGGGCTTCACCCAAGTTTTCTTAGCCAGAACTTTTGAAACATGGTTATTGCAGAAGGATATTAAAGTATTAATCATCCTATTACAAAAAAAGTTAAGACACCAAAGGTTCCTGTTATTCTTTCCAACTCTTAGTTAATTTTCTTTGAGATCTAAGACTAACTCAAAAGCTGGAATGCAAGTCATCATGAAATGACATACATCTCACTGCAGCGTGTGGGAAGAGCTGGCTGATTGTGAAACAGCAAAGCAGTGTTGCTAAGCAGCTTCCTTTTAAAAGTAATGCCCTCTTCCATCACACGATGATTTGGAATTTCTAAAATTTGCAGTACCAAAAAAGAAGAAGAAAAAAAAAAAGGCATGACTGAGTACTTGATTCTGTATTTGTACAAAGAAAATTAGTATCATCTTGCATACACTGACATTCCCTTCATTACTAAGGAAGATTAGTCATTAGAGTTCTCTCAGTTCCACATACGTAAGAGTCTTTAGATAAGATAACTTGCTTTACTATAAAGTAACTTGGCTCTTCCAAAGAAAAGTTTCTCCATAATGTTTCATGCATACAGCATGCAAGTCAGGAAACACAAGAGTTAAAGCAGTCAGTGAGGTGGTCTTTGCAATAGCACTAAGAGCAACCACTATTTGTAGGGCTTTACTCAAAGGCTGCATATACACTTGAGAGGTGTGAGGGAGGAAAAAAAACCCTGACTATGGCTAACACTGGAATCATGCCCAGCCCTCCTCAGATGCAAGTAAAACTATAAGCTCAACACCTTGACATAAACTGGGATAGGATGGCAATAGGAAGTGGGAGGGAAACCCACACACCAAAAAAACCAACTTGTCTCTGAGCATGCCATTTTTGTTTCCATTTATCCTATCCCTGTCTGCTTACAGCCTTTTTATTCCAGCGAATATTTATTTTTCACTTCTACAACTTTTTTTTTTCATTTGTTCATCAGAGGTTTGTTTCTTTGCTACATCTGTATTGGTAAAGACTAGGCTTTTATTTCTGTGTGGTACAAAAATCTGGTAACTTCAGCATCTGGCATAAAACTGCCTCCTCTCTGCACAGATTCCCTCACTGCATTTGGAGTATGGCAGAAGAAATCTCAGCACTAGCTTATTATCCTCTGTTCAACCAGTATCTACCTACCTACCTATCTATCTATCTACCTATCTATCTATCTATCAATCACTATCTACGTGTTAGAATGACCAGTGTAATTACTAAAATGCAACAACTGTGAGGGGGAAAAAAACCCACAGCAAAAGTTACTGTCAGTATGCCGCCACAAAAGCAGCTCCGAGAAACAATAAAAAGAGAAGTGTCCCCAAGACTGTTGCATTGGGGACATTACCCAAAATATCTGCAACTCTGGTGACATTGCAAAAAAAGTAAAGGAATGCAGCCTGCTGCACAAATGCCTCTGCTTACTTACTGGTCAATGCTGCAAGAAAGTAAGAATAGTAAGAGAGAGGTTATCTCTTTTACTACAGTCCTGTATTCACTACTGAAGCTAAACAAGAAGGACATAGCTATCCAGAAAAAAACTAAATACTTTAATACTTTAAACATCATAACCAACAGATTCTGAAACTGGCAACTTCTGCAAGCAGCAGAGTAAGACCAAATTCTATAGGCTTTTAATTTATCCAAAAATGTGGCCATTCAGAACATTTAGGTTAAGTCACCCATGTCCCAGAGGACACATGTGGGAATGAGTATGGCTACTTGTAGTTTATATTTCATCAGCACTTGGCAAAATACAGTCACAAACTGTAAGGAAATGCCAAAGATGCGGATGCTCAAAGTGCAACTTCATTTCTCAGAAAATACATTGATAGCATCCAGCCATTTTTTTTTAAATAGAAAAATAGCATAAAATAGTGTAAACCAAGACAAGAAAATGTCATAGATAGTGAAGAACTTATGATGTAATCCTAAACCAAAGACACTGAAGACAGCATGTCAAGGAGACTACAGGGATGCAATTATATTCATTTCAGATACCTGATTCTGATTGCACTGTGTATCTGGTCTACTTTGTCCTCTGATCTGCAGCGTATGAGCTAGAAAATCATTGAATGGCAACTGAAAAATTAATTATGCTATTTTAAAGATTACATACACAGTGAAGCAGCAGCAATCCACACTGATGCAAATAACGTAACGGTAGGGCAGAAACTGCTCAGATGTACCACACTAAAAGCAGTTCAAATTTTGGAATATGATCTACACTTTAGGTTGTCTCTTAATTATGAAGAGTAAATATGAAGCAAGAGTATTCCCTTTACTAGAGGGAAGTTGCAGATGTCTCCTCCCTGGAGGTGTTCAAGGCCAAACTGGATGCAGTGAGGTGTTCCCGCCCATGGCAGGGAAGTTGGAGTCGATGATCTCTGAGGTCCCTTCCAACCTAAGCCATTCTATGACTCTACGAAAGACCTAGGCATGGATCTAGACAAGTAAAATTCAGGAAAAAAAATATCTGAGAGAGCATAATCTAATAAAGGCTAGGAATCTACAGCATACTTTTGGAAACTGTGGCACAAAAATTTTAAAAGTTATTAATAAAGGATTTTTGCAACTCTACATAAACTATGACACTGGCTAAATATTTCTATAGTAGAAATAAAGCATGATCATAGAATCAAAGTGAAGAAATCAAAGTGCAGTAGTATGTGCTTTCTAAATAAAAGAGTAGCATTTTCAGGTTTCCCTAGTAAGCTCCAATGTGCTTTACTCTATTTGTAAAGGAGTCAGTAAACTAAGAAATAAGGCAAACCACACAAAGTGTAGAAGAAGCATAATGATTTACATTAAGAGCACAATAAATATTAATGATTGCATATGAAACTATTTCAAAATCAGAGCATATTACATGGAAAAAACAAGATTATTTGCAGTCACAACCATCTAGCAAGCAGAGCATGCCACTACATCCAGACAAGGAAAAAGGGTTGAAATACTGCTTAGATTGCTCTACCACTCTATCTATATATGTACGTGTACTTACACACATGTATGCATATGTGTAAATACACACACACAAAAAATAATGTTCACTTAGTTAACACCAACTACATCCATCAAAGTTCAGTCTCCGAGTTTTATGGTGCCCCACCTATGCTCTAACTGCGAAGACCGACTCACAGGTGCTCTGAAACACACTCACAATGTCCTTAAGAAAGAAGGGCTGCACACCCACAAAGGAGGGCAACACTGTGTTCCCAGCTGGTTCTTTCCTGTGACGCCAGTTGAGGGGCCATCTAACCAGGGAAAGTTATTTACTGAGTTGCTCCATCTGAGTGGTCATAGGAGCCACAAATCACTGGACAACAGTGAGTCTACTATACTAAATACCTGGACAGATGGAGAACTTCTAGGTGTCATAGCTGACATTTGTGCAACAGTTCCCCATGTGTTTGCTTATTAGTATGTTTCCAATATAAAGTGGAGGTGCTGAACAAAAGACCCAAGTAACAAGAAAACCCCTAGCATAACAGGGAAGTAATCGTTCTTTAACAATTTTTTCCCACTCAACACATGATCAGCAAGGAGTAGGTTCACTGTCCCAGCAGGCAATGATTAATGAACAGGACACATATTTATTGGCTGCTTTAGATTAGATCAAAGGATTTGGGGTGGCCTTCCAGAATCTTCACCTGCAATGGCAAAATGCAAATATAACTAGACTAAGCAGAGTTTAGTGTATACGGCATGGTGCTATGTGCCTACAGCTTTAGTGCACTGCCTGTATTCAGGTTTTCCACGTCATCGTTTTGTTCAGTTGCAAACTAACAGCTTGTGCACTGACCCACATTTCCTTTCTTCATCTGTCACAAGATGCTTGATCTCAGCATGTTGATGAAATTATAGAGGCACAAACAAAAAAGAAAACAGAGAGCTACATTAACTTCAGATGACGTTATGTGGGAAGTGCAGAGTTTGCATATTAGCTGAAATCGCTATTTTCAAGCTTCTGAAAGGCTGCTGTGAACATATGTTGAGTAAGACAAGACTAATGCCTAAAAACCTCTACATATACCACGACCGGAGTGCTTCTGAATGAATGCTGACGTTTCACCATGGGGAGTTCGAAAGGTTACTGTCCGAGCTGTTCTGCTCTCCTGCCGGGAGCCTCGTATCTGCGGCACAGCTGGCAGTACAGCGAGTCTGGTCCGTGTCACAACACTCCAAACCCTAAGCACGTCACCAACTCCCGTTCAGACAAGCATGACAGCTCTCTCCCTATGACGGCTAGTGCTAACTGACTGCTCCAGGGACAGCAGCCCCTGCTTAAGGTCAGAGGGCGGCACCACACAGGCTGCCTGAGATACAGTTTCAGTTTCCCCCGCTCTCCGAGCATCATAATCCACCCTGGCTGTGCCGCCAGCTACCTTCGGCGGCCCTGCTCCCGGATAGCTTCCTCTGGACGATGAGGCCGTGCCAAGTCGCAGCGCACCAGGCGGCTCCACAACCAACGGCCTCGGACACCGAGGCTTCCGGCCCGGCTTCGGCTCCCCTCTGCTGGGCGACAGTTAAGCGAACATGCGCCCGGCCGCTTGAGGGAAGAACGCCGCTCCCTACATGCCACCTCCTAGCCCGACTACCGCATCAGCCCCCGGGGCCAGAGACCGGCGCATTGCTGAGAAGAACGCTCGCTCGGTGCCAGCACCTTAGCAGAACGGGGCAGCTGAGCCGCAGGGCCGGCTGCGAATCGGCACGGCTCAGGCCGCTACGCCCACCGGGCCTCCCCACCACGATCGGGGCCTGCCGCAGGGCCTCGGCGGCTGCCCGGCGACAAAGGCGGCACCTGGAGCGCGGCGCCCGAGCCGGGCCGCGCTTACTGGTGTTGCGCATCCAGTGCAGCAGGCGCGGCAGGTCGGCAGCGCACGTGCCCTGCACGGCGGACAGAACCGCGAGCCGCGCCGCCTCCAGCTCCATCGCGCCGAGCCGCCGCAGGGGGGCGCCGCCGTGTGACGTCGCGGGGGAAGGAGTGGGGAGAGGGGGCAGCCCTGGCGCCACGCTTGCGCGAATCGCCCATCGCCTTCCGCCACGCGCGCGTGCCCCGAGAGCAGGGTGCCAGAAGACAGCCCCGCCCCCCACGAGAGCGCTGCGCACATCCATGCACTAGTGTGCATGCGAAACGGAAGGGGTTCACGCATGCCCAGTCTGAACGTCACAAGCCCTCTCTTCGCGCATCCTCTATCTGCTAGGCTTGCTGCTGGCACAGTGTCTGGCTCCTCCTTCCTGTTTGATGCGCACGTCCGTGGAGGAAGCCCTCCCCTTTCCCCTGTCCTTAAGCTGGCGCGACAGAGTCGTGTCGGTGCTGGTCGCGGGTAAGCTATTTTCCCTGGGGCTACCTTAAAAAGGTAGCTGATGAGCGTGTCCCGGAAACGGAAGTGAGCTGTGCCCTGCGGTTGAGGGCGAGTGGTGACGTTTCTTTGGTCGGTGGGTGGTGGTTGCCGGCGGCGTCTCGCGGTTGCTGGTGACGGCTACGAAGCACCGGGCGGCCTTGCCGCGGTGGGCTGGGCTCGGCTCCAGCCGTGGGCCCTGCTCCTGGTGAGTCCTCATTCTGCTGCCACGACTGGCGGCAGCTTCTTGGGGCCAAGCGGGCGCCCTCGGGCCAACCCCTTTGGTGCTGCAATGGGGTGGGCGACCACCTGGGCCATGTCGGTCCTGGGGAATGAGCGGCGAGACTGTCCTCTGGCAGTCCGAGCGCGGGGCGGTGTCTGGACCAGGCGGGGAATTGCGGTCTGCCGAACTGCTGTTTGGCGTTGTTTTCCCAGCTTCCAGCCAGCATGACAGAGCTCCTGGGGAAGCCCCGACTGTCCGTACCACCGATAGAATACTTTCCTAGCCCAGTGCCTGGTTGTTGGCTGCGGACAGCGCTCAGGGGGAAAGTCAGGGCTGGGTACCCGTTTTCCCTTTTCCATCAAAACAAGGGTGTCGGACCGTAAGTAGGACAGCCAGTCAGTGTTGTGGCTCGGAGGGTGCCTTCCTGGCCCTCTGTCAGGTAATTCTAGAAGATGGAAGCTAATAACTTGTAGTTGAGTGGTGTTAGATTTTCAGGTGGATCTCAACATATCTATTTATATTTAGTGAAACTCTATTGTATCTCTTTTGCTTGTTACCTTTCTAAACAGCTGTTACAGAACAGTGACTTAAACAGCTGATATATGTTAAACCTGTTATCTCCTTAAAATCCTATGCTTTTAAAGAAGTACTGCTGATTTAGCTTGATAGATTCTGGTTACTCTAGATGGATAGGCAGACTCTTCAGAGTTGTTTCACTGCTCTTTTGCTACAGCTTGATAAAAGCCTCACTATTTCTCCAGCTGCTTTATTCTGAAATGCCAGCTTTTCAGCGGAAAATGAAGAAGTGTTTGGATTCTGCGTAGTAGAATGATAATTTGGGAGCTCAGTGTGGATGTGCCCAGTTTCTGCTGAAGGCAGCTCAGGCGGTGCAGAGCTCACAGCCTCGCTCAGCATGGGGCCTGCTTGGTAGAGCCTGGCTTGTTCACTGTGGGACCCGGCCAGGTTTAAACCTGTTTGGTGTGTTTGTGGAGTGCTGCATCAAATCTAAAAAGCTCTCCCAGAACTAGAGATGCTCTGAGTGCAGCATATATGTGTTCTGCAGTGTAGTTACTGTTAATGCCCTCCTGGCTACCTGCCACCCAAGTTGGCCACTTGCTAAAACTGTCCTTTTTTTTTTTTTTTGTGTGTGTGTGTGGCTTACAGCTCTGATGAGCTATATGGAGAAAGTTATATTAATTTCTGTGCTTGGCATTCCTTAGTAATTCTAATGGCTTATAAATCCTTAATGCGCTAGCAGTCGACATTAAAATGTTCTAACTCATCCCTTTAGCACAGTATTTACAATATTCTTATTGTCAGGCTGTTGGAGTGAGCTTTTGGAGTTTTAAGACATAATTAAAGCTTTGTATTTGGAGATCTATAGAACTCTGGAAATCAATTTTAATTAAGCATTCACCTGCTGTATATTTGTCATCCTATCGAATTCTTAGGCCTTATATCGAAGTGTTCTAGTTAAGTTTTCTCACTGGCTGCAGGTTTAGCAGCTCAATGAATGCAGTGCTGTTTTTAAAGGTATTTGCATTTTTGTGATTTTTTTTTTTTCCCCCCTGGGAAATAAGCTTGAAAACATTCTGAACACCTATTTTACTGAAACTGTTGGTAAATGATGGGGATGATAATGCTTTTTCAGAATTATTCTGCAAGAAGGTGACTGTGTGCCTCATTAGGAGAAGTTGGAGTTTTGATTGTCATGTAGAAGTCCTCTTCCAGCAAAGTAAGATGGACATCCATAACTGTTGATGTTCTGATCTGCAAATATTTTTCTGGCAGCCTTCCTTAGGAACCACAGCCTGATTT
>WBNM01005858.1:14249-165929 GCA_013399055.1 Ramphastos sulfuratus | reverse complement strand
TTTTTTTTTTTTTTTTTTTTTTTAAATGAAATATCAAGATGACATAGTAATGTATGTCACTTTGGAATTGTCTCTACATACAGGGTACATTAATATGCATAAATGTATTCAAAGCATTTTTTACACCTGAGGTCTGTACTTACACTCCTGAAACTTCTGGAGACTCTGTTCTGTGTTGTGCCCTGAATATTGAAGGAATTGGACTGGCAGTCGGTTTTAGTGCAGTGTGGGGATTTTTGTTGTTTGTTCGTTTCTTTTTAATCTGCAAAGTCCTGGAAAATGTTAACTCTCAATTATACAAAGCAGTTGGCTTATATGAGTGACTTGTTTTATGTGCTTTGGAATATACCTTTGTACTTATAAACATATTATAAGACATGCTTTTTGGGAGCTGTGCAGTTAATAAATCTCAGTGTTTATATAAGCTTCTTTCTGTCTTACCCAGGTGGGAGCCATCTCTTAAATAAGCCAAGAATGAAGCCAATGATGTATTCTTCATTTTACTAAATGGACCAGATTTTCTTGTCTGTCCTCTTTACTCATTTGAGGAGAGAGGGAGGGGGAACATCCTGAAAAATATGAAAAAATTCAGCCACTTTGATTACAGAGACTCTCATTGTGGGGTAGCTTGCTTAAGTTCCAAAGGGCAGAACTCAAATGTGAAATTCTCAACTCAGATTTCAGTCAGGGATTATAGTTGGGTATGAGAAAATAACTCTGAAATTGGAAGATAAGTGCCCTATTTCAGCAGTAACTGTGATGTTGCAACAAATTGTGTCTTTAAACAAATTTGTTTGTCCTTTTTTCAGAATTTTAGGTTGCTGTTTCTGCAATGTGTTCTCCTAAATATCTTGCCACCTTGTGTAGAAGGTGGTTTGTCATGTTGACTGGATTATTCATGTCCTTTGGAAATTAATATTTTATGGTTTTATGCTTACTAGGTTTCAGTATGTTTCAGGCCTATATGCATGATTTCTGTCTGTAGTGGACAAAAAAAAAAAATCTGTTTTTCCAATAAAGCTGTTAAATATACAATGTGAATTTTGCTTATTAAAATGCAAGAATGTTTCTATGATTACCGAAATGGGAAATTGAGTTTAACTTGGTGTAAGACAGATAAAATAGAAACAATAAATAATGTTCAGTTCTGCTAGTAAAATATTTTGCCATTGATCATACTGTCCTTGCAGGCTGTGGAGCTTCTAGACTGTTCTGCTTGATTTCATTCTTTCTTGTAGCATATTATTGCTGATAAGATAAAAAGCAGCATTCTGTCTGGAAGTCTCTCTGGACTCTTTTTTCATGCTGTATTCAACGCACAAATACTGTAGAGTAAAATGCTTCCTAATTGCCATGTGATAAATGTTTTTAAGTAGGCCCTCAGGATAAATTAAAATTAACTTCAGGCCAATAATTCCTAAAAATAACTGTAAAACTTGTGCTCTTTCTGGAAGCAAACCTGCAAAGCAGGTTTCTTTAAACCAAAAGATACTGTAATAATTAATTGGTGAAGGCATAGCTTCAACTAGTTTTAAACTTAATTTTTGTTTTCCAGATTCTTCTGAGTTGTACTTGAAGCTGCCAAAATGGTTCTAGCAGATCTTGGAAGAAAAATAACTTCAGCATTACGCTCACTGAGCAATGCTACAATTATCAATGAAGAGGTATGTGGGTATGCATGTATGGCAGCAGTACCTGTAGAAAGCAAAGTTCTGAGAAACATTTCGAAAGGCTGATGAGGGGCTTGAAGTAGGTTGATGTTGACCTGAGGATGGTTTCTCCCTTCAAGTAAAAATCCTAGCTAAAGGATTTCCAACTCTGATGGCTGTACTTAGGGATATCAGTGTTCTGAGGTGGTGTCACTGGAAGAGGCAGTGTGTGCCTCAGTTTGGGTGGATGGTAGGCCACAAGACTATACAGACTGCTCTGATTTACGTGTGTGTGCGCCTGCAGCTAGACTATGGAGATGAGTCCTAGGATGCTGAAAGATGAAGTACAAAGAGCTTTTGTTTGCTGTGGAAAATTGCGAGGGATGTTTTGTTTGCTGTCTTCATATTCAAGCCACCGCTATGTGTGGTTCTGGAAACTGTTTGGCTTGGTATAGTGTGGTTTGTCTTTTTTTAACTGAGTTTGAAATTATAAATGTTTTCCTATTCTATGGACTGAAAAGGAAGATGGAAAACTAACTGATGTGATGGTTCAGAAGTGCTTCTAGGTATATTGCTAGAAGCACTTTTCAGGTAGGCAGGCAGGTGACTTTAACTAAAGTAGGCTTATCAAGACTTGCAAGACTGGAACTTGTGCACAGAGGAAAGGTTTTAATAAATGTTAAGGTGGGAGAGAAGTGAGTAAAGTATAACCCAATTAAATTTTTCCAGCATTAGAAGCTTTTCTCCTGAAAGAGCTCGAGCTGAGTGAATGAGACCATTTATGCAGGTGCTACTTTCAAAAAAGCTTTTTGCTCTGAAAAGTCCCAGGAATGCATTTTAGTAGTTGAAGCACACGTTTGCTTAGAAGTACCACCCCAGAGCATCAATGCAGCTTCTACTTAGAATGCAGATAGAAGTGTGTCCATTTTGCATTTAAGGAATACTTTTGTTTGCAGAGATTGTGCTGTATTAGGAAATTGGTTTGTAGATTTCTGTTACATTTGTTTCTGAGAGTACCCATAGGGCAGTTTAAGAAGTCTTTCTACCATGCAAGCTGCTGTTGTCCTTTGTGCAACAGAAAGCATTCTCTGTTACTTAGTTATAGCATGCAAATTACAGATCAAGAACCCTTCTTTTCCAATACTAGGCTTTCAAATATAAGTTGTATGTACAGAGGAACGAATACATAGACTTTTTTTGGTGGCAGTCAATATAATGATAGGATTGCACACATTTAATTTGTAAAAGCTTTGTTTATATCTTCAATGCACTTTAAGTTGATTGACTAGGCCAGTACTAGTTCAAAACAATCTCGTGTATTGTAAAACCATTTTTCTTTTATGTTCCAAAGGTTTTAAATGCTATGTTAAAAGAAGTATGTACGGCATTGCTGGAAGCTGATGTTAACATTAAACTTGTGAAGCAACTCCGAGAAAATGTCAAGTAAGTGAAATAATCAAAATACATTTAACTGCTAATGTTTGTAAAAAATGTAATTTGAGGTTACAAAANGGGCCCAGAACTGGACACAGTGTGACTTCTAACTTCATATGGTTTTATTAGATACACCCAGCTTAACAGGAAAATACTGTTTGAATTAAATATCTGGCCAGTTCCATCAAAAGAATCTGTCGGGTTTAGCTGGTTGCTTACTGCAGCTTATAGTAGTTTAAAACAAACAGTTGTTGTCATCCATTGAGTGGTATATTAAGTTTTGTTACTTCCTAGACAGCTTATCTCCATGTTCTGTGGTAGATACAAATTAATTTGTGTACATGACCAGTACTGTTACCTTGGCTATTTTCAGATGAGTGATTCAAGTAGATGTCAGTCTGAAAGATATGTTTCAGAAACCTGGTTTTTGTCCTCCATATGGAAGTAGGATCTCCAGTGCATGTTCTTAAATATATCCTATCCGAAAAGGCAAATGAGAGTGCTGTTCCAGTTGCAAGGACTTAATTTATTACGAGGTTAAAGTGATCCTTAAGTTATGCTGAGTGTTTCATGGTTTTCCTAAACTCAGGTCTGCAATTGATCTTGAAGAAATGGCATCTGGCCTTAACAAAAGAAAAATGATTCAGCATGCTGTCTTTAAAGAACTTGTTAAGGTAGGACTTGAAAATGGAGTATTACATCACCTTTCTTGTACAGCTTGGGCTGTGGAAGCAGTGTAATAGCAAACTAAGCTTTAAGATGGTGAGGTACCTGCAGTTTTCTGTTGTAAGGCTTCTTACTATTGCAGACAGTAGCATTCTTCTGATTGAAATGAACACCTGGGCATGTCTCAGACTAACTTCAATTTAAGCTTCAAGTTCAGCTGTTGTTACTCTTCAATCTAAAGATGAAATAACAGTATAGTACTATAAGCTTCTGGAGTTGGTTTGTCCCAGGTTCTGGAGCTTTGATTGTCCTAGAAACATACTTTTGCTATCCAATTGAAAATTTATTTGAAGTACTTAAACCTTTGCAGAAGTATTAAATGACAATCCAGCAGTTCATGGAGCATTTCTTCACTCTCCCTGCTTGGTCAGATCAGTGGCTGGGTATCAGTGTTCTCTTTTTCCAGCTAGCCTTTTGTTCTGTAGTCTGTGCCCACCTACATCATGGCAGTCTGGAATACAGATACCTTCTCATTGGAAAATTGAGTCAGCAACCATAAAAAGTTTTCTGTACTGTAGGATTCTTAACCAGAAGAGGTTCATCTTGAGCAGTGATGGTGGGGCGAAGGTCATGTTTCAGTGTTGGTTGTTACACTCATGCCCTACCACCCTGACTTTGCTATTGATGTTGGAAAGAAATGAACACTGCTGCAGAATTACTATGCATAACACCACGTACTATAAATAACTTGAGTGTGCTGCTGCTGCTCACTGTAAATGAGCAAGCATCTAAGCCAAATTAAGACCAGAATATGCAAAAATTGGTTTGTTCTACTGAATATAAAACTGTAGGGACCTGCAACTATAGAGATACTCAACTTCCATTGTACTTTGTTCTTTAGCTTGTAGATCCTGGAGTTAAAGCATGGACGCCTACCAAAGGAAAGCAGAATATTATAATGTTTGTTGGCTTGCAGGGAAGTGGTAAAACAACAACTTGTTCAAAGGTAACTTGCATTGAGTCTGTTTTGTGTGTGTTTTGATTTTTTTTAATTAAAAAAAAAAAAAAAAAAATTTTTTTCCTCAGGGGAGATGATGGTAATTGGACTCCTTTGGTAGGATTTGCTTGTTGGTCTGTGCTGTTTGTATTACTAGGAAGATACTCGTTACAGGATAAGGATAGTTTTGCATAGGGGTTTCTGAGATGAAGTGGATATCCAAAGTAATACTAGTTTAAAGTAATTTATGTCTCAGAACTTCTTTAAGACTGTATTTCAAACTAAACTCTTGATGAAACAATATTACAGATAATAAAATTTATGCTGTGCTTTCTGGGTTTAAGACTGGTACCATAAATAGACCCTGTCTCATTCCATTGCCTGTTTGGGGCAACCAGAAGCTGGCCTCAGTGTTAGATATCTCAGTTAAATAAGAATGGGTTGTGTGAAACCTCTTCCAGTCCCAAACTCATTGAGGAAGTTCGGATTTGTATTATTAAGGCTAAAAAATAGTGCTCTGAATTGACCCTTAAGCCATTTATGATTGTTGCTGGGAAGAAAATTTTCCCTATGGAGGAAGACTGATGGATCTTCATTGCTGGTCTTAACCATTTGATTCTGAAAGTCACACAAAGGCAATATCAAATATATCACTGCTGAATTCTTAAGATTTTCTTAGTGCTCCTGTAGACAAACCTATGTTTTGGAAGTTTGTTTTAGATCAATCAAATGCTCTGTGAATATACATTGTACCTGTGAAGCTGTGTCTTGCAAGAGACTAAGGATTTCATCTATCATTTTAAAACATGTCTTTGCAATGGAAATAGCTTTGTTCCTCTGGAACTACAGAAACACAGAGCTTTGCAAGTTGAAGCTGTTACAGTAGTTAAGTACCTACTGCTGTGAGAAACAAAATGCTAGTTCTATCTGTAGTTCTAACAGTAAGCAGAATCCAGGAATTAATAAAATGGAAACTGGAGTTCTTTATAGTCACTCCTAGCTCAGAAAACTGAAATGGGAGGCACAGTCAAGCAGCCATTTTCATCTCGCCATTAATCGCTACTTGTAAATCATACTTGGCCAGTTATTAGATGCTACCATTTGATACCTGTACAGTGTTAAGGGGTCTCAGTTACAGGAGGGCTGGATTGACTTTGTGCCCTGTGTGTACTTCAGTGACTTAAGCTGTTAGTGTCTTGCTTTCTAGTGGGATTTTGATCTAACTGCTTGTTTTCGATTTCTTTTCACAGTTAGCCTACTTCTATCAAAGGAAAGGTTGGAAGACATGTTTAATATGTGCAGACACATACAGAGCAGGTAATACAGTCTTCAATGATATGGCTCTTTAATACTTACAGACTTTGTAAAAATAGTTCCTTGATTATACCTCTCTTACAGGTGCTTTTGACCAGTTAAAACAGAATGCCACAAAAGCAAGAATTCCCTTTTATGGGAGGTAAGCATCTTCCAGAATCACTTTGGAGAATGATTCAACTCCAGTAACGTACTGCTCCTCATTGAACACCTCATGCTAAGCCCTGTTCAATGTTGCCTAATGACATAGATTTTATTACAATGTTTGCTTTGATCAGATTAAATTTTTCCCTAGTTCAGTATACAGCCTGCCAGTAGTCACAGGGAAGTATAGTGTAAGAAGAGACAAGGAACCTGGGACNCTCATGTTGAGCTTGTCATCAGCCCAGACCCCAAGGTCCTTCTCCTCAGTGCTGCTCTCCAGCCATTCCTCACCCAGCCTGGATTTGTGCTTGGGACTGTGATTGGGAACACTCTCTTTGTATAGCACTTTTATAAGCCTTTGTCAGACATTGGGATTTTCACAAAGTATCTTTGCAGATTGAACCCTTAATTTTTATTGTCAAGTAGGGGCAGCGTTGAATGTAAAGTAGCTTTTCCCAGAGCTTCACTGGAGCTGTGCTGCCTAGGTACTTAGTTAAGTCTTCTTTCAGAGAAGGGCTGGTAGAACTTAGTGCAGACTTCAGCAAGAGTCTTTTGTGCTGCAGTTGACGGAATGCTAAGTACAAAAGGCTTAGGAAGGCATATTTTTAATCAGTTTATGCTTGATGTAAGAGAAAAGTCCCACTTGAAAACCAGATTTACAGTTAAGTTTACAGTCAAGTGCCGAAAGTTTGAATTTGGTTTCTTGGAGAAAAAAGAATCATGTATGTATAATAGATGTTTCTCCTTGTGATCAGTTATACAGAAATGGATCCTGTAATTATTGCCTCAGAAGGTGTTGAGAAATTTAAGAATGAAAACTTTGAAATAATAATTGTTGACACAAGTGGACGTCACAAACAGGAAGACTCTTTGTTCGAAGAGATGTTACAAGTTGCTAATGCCATAGTGAGTAGTTTCAAGAAGCACAATAGCTTATGTTACTGTAATTTGTCTACAATTCATTTATCTCAATTTTCTATGTGGCTTTTGCTCCTCTGGAATATGTCATTGCTTTCACCCCTAGGTTAGATTAGAAATTACGAATGGGTATGAATAAAAATGGGCTCATCACTGCTTGATAGTTCTGTGGCAGTTTTAATTCTTTTATCTGTAATTCAAGGATACTTGCACATAACTAGACTACTGTTCCTGCTTTAATTTTTTTCTTTTTAGAATCTGTGCATTGCAGAACTAGGTAAGAGCCAGTCTGGTGTGGTTTCCTATGCTAAATTTTCATCTTCTGAACAGAAGATGATTGGATAACTTTGATATGTAAATGAAGCTGGTGCTTCTTGTATGGGTTTAACAAGTCTGATTCTGTGGTCTTGCAGGAAGTGTCATATTGTCCTGCAACTCCAGCTAATGGTTTTCAGTGGATGGAATGGATGTCTTGCAGGTCTTAATGTAAAACCAAATGGAAGATGTTGTTAGCTATTAATTGCTTGTTGCTGAATTGGTAATTAGTTTTTTGGCTCAGATACTTGCTAAAATGATTTAAGTAATAACTGTAAACCTATTAAACAGTGTTCTGTGTTGTAGGTAAGTCAGATAGTAATAGAGCATCAGTTTTCAAATGGTCTTTTTGTTTTAAACTGCACAGCCCTTACATACTGGAGTACTGCTACTGAACACAGTTCACAAACTGTTGTAGAAAACAGGAAAATACTATTTACTATATTGTAATATCTTATTTCTCTTAGCAACCAGACAACATTGTTTATGTGATGGATGCTTCCATTGGCCAAGCTTGTGAAGCTCAAGCTAAAGCTTTCAAAGACAAAGTAGATGTAGCTTCTGTTATTGTTACTAAGCTTGATGGACATGCCAAAGGAGGTGGAGCTCTTAGTGCGTAAGTATTGTGGTATAATAGTGCGTGAACAGCCATGAAATGTCTTAGTATCTCACAGAAACCTGTCTGTGAAAGTGGTGCTGCCACACTGTGCAGAATCTGAGATTCTGCAGTAACAGCTGCAGTCAGTAACAGCTATATTCTTACCCTACTTCTGGTGGATAGGGTCAGCCATTGATATTTAACATGGGTCAGAATTGGGTATTACAAGGCACTTCCAGTACAGTAGTGTGTATTATCACATGTCAGACTTCTGTCTTCTGAAAACAGCAGGAAACAATTACTTTCTGCATCTTGCACATGAAGAATTTATAACAAAAATACAATTTTGAACTTAATAGGTACAGCTTACCTGAAAAGTTTTGCTTCTCACTGAATACCCAAGACTTTTTTTCTGGAAGGGGCAAAGAATTCTAGTCATATCCAATGACTTTAAAACTGCAGTACAGCTAAAACTTCTGGATTGCCAGTGGCTTGCAATTATACTTTCTCAGGTTCTCTTCATGGACTTCACATGTGCTGTACCTCGACAGGCTCTACTGACTAGAAGAATGTTACATTTTGTCTGGTACGACTTACATGATGGCATGTCAGACTAGTCTCCAGCCACGTTTGAATGGTACAGCTTGTGTGGAGCTGAGATAATTTATCAAAACAGTCAAAGTTAACTGACACCAGCTTGGTAAATCACTGTCTGACTTCAATCTTAAGTGTTAGAGTTCTTTAACTGCCACTTTTATTTTGCTGTTAGTGAGGGAAAACTAAACTTCAGAGCAAAATGGAATTGCCAAAAGCTTGTTCAGTTGTCACACACTTGTATGCCTTAGGTCTGCTCTGTCTGTTCTATACACTATAGACCAGAAGCTAGTGCCACTGGTTGATTGGTGAAAAGGTTCTGATTTTTATGAAGTCTTAAGCTATTTTGTATTTCCCAGTGTTGACAATGTCTGTTGTAGGAGGGTAACTTAAAAGAAAAATTAATCAATGCCTGTCTTATCTGACTTTTCAGAATATAGTTGAGATTACTTCTTTTTCTTTCAAGTTTTAGTCAGCAGTGAAACTAAGTAACTTCTATTACTGCTGAATTTTCGAAGCAGAGTTTATATTTTAGAAAGTACTAATTAGAGAAACATCTTGTTAGCTACTCCCAGAGTCTCACCTTAAATGCTTGAGGAGTAAGAAAAATACTTCAGAAACGATGGTGCCTAGCTGATAATATTAATAGGTGGTACAAAAGGGTGGGTGGTTTTTGAGAAGCTATTTCATGGATTGTATTTTACTGCAGAGTTGCTGCCACAAAGAGCCCTATTATTTTTATTGGAACTGGTGAACACATAGATGACTTTGAACCCTTTAAAACACAGCCTTTCATCAGCAAGCTTCTTGGTATGTATTATGTACAATTGTACTTAAGAGACATTTTGAATTGGATATTAGAAATTCAAAATGTGATTTTTCTTTAATGCTAACTTCAGAGCTGGTTGGTTGGTTTGTTTTCCAGGTATGGGTGATATTGAAGGATTGATAGATAAAGTAAATGAGTTGAAACTGGATGATAATGAAGCACTCATAGAAAAGCTCAAACATGGTAAGTTATTCCCAAGGCCTGAATAGTGAGTGTCTTGCTGTGACCTAATCATGGCAGGCTCTCTCAGAGATGTTGACCTCTGAGCTAATTTGTGTTATGTGTAGAAATAAGTAACTCATGCATAGTAAAGAATGGTTATTCCTTCTTTAATAAACATGGCAGGCAAGTAAATGGAGCTATGACTTCTGAGTGATAAGTCTGTCAGTTACCATTTCAATGATTTAGCCATGTTAATAGAGGTTTATTTATCTACTTATCTATGCAGTGTAGTATTTACCTGGTAACTGTAAAGAATAATTGAGGAAGGGCAGTAAAAGTGAAATTACCAGTATGAATTCTGCTAATCCTCTTTTTTTGTTGTGCTTCAGGTCAATTTACATTAAGAGATATGTATGAACAATTCCAAAACATCATGAAAATGGGACCGTTCAGTCAGATATTGGTTAGTTATCTCAAAAATAATTTTATTAGACTTCAATTTGTATTTGATAAACTTCTGTTGTGAAGTTAAAACTGGTTTTAAAGTCTGTGCTTGTTTTTTCAAAAAAGTGAAATGATTTGCCTACTGCAGTATGTAACTACTGAAAGAATGCCTAATTAAAGTTAGCTTTGCTCATTCTGACACAGCTTTTGTTTTCCATTTTTAAATCAAGGGTATGATCCCTGGGTTTGGAACTGACTTCATGAGTAAAGGCAATGAACAGGAATCAATGGCAAGGCTAAAGAAACTGATGACTATAATGGACAGTATGAATGACCAAGGTAAGGTGAACTTCAGCCACTGTTTGTGTTTTTTCCATTATTGAACAAGCTTACTGACAAGAGACCTTTTGGAAACCAGTTGGACATACAGCACCATCTACAGTGATGGAAAATGAAGAAGAGCATTTTTCACTGTTAGAATGGCAAAGAGTACATGTGTCTCAAACTCTCTAATTATTTAGAGATACTTTGACAATTGCCTGTTGCTGCTCTGTCTTGTGTAGAATAGAAGGAATTTTAAAGCAAAAGACTTACTAGAGTGTTTTTATTTTTCATACAGTAACTACTGCTTAAATTACTGACACTATACTTGCAAATTAAAAAGCTACATTCAGCTTTCATCTGTCATTGCTATCTTTCTTTCCACCTACCTGCAAATTTACTTGGTGACTGGTCTCTGGAATTCAAGGTGTGTTGTTTCTAATTAACCCGTAACTCTTGCAGGAGAAGTGTGCTCTTACCTTTGTGCTAAACTCATTGGTTTAAGACCAACTGTGTTGAGAGCCTAATTTCTTCAGGTACCTCTTTCTGTTATGATGATTAACACATGAACATAACAGTTTTTCAGTACTATAATATTCTAGGGAATATCTCAATGTAAAATTCTGTATTGTCATTTCTAAAACTATTTTTTTGTCTTCTGGCTCAAAACTAAATTCCTGAGAATGAGAACAAGTTTACTGCCACATAAAACAGGTTTTATCATCAGTAACTGAATGATTTTTTTTTTTTCTTTCCTGTGCTGTAATTTCAGAACTTGACAGTACAGATGGTGCCAAAGTATTCAGTAAGCAGCCAGGAAGAATCCAAAGAGTAGCAAGAGGTTCGGGTGTTTCTACTAGAGATGTTCAGGAGCTTTTGACCCAATACACCAAGTTTGCACAGATGGTGAAAAAGATGGGAGGCATCAAAGGGCTTTTCAAAGGTAAAAACAAAACCCCAAACACACACGTTTATTAACTCACTGGGGAGGTCACTTGATGTGTAAATAGAGAGGACGTGTGCAAATGTCAATTAGATGTTAGAAGAGAGAGTAAGTTGCAGCTCATAATGTTTGAAATCTTTCATGTTACTGGTAAAAGCTGAACTGTTTGTCACGATGCTGTAACTTAGCAGTGGAAGTTACTGTGTTTTTGCTTTATCAATATTTTGCTTAATCAATATTTTGCTTTATCAATGCTCTTCAGCCTGGAGAAGAGAAGGCTTTGAAGAGACCTTAGAGTGGCCTTCCAGTATCTGAAGGGGGCCTACAGGAAGGCTGGGGAGGGACTATTGACAAGGTCTTGCAATGACAGAACAAGGGGCAATGGGTTTAAACTGGCAGAGGGGAGATTTAGACTGGATGTTAGGAGGAAGTTCTTTCCAGTGAGGGTAGTGAGACACTGGCACAGGTTGCCCAGGGAGGTTGTGGCTGGTCCCTCCCTAGAGCTGTTCAAAGCCAGGTTGGAGGAGGCCTTGAGTGACCTTTACTAGGGGGAGGTGTCCCTGCCTATGGCAGAGGGTTGGAACTAGGCGATCCTTGAGGTCCCTTCCCACCTTACCATTCTATGATTCTATAATATAGACTTTGTTACTAGCACAGTACTGACAGTTCAGTCTGTTATGGGGGGTGCAAGGACCAATCTTTAAAGCACTTAAAAGTGGCTGATGTTGCAAGGTTTGAACTGAGGCCTTGGATGGGTTGGAATTGAAAATTAGTAGGTAAAAATATGGGGTTTTTTTAGCCCTATATATTAATCAGTTGTCTTACAAATTTTTCTTTGTGTTTCTTTTTTTAATTTTTTGTTTTAAGGTGGTGATATGTCCAAGAATGTAAACCCATCACAGTTGGCCAAACTGAACCAGCAGATGGCAAAGATGATGGATCCAAGAGTTCTTCATCATATGGGTATGTGTTGGCTTTTTACAACTTCAACACAGGACTACTAATTACAGTGAAAGAACTTGAAATGTAAGATGAAATGAAAATGAATTCATTACATATCAGCATTGCATCCTTCTGGGCTTTCTAAGAAGAACCAGAAAGTTTAGTCCATGTGTCCTGATGAGCACATAGCAGTGCTTAATCTAGTCTCAGCAGGAGTGTTGAATCCAAATGAAGAGCATTTGGAGTGGTGTCTGATAAAACAGTGATGTGATAACTTGAAATGTGATCATGGTATAACAAATCTATTTCTAAACTTTCCTTCCCTTTTTAAGCTTTGCCTCAAATAAATTTGACAAGAGCAGCTTTAAATTAAAACTCCCATACTGGAACTTTACTAAGCAAATTGGTCATTCTTTCAAAGTTTTTTCTCTGGGTCATTCTAAAACCTATGTGAAGACTGGAGTTTTGCAGGCCTTATTCCCAGTAAATCAGATCATACTGGGAAGGAAAGTGTTCACCAGACAGATATTCCTTTAGTTTTCCTCAAAAAATAAACCTTTTCATCAGATGGTAACTTCTTTTAAAAGCTTGGAATATGTTTTCAAATACATCCAAACTGTAGCATGAAGAGACTGGGAAGAAATATTTTAACCACAATCCTGGCTTTTAGTTTGTTTTTTATCTTTACAGTTTTATCACTATGTAAATTAGTTTTGAATTTTGGACATGAATTACTCAGTTGTCCATTTCTGATAGCCATTTAAAACTGACTTGACAGTTTTGAGCTTTTGCCACTTGTGTATTACTGAAATAGGGTATGTGCTGTAATGAGGCCTCAGAAGCAAGATAGCTGCACTTCAGAGTTAACACAGCCATGTTCTTATTTTCTGCAGGTGGCATGGCAGGATTGCAGTCAATGATGAGACAGTTTCAACAAGGTGCTGCTGGGAATATGAAAGGCATGATGGGATTCAATAATATGTAAAGAAGCCTTAATAAAAATGGACTTGATTGACTCTTCATTGCGACTTCAGTGAACAAATTTGCTTTCTTCCTTTTTACAGTGATGAAGGGAGTGGTCTTTTGAAATCTTATTCAGGCTTCTCAGTTTCTACATATTTCTGAATACTATTTTTGCTTAAATTAGTTCTTCTCCACTTATACCTGATGGCACAAAGAGTAATTCAATTTAATAAAACAAAATCATGATGTAAAATTTTAATATTTAGAGGCACTTTTTAATTGTTTACGTCAAATGGCAGCCATTATATTTGTAAACAACCCTGGTCTTTGGTTATAGTAACATAAAGTACCACAACTATACTGTAAAATAAATGAGTGGCTATAAAGAAGGGAATGACTTGTTTCTTGAGTTCTTTCACAACTGTCCTCTATCATTGTGTAAGGAGATTCCCTTTGTTTTGTTTCTAATGACTGTTGTAACTCTTCTTTAGCACATGTACTATAAGAGAAAGTCTAGCACACGTAAGAGTAAGTCACTATCTGCAGTGTGCTATTGCAACTCAGGTTGGAGCACTGCTAGAAGGTGGATATGCTGTGCTGAGCTTTGTACAGAACTTTGTTGCCCAGAACTTTGCTGTTCTTTCCCTATATACAAAGAACAGTGAGGAGAGACGTATAGCTATGCAGATAACTAGTTGTTTCCTATACTGAAGATAATCTTCGTATCAGGCTGCCAGTTAAGCAGTTCTTACTGAGAGATGCACTAGAAATTACTAGATGGAATTCTGCTTGATAAGAGAACAACAATTTTAGGGAGTATAGGTTTTATTTTTCTTGTGTGTGTATCCTGCAGAGCACAATGTGCAGAAGAAAACAATAACACTGTGAAAAAACAGAAACTTGTGTTCTATGTGTTCTCTCAGTTTGATGTTCTAAATTGGAGACTTCATTGCATCAAGCAGTTGAGAGAGAAAGGCCAGCACTGCCAGAAATAGCCATGAGTATCAACTCTGCCACCACCATTTTCATGTGAGAAGTTTCTTGTATTCCTCCTTTGTGGGTTCTCAGCATGTGTTGCTGAAAATTTTTCTCTGGCATAGAAGCAGCCTGAAAAGAAGCAAGCCAGCTTCACTGGAAATACGTATAAGACTGAGCTCTGTCTTCCTGTGTGCATTTATTTCAGTGAAAGGTGTTCATGCTGCTCAGACAAGTTACCTGTGTGTGGGATGCATGGCTAAATGAAGTTCATTGAGAACTTGAAGTGGGTAAGGAGAGGTTTAAGGTCACTAGGTTTGTAGCGCGCGGGGAAGGCCACTAGAAGGAGCTAAGGGACAAGTGAAGCACAAAACAAGCTCAATTGCTTGCAGCCAGCGCGTGAATGTAGAAATAGGTTTCTCTTGCACGTTCAATTTTTTAAACAGATGGTTGCTAAAAGTAACCCTTCACCAGCTATGATGTAATCACAGAATCACAGCCTGTTGGGAGCTAAAAGGAACCTCAAAAGATCATCCAGTCCACCCACCTCTGTCGGAGCAGGATCACCTATGCCACATCACAGGAACGCGTCCAAGCGGGTTTTGAATGTCTCCAGAGGGGGAGACTACAACCTCCACCCTGGGCAGCCTGTTGCAGTGTTCCATTACCCTCGCAGTGAAAAACTTTTTTCTCATGTTTATATGGAATTTCCGGCTCTCAGCTGGAAACCAATTATCTAACAAACACCTTTTTCCTGCCTCCTGGGAATAAACGTTATGCTCTCACTCAAACACATCCCATGGGCTGAGTCTCCCATGGTTTGCATTTCTCTTCTGTTCCGTGGCTTATCTTTCGTACTCAATGGCCCGAGCCAACGGTACTAAAACACTTAGCAAACTTGGCTTTTCTTGAGAGGCCTCCTACGTTCTGTTAAGTATCTTCGTGTACTTCAAAATGTTCTTCGATTATTTTGCAGATTTTTACGTACATCATCTTCCTACAATGTTTTATGTTCCCGACATATCAGAGAACCTCTCTGCAGAGGGAGGATGTTGCATGGCTGTGCTTGGTAGCCCGGCTGCCCCTGGTCTCTTCCTTGTCTCTCTCCGGAATGCGGTTGCTGCTGAGCTGCGTAGAGAAGATAAATGGAGGCCGGCAGCGGCTTTGTCCCGCTGCCAGGGCACCCACTGACCAGCCCCGCCAACGCACCCGATCCGTCAGTGCAGAGCGGGAGCCCAGGCGGCGCCCCAACAGGCCGCGGCGGGCTCCAAGCACCGCCCCAGCGGGCGGTGTGACGGGCGGTGCCGCCCGGCTGCTGGCCTGCCTGGGCCGCGGCGGGCCCGCTCCGCCCTCCCCCGGCGCGGCGGCGGGCGGGAGGATGGAGCAGGGGCTGTCCGCCATCACCCTCTACTGCGCGCCCGCCGCCGGTCCCGCGGCTGCCTCCTGCACCATGGAGTCCGAGCAGGTGAGCGGGGCCGAACGAGGCTTCTCCCCGGTCCTTCCTGGCCGGGCCGCCACGCCGCTCAGACCGGGAGGAGGCCGCTTCCGGAGGAGGGCGAGGCCTCGGGGGCTGCGGCTGTGGGGCGGGCGGCGGCGCTGGGGTCCGGCCGGGGCGTGGGTAGTGGCCGCGTCGCCCGGGGGTGTGCGGGACCTGAGGGAGCCCCTAGCGCCCGCCGGTTCGCCGGTACGGGTGGCGGGGTGTAGGGTGCCCTGGCGGTGGGAAGCGGTCGGTCCGTCTGTCCGTCTCTCTGTGTCTGTCCATCCATCCGACCTTCCTTCCAGCGCTCTGTAATTACAGTGAGCGCGGCGAGCACGCGTCTCGGGTGTCTCCTGTTCACCGGCAGAGAATGCCTATTACAAACGAGCCTGATAAATATTAAATGGAGACAAGTTTCCGTGCTGTCAAATTCACGAAGGCACTGGAGATGGCTAGGGACGCCAGCGGTTAATTACAGTGTCACCTGGAGAGCTGTCGTACCCATCCTAGCCATGTCCCTCGCAGTGACCTCGACCTCATGCTGAATGTTTCTTGCACTGTACCTTTGTTGGTTACTGTGCCTTTCCGCGGCTGCTTATTCTCAGGCGGTCTTTTCTTACAGCTATCCTCTGACTACTATTTGGTTGCCTTCTGCTTTAGAAAGGTTCACCCACTTCGGTTCCACTTGAAACCCGAATGTGGAAAATGAAGCAGTAAGGAAAAAAATTCTCAAACAGGCAGGCAAGATACATAGAATCATAGAATGGTAAGTTTGGAAGGGACCTCAAGGATCATCTAGTTCCAACCCCCTGCCATAGGCAGGGACACCTCCCATTAGTACAGGTCACTCAAGGCCTCGTCCAACCTGGCCTTGAACACCTCCAGGGAGGGAGCAGCCACAACCTCCCTGGGCAACCTGTGCCAGTGTTTCACCACCCTCATTGCAAACAACTTCCTCCTAACATTTAGTCTAAATCTCCCCTCTGCCAGTTTAAACCCATTGCCCCTTGTCCTGTCATTGCAAGACCTTGTCAATAGTCCCTCCCCAGCCTTCCTGTAGGCCCCCTTCAGATACTGGAAGGCTACTCTAAGGTCTCCTGGCAGCTTTCTCTTCTCCAGGCTGAAGAGCCCCAACTCTCTCAGTCTGTCCTCACAGCAGAGCCGCTCCAGCCCTCTGATCATCTTCGTGGCCCTCCTCTGGACCCACTCCAACAGTTCAATGTCCTTCCTGTGCTGGGGGCTCCAGAACTGTACACAGTACTCCAGATGGGGTCTGACAAGAGCAAAGTAAAGAGGCAGAATCCCCTCCCTTGCCCTGCTGGCCACGCTGCTCTTTCTGCAGCCCAGCCATGGGTAGAAATATTAACTAGCACTGCTACTTCAGTGCAATTTAACTGCTCACGTGTCTGAGGAGGAGAGTGGGCATCACAGACTTTGGCATTTTTGGTCATAAGCTCTCTAAGAATACCAGAGCCCAACAGATTAAAAGTTACTCAAGTGGATAGTCTGCTCTCCCTACCGCTTCTTGCTTTTCAACCTTCTTGATGAAACTTTACATTATTGCATCACCTAATATGGGCTGCTCCAGTTCTCCCAGCTCACCTAAAGGCATCCTGGCACACGTCATCCTTAATTGTAGTTTATTTATTTTGGTTGTGGACTGAAATGCCATTGTGCTGGGTAGTGTATAAATGGTGTCAAAATGTGTCCTGTTCTCTCTGTTTCTGGCCCAAAGATGAGATAAGAAGGTGAGTGTAAAGAGGATAAGCGAGGAGCAGCAGTTTCAGGTGCTGACTTCCTGGCAGGTGAGGCTTGGGTGGGTGCCATAAAGCTATTAAAAATTCCAGCAGGCCCTATGAAGGAAAAAGGAAGTTACTTTATGCTGTTCCTGGAGTTCTTTCTGCATGTTAGCTAGTGTGGTGAAAGCACAAGGTTGATTAGCCATTGTGTCTAGTAATTACTGGAATAGAAGCCAAAGTAAATACTTCTATGTCAAGAGGTTAAAAGAATTGCTGAGTCTTTCAAGACCCATGTATGTATTGGAGGGAGACAAACCCGAGGAGGAAAAAAAATGAGGTGGCAACCTGACTAAAGCTGTGGACTTAGCGGAACAGTCTTTGTAATAGCCCTAAAAGAAGATCACAAGTGTAAAGCCTGAAGGAGGAGATACTGTAACATTTGAGCTATAAAGTCAGTCTAGCTGGCAGTTCTAGAATAGAGCAGTATTGACACAGTTTTGGAAAGATAAATAGAGTTGACTTTTGTTGAGGTTGTGGATGTGAAAATTAAAAGGACAGGTGCTCCAATGATGACTGAAACGTGTATCCAGGCTTGCTGACTAGACAACAACCAAAGCAACAGCTGATATGCATTATTTATTAATTTATTTGATATTTTAGGATGCTTTAGAACCAGATTACTAAAGGAAACTGGATTCAGGGTTCCTCGATGAATCCTTATTTTCTAAAATTACTGTATTTCTCTGAAACACTGTACCAGTACCAGCTATGATCATAGAATGGTAAAATTGGAAGGGACCTCAAAGATCATCTAGTTCCAACCCCCTGCTATGGGCAGGGACACCTCCCACTAGTACAGGTCACTCAAGGCCTCGTCCAGCCTGGCCTTGAACACCTCCAGGGAGGGAGCAGCCACAACCTCCCTGAGCAACCTGTTCCAGTGTCTCACCACCTTCACTGGAAAGAATGTCCTAACATCTCCCCTCTTCCAGTTTAAACCCATTGCCCCTTGTCCTGTCATTGCAAGACCTTGTAAATAGAGCCCCCTCAGCCTTCCTGTAGGCCCCCTTCAGATACTGGAAGGCTACTCTAAGGTCTCCTTGAAGCCTTCTCTTCACCAGGCTGCAGAGCCTCAGCTCTTGTAGCCTGTTCTCATAGCAGAGCTGCTCCAGCCCTCTGATCATCTTCGTGGCCCTCCTCTGGACCTGCTCCAACAGTTCCATGTCCTTCCTGTGCTGGGGGCTCCAGAACTGTACTGGAGGCAGTGTAAGTGGGGCATGGGATGGGTGTGCAAGGTATGAAACCCTGCTTTTTAAACTTTAAATATTAGCTTTTTTTTTCTAAGTTAAAATATTTGAAGCATTTGAGTTAAATGAGCCAAAATCAGATGAAGAGTCTGTGCCTTTAAAGTAGCTCTAAGGAGAGGCTCATGTTGCTTGCTGTTACTATTCAGAGTACTGTTTGTGGTGCTGTGTTGCAAGAAATAGTGCTCTTCAGCACTGTGACTAAACATGAAAAATGGCATCATTGTATGATGCCAATAAAGGAGCGTGAAATGCTCATAAAAGACTAATTCTGTGGTGCTTTTTGCTCCAAAAAATGCAGATCCAAGTTGCAGGAACTGGTGCTTGCTTACGTAGCACAGCGAAGAGCACTCCCTGAGCTTAGGTTGCTCCACTGCTTTCAGTATTTGTGGTTTTATAGCTTTGATGTTCTGTTCCTGCTCTGTTCCCAAGGCTGAAACACAGCAGAGCGTGTGGTGAGCCCTGGACAGTCAGGTTTGGTTTCCTACATGAAAATGTAATTCTGCATGAAAATGTAATGTTGTTTCAGCTGAATTACCCTGGTGGAAACTTGGCTCTTGATTCTGCTCTGCTCCTTCAGGAAAATGTCTGAAATTCAGCATTCAGAAATGCTAGGGGAAGCTGAAATGACTTGCAGTTTTGAGAAGCAGTTGTGTGAGAGCTGAGAGAGATGATGGATGTGTGCACTCCCTCTCAGCACGTGATCTTTACCTTCCCTCCCTCCTCTCTGTGAGCACCAGAAAAATCTGTGCCTGGAATGAAGGAAACCATTTTGCTCCCCACAGCCCCCTCTCTGCTCTGCCCACTGTCTCTCCCGACTAACTGAGCCTATTTGCATTGCAAACATAATTTACATAATGTAGCACAGGAGATGGGAATGGTGACGCTGTGCTTGCAGTGTTTATGGGATGTCTTACGACTATGTGATTAAATCATATATTTTTATACATAATTTTGAATCATCTCTGTGGAGACAATTAAGGTTGCATAGGCGAGAAGGTGAAAACTGGAATGTACCTGGTTTGTGCAACCTGAATTCTGTGTACAGAATCAAAGAATGTTAGGGTTTGGAAGGGACCTCCAGAGATTGAGTGCAACTCTCCTGCCAAAGCAAGATCCTCTATTACAGGCCACACAGGAGCACATCCAGGTTGGCTTTCACAGTCTCTAGAGGAGACTCCACAATCTCTCTGGGCAGCCTGTTTCAGTGCTTCTTCACTCTCACAGTAAAGAAGCTTCTCCTCATGTTGAGGTGGAACTTGCTGTGTTCTAGCTTATATCCATTCTTCCTTGTCCTATTCCTGGGTGCCACTGAAAAGAGCCTGTCCCCTTCCTCTTGACATCCACCTTTGCTTCTTCACACTAAAGAGTCCTAGTTCTCTCAGACTTTATAAAGAGTAGAGATGTTCAAGTCCTATAATCATCCTCATAGCTCTTCACTGGACTCTCTCCAGTAGATCCCTGTCTTTTTTGAACTGGGAAGCTCACAACTGGGTGGAGTATTCCAGGTGTGGCCTCACCAGGGCAGAGTAGAGGAGGAGCACCTCCCAAGACTGCCTGCACACACTTTTACTAATGTACCCCAGGATACCATTGACCTTCTTGGCCACAAGAGCACATTGCTGTCTATGTACACACATCTCATTCCTTGTGTTATGGTTTTAAGTTACATGAGCTCCTGCCTTTTTAAAAATCTTTGTGGTACATTAAAAACATGTGGCTGTTGTTTCCTAACTTCTAGGTCCTTCTCTGGGTAACAGAAGTGTTTTCTAAACACTTTTGTGCATTCGATGCAGTAATAGGTACAAGCTCTAGCAAGGTGAAGGCTCTGCTTTGATAGATACACAGTTTGTGCTGGTTTGAGGCTAATTGGAATATTTTAATGGAGAAAATTATATTATAGGCTGTGAAAGGAAAACAGTGGTGATGTCTACTTCACTGATAGGCTTGCTGAGATGTAAAGAATAAGAACACAAACATAGATAAGACACTCTCAGGCTCGGAGGGTCTCGGTCTGTCTAGCTTTTTGCCCTCTCCTCTCTGCTGAGTAACCTCACTAACCACTTTCCTTCTAACCCCCCTGGCCAATCCTCCAAACTCACTTCTGTGCATAAGCAAACCCTGGGGTAAGGTAGAGGGGTTGGAAGAGGGTGGAATGGTGGTTGGGAGCCCCTCCTGGGGTCTCTGATTTCTGGGAGGGGAGTTGTGTTTCTGTATTACCTTTAACTTGTATATTTCTGTAAATATTCCTGTCTATTGTGTATATATCTGCTTGTATATTGTGCTAAGCTGTAAATAGAGCTTCAGTCTTTAACTTCTAGAGGGCCGAGTCCAGTCTGGGTGATTTTACAAAGTGTGTGTGTGGGGGGGGGTGGGGGGTTGGAGAACTCCTAAACCATCACAAAACCTTACTAAAAATTCTTTGGCCACAGGAATTATTACTCTAAAGAATTATTGATTTGCCTTTGAACTAGAAGTATGCTTTTTTAATGCTTGTGACCCAGATGCTGCATTGTAGTGTTCAGCAGCTGGATGAACAAAACCAAACATTGTACTTCTCTTTTTATATATCCCTAGCCACAAAACTAAGTATTGTTCTTTAGCATGGTCCCTCGTACTAATTGTGATGGCTGGTGAAAGCTCACAGAGGCAGATTCCTTGCTACATCTTTTTACAGCTTGAGCCTGGCTTAGTTATCTTTCATTCAGTTGTCTTTTGTGCTGTAGGTGCTAAACTTGCTACAGCCTATGAACTACTTGATTAATTTCACCAGATATTCATTCTGAAACCAGCAATGTTTTTAAATGCCAACACTATGTGCTCATCAAGTTCTCCTGGAATAGATGTTTTTGATAGCCCATGCTGAAGTAAAAGTGCTTAACCTTTTGTTCTTTTTACTAAAGGCATCACTTGTTATGTGTCTGCAAACAAAAATGTTTTCAGTCATATCCTTTACCTACAGGCAGGCTCTGGTAGATGTGCATTGCATACACTCATCATTCTATTTTAAATATTTTAGGAAAGTTTTTGAGAGGAATCTTTTCCAGTTGCATGCACTTGAGATAACTTTTTTTTTTTCCCTTCTTTATAGCAACTTGCAAATGGAGAGGGAGGCTTTGAGAATGTGGAGCTGGGTGTCATAGGAAAGAAGAAGAAAATTCCAAGAAGGGTTATCCATTTTGCAAGTGGAGAAACAATGGAAGAATATAGCACAGATGAAGAGGAAGATGAGCAAGAGAAAAAAGACCTGCTGCCACCTGTAGATCCTGTAGGTGTTTTCCTTGATAAATTGATACTTCTGGTTTACTGGGCAACTACCCTCATTTTATGCTTTAAATCACAAATCTGATTTAGTTTTAAAGATTCTACTAATTTGGCTCCAGGGACTGAGAAATCTGTGAGAAATATTCCTGATAAATTTTGTGCTGGAGTCCTCCTCCACTAAAGTAGTCCTATTAATTAAAAGTAGTTTTAATTTCTTCATAGGTTTAGTCTATCCACTCCAGCATTTCCCTCTCTAATAATATTAGCTCCATGTCTCCTTGGTTCATGTTATTGTTTAAAAAAACTGTTGAAGGAAGGGATTTGTTTCAGGATGTTTGGTGACAGCAGAGAGTTGAACCTGTAATTTAGTGTTACCATACCAGCAATTTGATACACTTTAAAGAGTATAGAAGGGGGAAAAAAACAGATGACTTGCAGAAATAAAGAAAAACTAGTTCATGATATAAGAAAAAGAAGTTTCAAAGGCCCTACTTAGTCTATGTATGTAAAATTTATGTGTTGGAAGCTATTAAGGTTTTACTTGACCTGTGATTGGAGCCTGCATTTGTTGGTCTACCTTCAAGTGGAGTTTCAGCAGTAAAAACTGTCTCCCATAGTGCAATGAAATATGTTTCCCTTTCTGTCAGTGATTCTGGATGTCCATTTAGAGGTAAAATGAAATACCTTGTGTGTTTTATTTTGTTGCCATGTCTAACAGTCGATTTTGTAGTGATAATGTATTTGCAAAGCTCACAGGTGTGATTCTCAGCACTGGAAATACCAGCTCTCTGCCCTTTGGCAGTCACAGAGATGATCTGCATCCATCTCTTCATCTCTCCACACCTCCAGTCTCATATTTCTTTTATGACACCCCCCAAGAACTGATGCCCTGACCAGCTCTTTTCTCTGCCTTCATACAACCATTCTCACTGCAGTAAATTGGGTCTGCAGTCCTTTTGTCCTTGCCTGCTGTCAGGGCTTGCTTCCTGACCTTCCCCAGGCTTGGTTGCCTGTACTGGAGATGTAGACTCCACAATTCACTGCATCCTTCTTGATGTACTGGATTGCAATCAAGTGGCCAGAGTCATTGCTCTGTGCAGCAGCTGATCCTGCCTTGTTGCACACTGAGGACAGATGCCAGTGTAGAGGTGCTTGTTTTCAAGCTTCAGATGAGTGTCTTTACATGCATGGAAACTGGTGCCCTGTTCTGTACTTAACATTGTTGTTGAAAAGACTTTTGCACTGTCGTTTGGGAATCTGTAATTAAGAAATGTTGTGTTTGAAACTTTATTTACTGTACAGCAGTAAGCTCTACATTTTCTTATATGAGTATAAGGAGACCTTGGAGACCTTGAATGTGTTGAAAGGACTGCAGTAAAGAGTTTAGGACTGTCAATCAGTTTGGGTTATTTTCCCCTCTGTAAAATGAATTTATTTTGAAAGAAGGGGAAAAAAAGTGGTTTGAGAACTAAGCTACAATGAGACTGTGAGAATTCAGGTTTAGGGATCTTAGTGATTTACAGGTGAAGCTGCTGCATTTCATCTTGGGTGGATTGATGATACTGCTGTCTCTTTCCTGATAGGCAGTTCTTGCATACAGCTAGAAGTAACACTAGCCTGAGGGCAGGCAGGGACATCATCAGTATAGGATACACCTGAGTTTTATAGACTGGAAATAAGTGTATTCTACTCAGACACAATGAGTAGATGTTAAGCTGCCTTGCTGGGTGTTGGTTGTTTGCCTAAGAATCTACTCAAAGAAATGCAGGAATTGTGAAACTTACTGAATATCACAGTAATGTTTAAGTATCTTCAGAGTCAGGTCTGTGCCCACTATGCAAGTCATGCCAGATACCCATGGATGTGGAAGAGTTTATTTTTTTTCCCCCCAACAATAATTAGCAGGGAACCAAATCCGTGTAGTTTGTTGTGCCATTTCCTCTCAGGAGAAGAGTTGCACTGTGGTGCAGTGATGAAAGGCTCATGAGCCATGATGTACATGTTGTGAAGCCAGAGACATGCATGCTGCTGTACAAATGGACACTTAAGTGAAGAGCCCTCAAATGTGCACAACAGCCAGAATTGCTATGACTGTTCTGCTTTCCTAATACAGTTTTTTTCCCCTGAATACCAAAGACTGTATTGTATGGCACAGTTAAGATTGCTTTATTCTCCTTTTACAGTTTACAAAATCCTTAATTTTAATTGTATTTTTTAAATAAAAGGACACCCCCTCCCCAAAACTAGTTTATTGTGGAGCACAGTCTGCTTTATTATGTAGTGCTTTTCACCTTGACAGAATAAACTTGATTAGACCAAGGGCTGCTATTAAATGAAGTCTACCTTATCTGCTGCATGCTTCATGTATCCCAGCTGAGCCAGTCAATTGAAGAAATGTTAGGCCAAGCTGAGCTTTGATGTTTTAGCCAACATCTGCCTTAAAACTGTTTTTATTGTAGAATTTCTATAAAAGCAATTAAATCAGTTTGCTGAGACCAGCATGTCTAAAACTTGTTATCCCAGTTGGGATATGAAAAAGTCTGTTGCAAATAATAGAGGTTTCTGGTCCAATTTATTTCTAGAAAAAGCACATTTGATATTTTGAATGGAAACTTTGCATCATGAAATTTCAAAGCTCAGCTGGTATTGGCATCCTGGCAGCTTCTGAAGAGAGTACAAGGGAAACATATTTTGCTGTGTTGTGAAGAGGCATCTTCAGTAAGGAGCTGGGTTTAATAGTGGTTTAGGGTGAAGCAGGCAATGACAAAGTCTGTCTTACTGATCAAAGTAACATGTGTATATCCTGGTATATGATAACCAAAGCACTCAATGTGATGGACTGCTGCCACTCAAAACAAATTCTCAAAGAGAAATGGGTCACAATTTTGCCTTGGAGCAATGTTTTTGGTATTTCCATAGGTCAGCACTCAGTTCATTAACATTCTTGAACTGGAATGTCCATTCTGTTGGTTTGTTGTTTGGGTTTTTTTTAAGAATGAGTTGAACTCAGAACACAAGGCATGCTCAACACAATTTCCCCTGGATTTCATTAGATAATAACACTACAACTTTATTTTATAGTAATTAGATTTCTCCAACCTGTTCAAGAAGAGAATCTATTTGTTACTGTAGGTCCACTTGTGAAATCTTTGTTGCATTCTCCTATTACATGAGCAGGCAGAAGGTGGAGTGTAAGTCTTTGCAGAGCAACTCTAAGCAATATAACTGTTGTTAATAACCTTAGAATTCATCCTGAGAACACCTCTGCAACAAAGCTCCAGAAGAGATTTAATTTTATTAACCTTTAGTGCTCAAAAATATTGAAAAACATTCTTGCAGGAAGATTATCTTCATATCCTGTCTAAAAGGAGCTTAACTTCAAATAGCAAGAAGTCCTCTCTTGAGGACTGTTGTAATTTTCTTTTAAGAATTTGGGCGTGAGGGAGAAAAATAATCACAGAGCAAGTAATACCCACTTGTAATATGGTAGAAGGTTTTTGATAGAGGGTGGTGTGTGTGCTTCTGATTGTGTTTTCAGTGGTTGTCATAGATGAGATGCTTTCACATGGTGCATAAACTGAAGGACCTTTTGTAGATGTGACCTGTAAATAAACTAATTAAAAATACATCTTAAGAATAAGCAGTGAAAAGTATCCATTCGGTGGTGTTTATTAACTCTTAAATACAGGATTTGCTTTTTTTTCCTTAAATTGGGAAATTATTCTTGTAATCATTTTGCTGTTTTCTCTGGCAAAAAGAAACTGCATTCTTCAGGACATTTCCAGTGTTACTGAGGATTGAAATTTGGTGAAAATAAATGTAGATATGAATTGTTTAGGCACATGGTGCACTCAGAAGTTCAAGCAAGCACAATGTGTGTTCCCTTCAGCAGCTCTCATGCTGGGAAACAAACTCAAGCTCTGCTGTTAAACCAGAACTGATGGTTTTATCAGTTAGGTTGATTTCTACTTAAAATGCAACACTTGAATTTAAATTTGTTCATTAAGAATTTCTGTAATTTAACCCCAAGTCATCATAACCATTGTGTTTTCTATTTTAAATACCATAATTAAGTCAGGATAGCTGAACAGTATATTAAGCACTGTAGAAACATATACTAAAGAGATTGATGGCTGGAGAAATAGTGTCTCCTTAAAATAATAAACCAGTGTTTCATACTACTGCCTCTTGTTTCCAGTCAAGAAATAGTTTTACTGTGTCCTTGCATTGATTAAAGGCTGGGCATTAATGCTTCTCTGATGAAGGGAGCTTGATGTGGAGTATCTGGGTCTGTGGTTTTTCCTGACCATTAGTAGAACATTACTTGGATGCTATTTTGCAGTATTGCTAAATGCATCAAAGCTACTTAACAGAGCAAGATTAGTTTGTACTGAGCTATTGCTTAGCAGCCCTGTTCGTTCTGGTTTTCTCCAGTATCTCATCTCACTTCTTCACTGTTTTTGCTTTGATTTCCGAGGTGCTTTGGGAAACTACCCAGATTTACCCTGAAGAATTAAGAGGAGAGGAAGAAAAAAAAAAAAGGAGAGTTATTCCTTCAGTGTGTTTCCTTGTTCCTAGTTGTTCTTGGTGATTTACTCTCTGAGTCATGTTAAATTTTTGGAAGTAGCTTCTCTTAGGTTTGGTATTGCCTTTTGAGATAGTAGAAAGAATGCTGCTGCTTTTTTTTTTTTATATATATTTTTTTTTAATTTAATTTGAAGGGATTGGCAAAGCCTTGGTTGTTGGAGGTGAAGAAGTGTCTGGTTTGGGCTTTGGCAGAAAGCAGAGGTTTCCATGAAGCTGGACGCTTGTTCCTCGCATACCAAAATGATTTCTTATTGTGGTGGGGAAACAGTAGAAATAGACAGAACTGCCATGTCTGCCAAGTGTCAGATGTTCCCTGCATTTGAGTTACCACAAACGTGCTAGAATAGTCTGTGTCTGTGGTGCTTCTACCGTGTTGAGGGTGGTAAGCTTGTCCTTTCACTCTCAAGTATTAAGGAGGCTCCTGTGGCTTCTTGCTTACAGCTGCACAGCAGGCTCTTGTTTGTCCTGTGCTCTGCGTGAATGCTTTTTGACTTTGTCACCTCGTTATGAAAGATTGTACAGAGCTTCCTCAAAGCCATTATTTGCACCTGTGGCAGCAAGCTTTTCCAGCTCTTTTCTTGACTTCTTCAGCTGAGCAAACTGAAATGACTGTCGTTAGCCTGTCTGCCAGCTGAGCAGTAATCAACAAGCTGGAGGTGCTTTTGTTCAAGAAGGATAGCAGCTGGTTTTGCTTACACTGTTACCTTGGCAGGACATTTTCCATACTCACTGCCAAAACTATATAGCATCTGGCTTCTTTCAGCTTACTCAACTTGAGTTTCTAGCTTGATAGATGCTTTGGTATACTGATTTGTAGAGGCTGGGCTTGGAAAGCACTGAAGTAGCTTACATATGTGCATACTGAGGCTATACCAGCTAGTCTCTGTAGCTGTATTATTTATAGTAATATTGATTGTCCTGCATAGAGATCTGTTTAATAAGATCACAGAAGTTGATTATTACCAAACAGATTTTAGCAATAAGTTATAAATACATATGCAACTGACTGGAGCTAATGGGTTTCATTTCCTAGAAGCTGACACTTGGTTGCTACAAGGTAAAGTACCTCTACAGAGATCTTTACTGGAGGGAAATACATCACAAAGAGCTTGCCTGAATACAACAGACTGTGTAACTGCAAATGTTATTTAGTTCACAGACAGCTGAGGTTGCCTTTTCACAAGAGTGAAAGCCTAAAGCTTTTTCACCATTGGGCTGAAATTTGATTTTCCTGTTGGTTTTTTTAATACATGGCTTATTGTTTGGTTTATCTGCTTTTAGAAAGAAGTACAGCCTCTTTCCTTAGCAAAGAGCATAGCCTATGTATGCCCATTAGTCTCTAAATTTTCTTTAAGTTCTTAACCGTAAGTATCTCAATTTATCTGGAAGCTGCAGTACTTCCTCTGTGGTGGTGAATATACCCTAGTCATGCAAAAGGCAACTCATCTCCCTAATCTGTGCCTCCTGGAGAGTCTGTATCCCTCTGCTGCAGCATTCCAGTCATGAGAGCCATCCATTACATCTCTGGGAACCCAGGCAAGATCCTGCCCAATTCCTTTTGTTTGCTCCCCATGCTCCATGCCTTAGTGTGCAGGCACTTCGGAGCTTTACTTGCCCACGTGCAGCTGCTTGAGGTGACCCTACTTGACCCATGTTTTGTTAATTCTCTGTTCCTCTTGTTCTCATCACCCCAGGCCCTTTATTTGCCAGCCCTGTCCGTCACTTCCTCAGAGCTGTAGTAACTCCCTCCCTCATGGTTCCTGGTTTAGTTCTTCAGGTGCAATTCCAGATGATAATTCATATCTGGTTGTAAATACTTGGAAGGAGTTCAAGGATCACTTTTAAGGTTTGATTAGGCTTTACACAGTCTCTTGCAGTCCTCTTCTTGTTGTAATAAGGGCCTGCCTGGCTAATTCACTTCTCATCTGGGCCTGGTGGAATTCAGAGCATTATGGAGACGTCTTTCTAGTTATAGGAGCTACCTTGATACTGAGTTGGATGCTTGTCGTTTCCCAGGTCTGAGAGTGGGAAACAAAAAACAGTGAAACAGAATTTCTCATATGTAAAGCATAGTTCTGTCTTATGGTGATACCTTGAATAGGAACTTGTATCTTAGGGTGATACCATGAACATAATAGAGCCGTAGGTATTCATACTACTCTTGTTCTTACAGACAACACTCACGTGGGGACCCTACTTGTGGTTTCACATGCTGCGAGTTGCCACTTCAACCTTATCAGGTATTTATTTAATTCTTGGGTAAAGCAGTAATGGGATATTGGAAGCCACTTTGACAGGCTGTAAATCTTATTTGTGAGCTTCAGAAGTATGGACAAGCTTGTATTTTAATTTGTGGAGGCATACTCTCTTGCCTTTTCATTTTAAGTTCAGTTAAAGGCTTAACCTTTAAGGCATCCCCTAGCAACACCAAAGCTGAAACTAGCAGAACAATCACTACCACCATCTAGATTTTCATTGATTTCTACATTCTTTTCCTTTTGTTCATTCTTTAAGATCAATTACTAGAATACTGAACTAATAATTACACATTACCAGCACATACTGGATTTGTCTGTTGAGTGAAATAGGATTATGGAAAACCATTCAGGAAAGACGATTCACAGATTGCATTGGGTTGGAAGGGACCCTCAAAGGTCATCTTGCCCAACCTCCCCAACCTTGCAGTGAGCAAGGACACACTTTGTCCAGTCACAGTGGCTGCTCATGGAATGCCTGTGGGCAAAGCCTAGGTAGGCTCCCTTCCTCCTCCAAGCCTGGGACTAGAAAACCCCTAGAAGTAAGCCAGCAGTGGTGCTTTCTGCTGTCTTACCAGGTCGGAGATGCTCACTGTTTGCATGCCTTGCTGTTGTGCTAAACAGACTGAAGACAGGCAAAGCAAGTTCTGCAGGAGCTCATACAGCACACCAGAAGTAAAATTCACTTGCTTACCAGTGGGAAGTTTGCACACAGGAAATATTCCCGGTCTAGGTATGTGACAGATCAAGATTAATGGAAAAATGCAATGGAGACTGTAGGCTTGGCTGTGAGTTTATGAAAATTAGTGTCACTCTAGGGACAGGCATTTCATAAGTAGGAAGCAGCAGAAGTGGCCAAGAACCATGCTCTCAGTTCCAGCCAACACTTGAAATTCTGTATTGAACTGCACCATTTCTACATTGTCTGACTCATCAGCTGCAAAGATAAATCAAGGACTGAAAAACTGATGTTAAACCAGACCAGAGTTTTTGCTAACCCTGACTAATCATGACACCTTTTAAAACAAAACTATGCTCAAGTATTTTCTTCTACATACTAACTTTGTGTAAACCTCTCTTTACTTTCCAGTGTGTGATTTTCTTGGGGAAAAGATCGCATCTGTTCTGGGCATAAGCACACCAAAATACCAATATGCCATTGATGAGTACTACAGAATGAAGAGAGAGGTATGTGTATGAGAGAGGATTGTGTCCTCCCAACTTGCCTTCCCTACTATTTTATCAAATGAAATTTATATTCCAGCATAAAGTGAAGTTTTAGAACTCCAATTTCAGCCCAATTGATTAATGTCTGCTTATCCATCAGCTGCTTCTCAACAGCTCATCAGTCTCAGAACTGGTTGGGTCTTGACCACTGCTTTACTTGCTTCTCTTGTACAGTGCATTTTCAAGTCAACAGCCTGAGAAAGTTGGGTGGAGCAGTTACTGGACACTGTAAAGAGGTGGCTGCTAGGAATATAGTTTCCAGCTCTTGTTCAACCAAGTGGCAAGGATAAATTGAACATGATGGTTACCATTTGTTCTAAGGCATAACTGGAAATGACTGATAGGCAGTCAGTGCTTTAGGCAAAAGAACCCCCAAAACTTAATAATCTTCATTTGGAAGAGATGGGAAACATATTTAAAGCTTTACTACTTATTTTTGATGGCTCTTCATTATTGAGCTGAAACAAGCATTAGAGAAGGTAGACCTACCACTATGGCTATTGACTAAACTTTGTTTAGCCCAGACCTGAGGCCTTGAGCAACCTGGTCTAGTGGAAGGAGTCCATGCCCATGGCAGGGGAGGGTTGGAACTGGGTGATCTTTTAAGGTCCCTTCCAACTCAAACTATTCTATGACTCTGTGTCACATTTTTTTTTCCTGTGTTTATTTAACACAGTTTAGTCCTTCAGTTTTGGTGATGTATTTTTTTCCATAATGGGAATTCTGGAACATACCTCATCTTATGATCAACTAATGACAGTTTTCTAGTGGGACAAGTCTCCTTGCCTTGTAATAGGAACTCGTATGCTCTATTGGAAAGACTTAAAGGTAAGTGGTAAATAGTAGCTTTCAAACCTGGTTATCTATTTTTAGGAGGAAGAGGAGGAACAGGAAAACAGGATGTCAGAAGAAGCAGAAAGACGGCATCAAGAACAGCAGAACAAACCACAAGCTGAAGCTCCTGTCCAGACAGACCAGCCTGAAGCAACAGCATGCACTTCATTTGTGAATGTAAACTTTGAAAATGAGGGAGATTTGCAGTCTGTTGGGGAAAACAAACAAGATGGAGTTCCTGTCCCTCCTTAAGTGTAAAGCTCTGTTTAAAGTAGAAAATACGAAGCGTCAGGTGTCACAATCTGGCTGTAAGGAGCAGGAAAAAATAGGATTATACTTGTTCAGTGAAATACAATTTCTGGTATTCTTATTGATCAGGAGAGAGCTCGGCAACGTCTGTTCAGTCAGTTTGTCTGCCTGATAAAGGCTGAGGCCTTCTGCCAAATGGGCACTTCAGTGAAAATGAAAATTGCACTACAAACATTTGGTCTGCAATTGAATGTGTGAGCTAATTTCTGTGTGAAGCAAGTAAAAACGTCTTTTATTTGAATTGCTGTGTCTCTAACACCTGTGGATTGCAGATGCAGTGCTGTTTCCTACTCCTAAACAACCTTTCTGATTTGCACATTGTTTGCAACTTGGCTCTCTATGAATAGATTAATAGGGATCAATATCCTGTAACTCAGAAGTCGTTGTAATAGCATCTGATTTCCCCTATTTATTGTCACTGTTGTATGCATGTATTTTGTTTTTTTGTTGCTGTTTAACACAAGATACAGTGTTGGATTTAATGTTAGTTAGATTTAAGGCTCCACTGACTTTCAGTTATAAAAAAGGAGGCTGTAAACAGCCTTAAGAACTTATTAACAAGTACCACCAGCACTCCTAGAGGTTGACAGTGCTCAGCTACTTCACTCAGTGCTGTAGCAAAGTACAGAACTAGCATCAGTGTAAGATGTTCTCAGTTCAAGTCCGAGAATTAAGACCCACTTGCTTGAATACTTCACATGGGAAGTTAAACTCCAGTCTTGCTAAATTATACTAAATGCACTACATGCTGTGTATGGTACCAATCTAGAGCTATGAAAACCTTCTTGGGCAATGCAATTGATTAATCTCAACAGACTATTTGTTTGATGTTAAATTACTAGTAAGGGATGTGCCATTGCAGATGTTTCCCTTCCTCTGTGGCACAGAATAGATAAGTAAGAAGAAATCACAATATCAAGCTTAGGATTCTCCCTTAAATAAACAAAACACTTTGTTGCAATACTGGAACAGCAGCAATTTTTATTTTTAAGTGATATGCAGGTAGCTCCAGAGCTTTAAAGTAGTCCAGCAGTAGTGGCTGTTCTGCTTGTAACTTGTGAAAGGAGTGGTTTACTTTCTGACAATCAGATGTCAGCACCACAGGCATTTGCTGCAGAACATCACTGCAGATAAAGGGGCAGAGAACCTGCAGCAGTTGCCATGTGAAATACTGCTTCTGCTCCTGACATTTCTAAAAAACAGAAATTTGAAAGTAGTCTTCAGTGACATTTTGTGGTGGGTGCTATCATGCATCCCTGGCCTTGGTCCCACTACAGCTAAGGAGTCTGATGTACCATCAGAGACCAGGTAACTTGGCTTTTAGTTTCCGGAGTTACCTATTTCAGGCAACCCTCTGCATAAACTAGTGTCCTGTAGAGCACAAATTCCTTCCTTTCTCATCTGCCCTTAGCATTCTAGCACTGCAGAAAATCTTCTGAGGATTCAGTCACCAGCTCTACTCCATCTGTTTTGATTCTCTGTTCTTTGCCTCTTTTTGATGTGTAAGACAGAGGGTGGTGACAGCTGTGTAAAATCATTCCTTAGACGCTGAACATCTGCAGGGGAGAACTTTGTTCAACACCTGGGAGATAAAGGAAAAAAAAGCTTGTTGGGAGTTCTTACACCGTCACAGACAGAAAGCCTCATGTAGCTGGAGAGTAAAACCTTTACAGCTGAAGGATGCTTTGCTCTGCTGCCAAGAAATTGGTGTCAGTTACATTGTTTGTTTTTTTTCCACCCTCTCCCTCATCTGTGCATCAGAAATGCTCTCACTGCCTTGGGTTTAAACTTCTTTGTATAGAATACTGTCTTTCTTACTCACTGTGCCTTAACTTAATCCTTCCTTCAATTTTTTGCAAACTGTATGAAAGTGATGGCTTTCACAACAGTTTAGTTGTTCTGTAAATGCATTAATGAGTTATTTTATATTTAATATAATTTTTGAACTGGAAGTTGGCTATGGCTTTTCCTTTAAAAGGATGTGGTCTCTGAAATGATGCCTGCATGCAGGAGCATGTGCTTGTTCACTTTACTCTTGAGTCACATCCAAGCACAGAAACTGAAGATTCCATACTACCCCCACCCCTTCCTTACAGTCTCAGATAGTACTTGTTAATATACTCAATGTGTCAGCACTACCTCAAAGTAATAAATAATGCAGGACTGCAAACACCTCTGGCTGGAGCTATTCTAATTTTACCTGAAAGCTGAAACAGTTCTAGGGCTTTATTAGAGGGGAGAGTTTCACTGCTTTAACTACTGCTGTTGCTCAGCTGTACAATTAAGGTTAAATTGCATAGCATCCAAAGGTCATCTATTCCAACCCCCTCTGCTGCAAGCAGGGACATCCTCAACTAGCTCCGGTTGCCCAGAGCCCTGCCCAGCCTCACCTTGAATATCTCCAGGGAGGGAGTCCCAACCACCTCCCTGGGCAACCTGTGCCAGTATTCCACCACCCTCATAGTAAAGACCCTGTTCCTAACATCCAATCTAAATCTCCTCTTCTCTAGTTTGAAGCCATTGCTCCTTGTCCTATGACTAGAGGCCTTTGTAAACAGTCCCTCTCCATCCCTGTAGGTCCCCATCAGTTACTCTTCTCCAGGCTTAGACAGAAGGTTAAGCTGGTGAAAGCCTTTATACAGGCATTTGGCATAGTTTTAACTAGACCTAAAGCTGGTAGTTTAATTTCTGTTAATGAATCTCCTCAGTCAGTTCAATAGTTAGCTACTTACTTTTTATTAGATACTTAGAGGTGGACACATAGAAGATAAAGGCCTTGAACTCCTTACCTCTTACCAAAGACTTCTTTACAACAGGAAGCTTGGCAGTGCTGTCATTAGAGAAAGCCACACAGAAAGCCATGGGAGGCTTGGGATGGCTAAGCAGGACACACACCAGTGCTGAAACGTACTAAGAACCACATCCTTACTTTCAGGGTGAAGTCACGTAATAGAACAGCGAATTCAAATAAGAATGGGGCTTGGTACACAAGAAAATCATCATAAAATATTTATTTATATTTAAAAAAAAAAAAAGGTAATTTTTGCCTCTTCACCACCACTTGCTTTTTTTTTTTTTTGTTTCAGGTGTGAGTTCTTCAATTCCTGTGTGTACCATGTTTTATATTCTAGGAGAAGGTAGGGGGGAAGGGAAGAGGCATTGACTGAGATGATGAATGTTTCCAGCTCCCAACAGCTGGTGCACCACATTGAGCTCTCTCTATGGGTACAGCCTGCTCCTGTTCAGTCACGTATCGTCGACATCAGCAGTGCTGTCGTTGTCGCTTGCCACCAGGACCTCTCTGTTCTCGTACGTCCAGAACCCATTCAGATCTATGAGAATGCTGGTAACAGTGTCTCCTTGGCTGCTATTGATTAAGTCTTGAAGGGAGATTTTGTAAGGATCCTTAGGCTTCACCATATCAAAGATCTCATCCTAGGAAAGAAAAGGCAAACTTGAGGAAAAACGCCACACATTAGTGAGGAGAATAATGGCTGCTTTATAGCATACACAGCATAATCTTTGGGCAACCAGTGCCACCCACACCCATTTACACACACACACACAAAAGCTGTTAAATCCCAAACCAGTTCACATACAAACCACAATAACTGCCTACAGATAGGAGCAGTGTGCTCAACTCCCACATCTCAAATAAGAATTTGTTTCTCTAGGGAGACTTTGGCCTCAAAGTGGCAACATGAAATTCTGATTGCTCCTACAAGCTAGGTTTTATAGAAGCTTTTGTACTTTTAAGTGCAAATCCTGTTAAATGTGAAGTAGGCATTAACAGTTTTAGAAATGGGTATTTTTTCAGTCAGCAGCCTGCCTCCACCTCCAAGGGATGATCCTGAACCATAAAATAAACACACCAAGTATCTTCAAGTGTAAGGCACACCAACATGTAGTACTTTGTCTCTTACTAAGAAAGCTACCAGAACACTTACTTGCACACCAGATTTCTTACAGAGCTAGTGCTGAACACAGACATTTTCAAAACTACTAGTGGGACAAGAGACAGAAAGGAAGGTGAATAAATATACAGCAAGTAAATAAACACACAGCAGAAGTCAACTAAGAAATGCTTATTCAAGTATTTCACACAGTACTCGATTTAGTCACACTAACCTTGACATCTTGAAAAGAGACTGGCTCTTGTCCATGGATTTTCATTTGCTCCTGAATAGCCTAAAGAAAAATGGAAAAGTTAGGAATAGGTAGTGCCTAAGAATCCAAATTTCATTATGACCAGTGTTTGAGTGCTCTGTGAAAGGACACTTGAATATTATCACTTGAAGCCTAAGGTAGTAATACACTCAAACTAGAAGCGTGAAATACAGCAAAGGAAAGAGAGAAGGAAAAAGACCAACCAGCAGACAGACAAAGCAGTGTGGCAACTCACACTTCCAGTTACTCTGAAAATGGCACTTTTATGCTGGTTGATCAGACAAAAATGTGAGGGAAATGATGTGTTTGTCTATTCAAGCATCTCCCAGCTCATGCTTTAGACGGGCATTTCTTGTTTCGAGCAAAAGAGTATTGCCCACTATTAAATAGTACTACACTGAAGGAACTCAATAGCTGCATCACCAAACCTCTGCCTGCAAGTAACAACTAAGAGAGAAAAGAATGTTTGCCTAGCACAAGCTGTACAGTCTTGTCAGGACAGCTGTATCAGCACAGCCTCTCTTAGTGCAGACCTACCCACACTTACACTAGCAATTATTTACAGAGTCCAAAGGACCTGCTTGGGCTCCAAAGAATACTTCGCATGTTCCACTTCCAAAAGGCTAGAGGAGGGACACATTTTGGGAGTACAATCAAGCATCTACATCCATCTCTAGGCAGGGAATCTTTTCAATAACTAAGCCATAGAGTAAGCATGTAAATGGGAGCATGCAGGCTGCTATGCCACAGTGGCTCACGCAGACTGACCTTCCTGAATTGCTGTCATATTGGAGTCATTTATGCACTATGACAACACTGAAATTCCTGTTTTTGTTAAATGTAACACTGTAAATTAACACCCTTTATTAAAATCACAGTCAGAGACAGCTGATATGGCTCCTGGCCTCTCTGAATCCTACTGCCACATGAACAGAAGTGAAGAAAGTGGTGGTAATGGTAGCTGTAAAAGCAGGGATAGAAGATGAGTTACTGCTTAATTTCTCTAGGATCCTTAGTATTGCCAAGTCCTGGCCCAACAGCTGCCCATCAAGAGTACAACACAGCTACAACTACTGAACAAAGTTTATGATATAGTTCAACAGGCACATACAAAAATCCTGCCTGCATCTGCAACAGAATAGTCCCATGCAGCAGTATGCTGTAGGGGACAGCTGGCTAGAAGCAGCTTGGCAGGAAAAGGTGCTGGAGGTCCTGCTGCACAAGATGATGAACTTGCATTTTGAAGAGAATCTGCAGGGTGCCCTGATCATGATGAAGGCTGCATTAGCACAAACACAGCTATCAGGTTCAGAGAAGTGATTATTCCTCCTGATTCAACATTCAGACACAGTACTCCAGGTGAAGCCTCACAGTTTTGGCCTCCCCCTTATGAGACACTGACAAAGCAGTGGGAACCTACTAGAGGAGTACTAGGACAGCTGTGGGGCTAAAGCATAGCACAGCTGAGTGGAAAGGCTTGAGATGGGGATTAATTCACTTGGAGAACAGAAGGATGGGGTGGTGAAGGAAATCTAATTACTATCTTCAACTACCTAGCAGGAGGTTAAAGACAACATAACAGGACTCTCCTACGAGACATGCAGTGAAAGGACAAGAGGCAGTGGATGGTGACTGCAGCAAGAGACATTCCAGTTAGACAGTGATGGGAGAAAGGATGAGGGCAGAAAAGTCTTCTCTGTCAGGGTACCCAGACCCAGCAACACATTGCCTAAAGAGGAGGAGGAGTCTCCCTTCTCACCCAAAACTCAGCTGGACAAGGCCCCAAGCAACTCAACCTAACCATGAAGCTGTCTCTGCTTTGAGCAGGTGACCTGTAAGAGGTCCATTCCACCCTCCTAACTCAGCCCAAACCATCCACAGCAAAAATACTCTTTTATTACATGATATTCCCCTTCCCAAGTCACCTCAAGTATATATTAAAAATTAAGACAAAACAACAAAATATCCACACCCCACACCTTCAATCCAAGAGCACTATAAACCAGAACAAAAACCCACCAACACAACCCACAATCTGGAGGGAAGACTTTACAAGCCTTAGGTTAATTTATCAGCAACTTAAAAAGTTCAAACTTATTTTAAACCTATTCTGGGAGCAAACATACCGAAAATGAAAAAAAAAATGAGAGCTTTTTGCAATCTAACTGAATGAAAAAAATCTCACAGCTGTACAGGCCCCAGCTCTTCATTTCATTATTGTCACTACTTCTACTGAATTTTAGGATTAGAGTGGAAATTAAAACCATGGGCAATAACCAATTACAACCATTGTAAGAGATTTTAACAGGTAATGATTAGGCAACTTGAGGACAATTTCAGTTTATATGTTTTTTGTTTGTATTTTTCTGTTTGGTTGGGTTTTGGGTTTTTTTTTGTTTTTTTTTTTAATCAATAGAAAATATTTTTTCCTAAATTAAAAATCAAAACAGTTAAATTTCCACTGCAGATAAAATGTTGAAAAGACCTTTTTGAATTCTTTCCAGGTTTTGGAATTATGGGTTTTTTTTCAGTATTTTTAAATCTTCTTAGAAGTAGTTACCAGCCTCCCAGTGGGTACTGGTAATTTAAAGTGATTCCGTGCAGATTCACATGCAGAAGCACACAGGCTGTAACACTATAAACACAGAAAATGGCCTACCTGTATAAAGAGACTTACCCTAAAGAAATAATTAAGGGAAAAGACATTCAGGTATCCTTTGTTCTCTATATCAAGCAGCTTGAAAATATATTGCAGAGCTGCAGGCTCCTTTCTGTTTTCTAATGCAAGCACAAAGTCCAGGTAGGTTTTATAGTCCTAAAAGTAGATACAATCATGTTTATTACAATCATCTTTCTAAATTGATTTTGCAAGCAGGAAATGTATAATTGGCAGCTCTTTCATTGTAGGGGATCAGTCTATTTTCTGACAAAGACAACATGAAATACAAAAATGGCTGCTGACACCAACACGAACAGGAAAGTTAGGTTTTAATGGCTGGTGATAGGAAAATCCTGCCATTTTAGAGGTAAAATAGGATTTCAAGCACAAAATCAAATTAAAAATGCTATATATACTTTAAAACAATGTTTAATACATCTTTAGACTGATGAACATACCCAACTGGTGAAGAAAGGCCATCTACAAAAGTCTTCATTACCACAAATTAAACATCCAGTGGCATTAAATCTACCATTAGCAGCGAACTTCATTTCTTTACTAGTACTGATTCTTGGTTTCCTGATCCAACATGTAGTTGTGACAAGGACAGAAATTCTTCAATCCTATGCATGTAATAACCCTTGTTTACCTTAAACACCAGAGAGTTGTGTTGCTATTCAGAAGGAGCTTGACAGACTGGGCTGACAAGTGTCAAGTTGAAGAGATGAAGCGCAACATTCTGTGTCTGAGGAGGAATAACCCCATGCACCAGTGCATGATGGGAGCTAACTAGTCAGAAAAGCAGTTTTGCACAGATGGACCTGGGAGTCCTGATGAGCCACAAAGCTGAACACAAGGACAGCAACATGCCCTTGCAGCAAAGGCTGCTGACAACATCCTCAGCTCCGTCAGGAAGAGCTTTGCTGGCAAGTCAAGAAAGGTGATGCCTGTCGTCTAACTCGGCACGTCTTACACCACATCTGAGTGCTGGATTTTGTTCTAGTCTCCCTTGCACAAGACTGAGACAGATCTACTGTTTTAAGTCCAGCAAAGGGCAATGCCCTCAGTGATTCTACAATAAAACTAATACAGCAGAAGGACCTGATGGTGAATTTGTAATTTATCAATTTTAGAGTTCAGCCACCTGGATGTAGACAACAGCAGCAACAAATGAAGTAGAACTTTCAAAATAAATACAGATAAAAGCTTTTATTTTATCTCTAGCTAGATTTCCCATTTTTTACAGCTATGGAAAGCTTACAACAAAAACAACTTTGTTGTTTTCAAGAAGGCTTGGACAGGTTAGTTAACTTGCACTGGTCTCAATTGTGCCACTTGTCTTTGTCTCTTTTTAAAGTATTTCCTGTAACTGAAATGCACTGAAAAAGTGCATAGATGTAAGCAATGTGCACTTTATGCCACCAAATCCACAAGGAGCTTTATCCTAGTCTGGATTTTCTATCACTTCTGTTTTTCAAAGGAAGCATCTTGTCTTTAAGCCACACTGATTTAACAGCAAGACAATCATGGTGTGCCTTTATGTTCATTTTAATTTTCTAATCTCCTGCTGCCTTTAAAGACACTGATTATGAGACATTTTCCATCCCAATATTGTGAATAAAGTGAAAATGTGTGATTACCATTTCACCATCATAAGTTAAGCATTCCTGAAAAACACGATCCAAAAATATGTTGGTCAGAGTCCCTGTTCCATATCGGGACAGCTCTTCCTTGCTGAGCATACCATTGTGATCTTTATCAAGGTTTAAGTACTGGCCTAGGAAGGAGATACAGGGGACAAAACATAACATACCTATATCAGCAAAGAACTGTTTCAACAGAGAAAGAAAATGTACCACATTTAATTTTCATCATAAAATTAATGCAGTCGAGTGGGAATATGCTAAATCCATAATAATCATCATAGAGCATCACAAATGAACACAGAACATGGAGGGGAAGGGGAATTGCCGTAACGAGGTGTTAATGGTTCTGCTAAGGTAATGGCTCTAAGTAAAGGCTCTGTATACAGAGAAAGGAGCAGAAGGCTAAGAGCATACTATCTTAAAACAGATCTGTGTGGAAAGCACTGAAAAAGAGCTAGAGGTGATGCAAGAGTATGAAAAGTCAAAAGAGAAGGTTACAGAGAAGCCTTGGGCCTTGTGCAAACAGCACAAAATGACAGGGGATAAAACCATGGTAAAGAGCCACAGTGGAGAACTGAAACTGTAAAAATAGTCAGACAAACGCACTGAAAAGGATGGGTGCAGGAGGTGCAATTATTAATTACCTGGAGGATTTAAAGAGAAAAAAAAACAAAACAAAAAAACCCCAAACAAACACACACACAAAAAAAAACAAAACACCCAAGGAAAAATAACACTAAGGACATGACTAAGTCATACAAGGCAGAGAGGATTCAAAAAAAGAAAAAAATGTGTTTAGGTAAAGGAACCTACCATAAACTCTTAATGCAGAAGGAGCAGAAAACCAGTTTGTTTCCTGACTTTCTTTAGAAAGCTCTTCATCCCTTAACTAAGTGAAACATAAAGTTAGAGTTCAGAAAGTGTAAATTAAAATACACAGCATAAGCTAAGAGATCTTTACCTCCAGTAAGTCATCCAGGAAGCTGCAAGCTAAAATATCCTGGATCTTTATCTTCCCTGCAGCAAGAAAAGGAAAACACATTTTAACCATTGCCCAGCCAACATAATCCATTTGATTGCTCTCATTTAGATGTGGGTCTATTTAAGGAAGAAGTATCCTGAACAGAAAAAAACAAAAACAAAAAAACAAAACCCAAAACCCAAACCCAAACACCAAAACAACAAAGCAAAACCAAACCCCCATAAATTCTAATATCAAGGATAAGGCTGCAATTAAAGAGGTAAGATAAAAATAGCTTTTAAAACAACTGACTAAAACTAGCCTGATACTAGAAGAAGAGGAGTTATCTTGAAGCCTTAAAAGCCAGAAAACTAGAATCATTTCTGGTGGAAAAGACCTTTAAGATCATTGAGCCCAAACATTACCTAATGCAAGTATTCAAAATGTAAAATAAGAAATGAAAAAGTATGCTTAAAACATGTGTTTTAATAACACAGTATCTGAAATGATGTGACATTTTTACATCCTCAGAAACTACTGATGTGACAAAGCTAAGGTGGCAGAATGGACTTCTGCTGCTGTAACTTTGGTGCACATACTGCACAAGCAGCTATGCAAAACAATGGCCTTAGAACTTCATCCACACATCCCCTGTGCTTTTGTAATTACCTCTGCCAGAGGCAACTGCCCATACAGCTCTGATAGACCTCGAAAACATACACGGTTTGTGACTTAAATCAGGGGCATACAAAAAAAGCAACTGTTGTCTGAGGGAGCTACTTAGAATCATAGAATCAGTCAGAGTTGGAAGGGACCACAAGGATCATCTAGTTCCAACCCCCCTGCCATGGGCAGGGACACTTCACAGTAGATCAGGCTGTCTAGAGCTTCATCCAGCCTGGCCTTAAACACCTCCAGGGATAGGGCTTCCACATTTGCAGCCAGAGCTGCAAACCTTTTCTAATGCCTTTACATGGTGCACACAAATTTAAGGACAGATGCATAACACAATTAGCGTTCCCAAGCATTTCCATAGCTCTGTGGATGTTCTGCCAAGCAGCCTGCTGCTAGTTGCTGTGCTTTTTATTAACCCAAAACACTTGAAAGTTAGCTACCACTAATGATGCATTATGATGAAATAATATCTTGTCAGTTTCTGTGTAACTTCACAGTACCACAACTGATCTGCATCTGTCGTAGACAATCCTTAGCTGTAGATTATTAGACCCATGCTGATATTCCTGGTATTTATGTATTACATATACACACCCATATAGTTCCATAGAGATTAGTCTTCAAACATAAAGTTGCTGAACAAAAGCCTACATACCACTTTAAAACAAGTAGCTTAGCTTTGCTGGGACCATTTTAAAAGTGAAAATACTCCCACGTCTTTAGAATTTTCAAAACGTGGACCTACCTGTCCTTAGAGGATCCAGAAAGAAGAAGAACTTTCTAACTGCTGTGCAGACATAGAAAGAGTAAAAGGATTTTTCTAAACCATCCAGTTGTGGCAAAGTAGGGATGAGTTCCAAAATATAGTTTTCTAAATCCTGAAGAATTAACAGAGAAAAGAAGCTTAAAACACCACTACCGTTGCATGTTTGCTATATTCCACCCTGGCTTTTCAGTGTATTTTTAAAAAAAATATAATCCTGCAACCATATAAGGAAAAGCATGAAAGCATGCAAAAAAAGTTTCTGTCTCTATGCAAGAAATTCTAGATCATATACATGCGCATGTGATGCCATGACTGAAACAGTCTGCAAATAAAACAGAATGTTTTATAAAGTAGATGACATTTACATGCAATTATAAATGCATTCAACTGTACCTTCAAGTACCAATGCATAGCTGGATTACCCTATTGCTGAATATTCTTTAACAGACTTTTATAGTTACAACAACCTCCATATTTATTTCTATATTAACTCCTGTTATGACCCATGAAAAATAATTCAAGACCCACTCTAGTCATCCTTTTTAGTGATTGCTGCTATATCCTACTCAATCTAGCAAAGCACTAATGACATGAAACCTTGATACCTCTGATCTTTTTCAGAGAATTAACCATGCTAATGATGCTAGCAGAGCTCTCGCCACCAAAACTTTTCTAAAAGAGATTGCTGTTTATCCAAACAAATGTGCCCACTCCAATTCTAGATTATAATACAAAGCTTTTAGGACATAAGACGAGAAGAAAATTGGAGCCCTTCTGATGCTCTTTTTTGAGTAGACAGGCATTTAATTAATCCAGAATTTACTTACTGATTCTCTGAGGTAACCCTGTCCTGCCACATCGTATAAACTGAGACCTATTCTTGTCTGATGAAGCCATACTGTAAAACAGAAAGACAATGCAAGACACCAAGAGGTTTTTTGAGATTGCATCAAAATCTGAAGTTACTTGAAAGGCCACAAGGCACTGTTGGATATTTAAGTGCCTGTGTTTCCCATTTTTCTGAGATTAAAGCAAAGCCCCAATATGTAACAGACAAAACACCATTTCAGTCTCTAAGCTAGTGAGAGTCAGTGGTGATACATGCATGCTTGTGGTCAAGATTGCTGAGGGCTACAAAGATCATTCAAGGGCTGGAACACCTCTGCTACGAGGATAGACTGAAGGAGCTGAGGGTGTTCAGCCCAGAGAATAGAAGACTCCAAGAGAACCTTAGAGCTGCCTTCCAATACCTGAAGGGATCCTATAGAAAAGCTGGAGAGGGACTTTTCATGAGGGCATCTAGCAACAGGACAAGGGGGAATGGTTTTAAGCTGAAGGAGAGCAGGTTTAGACTGGCTCTTAGAAAGAGATTCTTCAGTATGAGAGTGGTGAGACTCTGGAATAGGTTGCCCAGGGAGGTTGCTAATGCCTCCTTCCTGTGGGTGTTCAAGGCCAGGTTGGATGAGACCTTGAGCAGCAGTGTCTAAGTGAGAAGTCTCCCTGGCCATGGCAGGGAGGGTGGAGCAGATGATCTCTACTGTCCCTTCTGATCTCAGAGGTCTATTCCAGCCTCAATAATTCTGTGATTCTGTAATAATACCTAGATGTGAAAAACAGCTGAGCAGACAGCATATTTTGTATAGTAAATGGAATCATATGGATTCATTCTTTCTCACTTAAGAGACGTGTAGCAGCACATTTTTCCTGTGTTAAAACCATCTGTACAATGTGCCATACAGATTGTTTGTCAGATTGCTACAGCCAAGGGTGGAGTTAGCATCCCATGTAATATTACTTTTAATTATTATAATATTATTAATTCAGGCAGTGCTCTTCACAGCACTGCCTGAATAAGGGCTATCAGAATGACAAGACATCTAACAAACAAGTCAGAGTTAGCTCTGGCTGAGAGGCAGGTTGAACTCCCACATCCTAGTAACCCTAAAAATCCCCCAAGCCTCCAGAAATACAGCATTAGCAACTAAGAGCTAGATCTCACTGCTGTTGAAGAGGATAGCAAGTGATTAATAAAGTTTAAAATAGCTTTGAAAGTAAAACAACTTCTCATTAACACAGAAAAAGCATCAACTAACCTTTTCTCATGACATAATTGAAAAACTGCATGATAGATATCCTCCCATAAGGATCATTATGGAGTAATTTAGCAAAGATCTTAGCTGTGAAGAACTGCCTGTAAAAACATTAACAGAGTCTTGCTTCTGTGCATCTGAATACTGACAGATCCAGTTACTATATCCAAAACTTACAGACATATTAAAATACTGTTTTAACAACACAGAACATGTTCTGTTTCCTCAAAAACATTAATTTGCCACATATCAAGTGGCATCCTACCAAGTAACAATGGTAAACTCAATAAAAAGCAGATAGCTGGCTTTGCTCATGACAGTGTCATGGGTGTTTTGAGAGCTGTCATTCAATCTCTTTATTACAAGCATTTGGTAGCTTCCAATCTTCTATAATGATACACACGTAAGAGCCAGCACTAAGAACTAACTTGCTTCTGCCCAAAATCCAATCACAAAGCTATGTGCACAAGAGCAGTCTCCAACAGGTGCATAAAGAAGGAATATTCACTGCATGCTGTACACAGAACACCTGGTAGGATCATTTCCATCAAATTAGGAAAGGTTGGGCCATATCACTGGAAACATTATTTCCTCTTAAAATACAAAATGTGCTGTTTACTGGCCACTAGCACCATAAAAACACTCATGCTGGTAAGAATTTCTTCAAAAGGATGCGGTATCCTCTTGCAGACATGTCTATATAAAGTTCCTTCAGAGATGCAAGACAATACAGCAACTAAAATTCATCAGTAACTATGTGGCCATGATTTTTTCTCACCATTAAACTGTTTCTATCTATGCTAGCAACTGAAAGTTACAGCAGCACTTAGGTTTAGCCAAAATAAGCATACTCAAGAGAAGAAAGCCTTACTTGCATTTAGGTCCAGCTTTTTCACCAACTTTCAAGAAATTCTCGTAGTTGATCATTGCTTCTTCCCCAATCATTGGTAATGTCTGATGTTTGTCCAGTAGAAACCACAAATTCTTAAAAGACATTTATATCTGGTTAGGAAGGTATCTCTTTTAGAGATGCCAATGTGCTTAAGACAGAACATCTAAGAAATGGTTATCTCAGTTAACCAGTTTGCATCATCCGTGCAGCCAGAAATGCAAGCGAGTGATGTTTGTACTGCTCTGAACTAGTGTTAAACACACTCTCAGTCACTTAGATTTCCAGAGTCACATCCCTCTCATCTTTGCACTGCAGTAATCTCAGCCTTCTTTAGAGTCTCTTGGTGATATGCAAACAGAACCTATTTCTTCTTTTGGACCATCCAGGGAAATTGTTGGAATGTGTGGGAAAACCAGAAGGCACTGATTTAACCCAGACATCATAACCAGGTTTAACATGGACATCATAATGAGGAAGCTCTACACTGACATTTTCAGCTCAAGGCTATGCAGCACTGCAGCTTTACCTAGTAATTCACAACCAGTCAGTGTGCCGAAATACGAAGCACCTTGCCACAATGTTCTGTGGACAGACAGGAGACAAACTCGGCAGGCAGAAGTCTTCTCAGAAGCCATCAGGAGGCATACAGAAAATATTTTCTTACCTGCAGCTCTTCATTATCCAACAACTCTCTGCTTTTTCTTTGCAGAAAGACTGCTCTAGATTCTTCTCTTAGTTTCTGAAGCAAGACTTCATCTTCAGCTGGCAGCTAAAAAAACGTTGTGGCATTTTAATTTTTGTACAGTGATATAATTAAAAAACTACACACCTAGTGAGTACTCTAAGGTAGTCCTGATGTGCACACTATGATGCAGCTGTTTATTTGTCAGAAAATAAAAAATATTTACCAGAATGCCGTATGGAAGCTGCTGCTTCTACGGGGCTATCACTTCCATACTGTCTCAAATTTCAGTATTGATACACTTAACTTAAATCAAGACACTTTTAACATGAGAGATGGAGATCTACCTCCTAAACTGATAACCTATCCAGTCCAGTAAGTGCATCCACAGTTGCAAGATAGGGGAGGTCACACATAAAATACATTTGCCACTCTGATTTTACTCAGTAGAGAGTGGCACTTTGTATTTTGTGGTAGGTCTCACTCTCAAGAGTTTTGGCCAACAAAACAGATAGAATATTCAGTATGGAAATTCTGCCAATGTTTACATGCCCGACTGTGCAGCACTACCAGAACCTGGATGATTGTGCATGTATTCATCAACTAAAACAGAAGTACTCTGAGAACTTAATTGGCAGAAAATCATGATCCTTAGGAACATGGGACCATGCACCATTAGACAGCAGACGAGTGGTCAAGGTGAGAAGCGGCAGCAATACCAAGATGTCAAATTTGTGTTTCCACACTCCCTCATCCCAGTCTGATTCATCTCACACTTAAATTGCCTGACCAAGCATTACTGCTGGATGATGCAAGGAACAGGCCTCTATCTTATGCCTGCAAGACCAATGACCCATCTTTCTCATGAATCAGCATCCTTGCTAAACAGAAAAAGTCACATATTTATACCACTGGTATGCCAAAAATTAGTTACAACAGGTTTTCCTGAAAGAGGACTTTCTACCTGTAGCAAACAGCTGTTATGGGCTTCTTAAACCCATAACAACAGCCAAGCCTACTGCCTGATTAGCAAACTACTTCAGGTCCTATGACAAGATGTTTAGTAATTCTTTACAACTGCTGAAATCCACAGCCGTACAATGCTTAGCAACCCACATCATTTCATCTGCTTCAGCTTCTGAAGCTTAAGTGTCCCTCTAAGAAAAACTTTCTTTGTAACACAGAACAGCCTGTTGTTGAAGATTATCTGGGTAACTCACTTACCCTGTAGTAAAATCGTGGTATGTTTGTATATGATGTATTGCCACTTTGCCTTCCTCCTTTCCACTCCACGTAATACTTTGCGAACAATTCCATTTCTTCATCTTTCAGCTCTTGTTCACTTTTTTTGGCTGATTAATACAGAAATTTACTGTGTACGTCAAAAAGAGTTTTAATGTAGCAAGGGTCTTGGAAAAAAAAATGAGTTAATGCTAAGCCTTATACAGATATGCAATTTAGAAACACAAATTTTGGGGAGGGAAATGAAGCACAAACCTATTACATAAATTATACTATAGATGCATTGAGTTATTTAAAACCACCTCTTTCAGTAACTGCACACCCCTGATTTCTGTAGGGTATGCAATGTAACATACACAGGGTTATGACTTACAAAGCTGCAGTATTCTTCTTTCACAAGTGTTTAAGATCCTACTTACTGCAAGCAGCAGCATAAAAAAATCACCTTTCACTCTGTAACATTAAGGATATTCAGGGAGCATCAGAGTACTGACTGGAATGTTTCAAGGCCAGGCTGGATGGGACTTTGAGCAATCTACATTCCTGCCTATGGCAGGGCTGTTGGAATTAGATTATCTTTAAGGTCCCCTTCAACCCCAAACCATTCCATGGCTCTGATGATACACTTGCACAAGCTCTCTGTGAGATCAGCTTCGACTAAAGCTACCAGCTAAGGCTGTTACAGGGGCATGTGCTACAGACAAACCTGCCTCCACAGCACCAATGCTCACATGGCTCCTCAGCATCCACAGAATCAGAATTCTTTCGGTTGGTAAAGACGTTTCAGATCGTTGAGTCCAAGCACTAACTCTACGAAGCCTGGTACTAACTCATGCCCCTTAGCACCACATTTACGTGCCGTTTAAAAACCTCCAGTGATGGGGATTCAACCACTCCCCTGAGGAGCCCATTCCAGTGTTTAATAACCCTTTCAGTGAAGAAGTTTCTACTAATAGCCAATCTAAATCTACCTTGTCCCCTGATGCAACTTGACGCCATTTCCTCTTATCTCATCACTTCGCACTAGGCAGAAGACTGACACCCACTACGCTACGATCTCCTTTCAGGCAGTTGTAGAGAGGATAAGGTCTCCCCTCAGCCTCCTCTTCTCCAGACTGAACAACCCCAGGTGTCTCGGCCGCTCCCCACAAGGCCCGTTTTCCTGCCAGGCCCGCCCCTGCTGCGACTCACGCCTAAAGTGAAGCTACTTGTTTCTCCAACATGTGCTTGGTCACCGCGACAGCCTGTACACGGGGAACTAAAGAAACACCAGAAATGCCGACACTCTTCCACCACCCCGACAGGCCAGATCCCGCACCCCGTGGCTACTGCGGGCGCTAGTGGCCGCGCCCACCCACGAGAGGACCTTCCTCGCCTCCTTCCCCCTCGCCAGGCTGGCCCCAGCACTCTGCGGTGTGGGCCGACCGCCCCCAGGGCACTCACGGGCGCGGCGGGCGGCCAGGCGGCCCCGCAGGCTCCGCTTCCAGTCCATGCCCCGGCGGCACGTAACAGTCGCAGCAGCGGCAGCCGCCGCGCGCAGTGCCCTGCCCAGCCCAGCCCAGTCGCAGCTGAGCGCGGGAGCGCCCTGCCCTCAACCGATATGGCGGAGCAACCGCATCCGCCCTGACAGCGCACGCGCGCGGTGTCACCTGCTGACCAGCACAGTAAGACGCGATTAGCGCGACGCCCAGGCGCGGGGGCTTCCGGGTTAGCGCGGGGTTTGCGCACGGGCTGCCGTGTGGTCGTCTCATGCTGTCGGCGCTTCCCTGCCGACGTCTCGTAGCGTCACGTCGTCTATGGCCGCCGCACATGGAGCGAGGTAGGCTCATCCCGGAGGCGTGAGAACGTAGGTTTCACCCAAATTGCGCTCCGTTATGCTCTGGCGGGGTAAAGAGGGGACAGCGGGAGAGAGCATTCCCAGTCGTCAGTGCGCTTTGAGGGTAGGGCCGCTACGCACACTGGGAGTTGTAGTGTAGGAGGACGCAGTCGGGACCGAGCCAGGGATGTGGGGTCGTGCGGGGTACTCCTCGTGAGCTGTGCCCACTGCCTGCCCGGCTGCCGGTGAAACTCCTGATATTTGCGTTTCTAACCTAATATTTAAGTGGGATTTTACTGTAATTCCTGTCTATGGTGTTGCTCTGCATCTTTGGCAGCAGTGTTACCAAGAATTTGTAATTGGGGTAACGAATAAAACAGTAAAACAGAAATTTGCTACAGGTTAAAAGGTATGAGGGAATCAAGATAAGAATCTCGTGTTAAGATTCCCTGAGGGAATAGGACTGGATTCCTCACCTAAAATTGTTGAGATACCTAGTATGTGGATGTAAATATGTCAGGAAAACATGGAGCAGGTTGTGATGTTTTGGTGTTATTTTTATTTTTAGGACATCTTCTGACTCGTCTTGGATGAAGGCCCCTAACTGTGTCAGAGTTGCCTATCTGTGTACAACATAACTGTACTCATCCTTGCTGTAATCAACAAACAAGATTGATAAGCTGCAAACCTGAAAAGCATCTTCTGTAGAAAGATTCCTTCATTTCGGATGGATGTTCTCACAGTCCGAGAGATTGATTTTCATGAAAAAATGTTTTACCTGTCTTTACTTTCATAAGAGAAAGGACTTCTAGAACAAGCATTTTGAAACAGAACCTTATACAGTTTGACAGCCCTTGGATGTTTATAATAAACACCCCCATGCAAAGTTTATTTTCCATTTTATAACTTTGGTAGATCCAGTGAGCTAATAATTTCTTCCTGTGATGGCACTCTTTTCTCAAACTAGTCAGCAGGGGTTTCAGGCATTGCTATGGAAATGTCCTATGTTCTGGCCTATTTCAAGATGTCAACAATTGTTTGCAGTCTCTTTCAGCATCCCCCATAGGGAAAAGGTCAGATATTTCAGTTTTATGACATCATCTAGCGCTGCATTACCGGTGGATCCTAAAAGAACCAATGACTTTCCTACCAAGAAAAGATCTGAAATTGATTCTGAAGAAAAAAAAAGATGGAATGAGGAGACTAAGGAAATATCTGAAGGGAAACTCCATGTTTCTTCTGTTCGGTCTCCAAAGAAGCAGTTATTGAGTCACGTTCTAAAAAGGCATGGCTTTACCAACATACAGCCTCCAGAAAACCCTTTGCAGTCTGAGGAATGGAACAGGCTGAGGGAAAGCTTTTCATCACCTGAAATATTTGAGGATGTGATGCTTAACAGGATGGTCAAGTGCAACAGCCCCGTTGATGTGGCTAAGTCCTTGCTGACCCATGTGGCAAAGAGCCATGGTGACATTGCTTATAGTTTGTTGGTCAAATACCTGGCATTGTGTGTCCAACAGGGGAAGACTTCAGAAATCCTTGATGTGTATGATATCATGAAAATCAGATTTAAGATTTTAGAAAGTGGAGCTTACAATCTTCTTATCAGGGGCCTGAGTAATTCAGATCAGTGGAGAATGGCCTTGACTCTTTTGGAAGAAGTCAGAAAGATTATGATTCCCTCAAGGACAAACTATGAATCGTGTATCAAGGCAGCCAGCCGTCACCAAGAAATGAACCTCGCATTTGAACTCTACCATGAAATGCTGGATAAGGATTTGGCCCCAACCTTGGATGTCCTGCAGGCCTTTTTTGACTTCAGCAGGGGTATGAAAGGTCCAGAGTTACAAAAAGAGCTGTTTGGTATCCTCTTTTATTTGAGAGACAACCAAATATACCCTCACAAAACCTTTATGCGGAGTATAAAGCTATGGTTTGAAAGGTAAATAATGTTTCAGTAGCAAGCTCCAGTTCATGAGGATGGGATTCAGATTATTTCACAGATCAAGTCTAATAAGATCCTTAAACATCTCATTTTGGTTGTTGTTTCTCCATGAGAGACATGTTATCATGAAAAGATATTTTATTTTTGCTCCAAATTAGTGTAAAACATTCTTACTGATTTCACCTTTTATTGAAAAAAAAAAAATCTATTAAATATTATTCGTTGGTATAAAAAGTAGGAAATCATGATGGGACACGGCTTTCCGAAATGTCCAACTTCATCTCTTTCTGAGGTTGGTACATGAGGAATATTGACAGGTATGAGGGTTTTCCTATAATCTGTTGAAAGGTAGAAATGGTAAGTTATTTGAAAATTAGATAGTTTCTCTCTTTAAAGGAAAGATGCAGCAAATTTAGCTTAGGTTAAGAGAAGATTAAATGTTGACTTTGTATAGAATAATAGGGGATGAATAATCTTAATAGGAGACTCTTTGTTTTATCACAGTATTTAGCAGGTTGCAGTTTTCATGAGTAACGATGGTCAGACTGTACAAATTAGAGGTAGTTAACGCTGCGTATGCAGCATCCTTCACTTGAGCCCACTGCTTGTTTGTCATGCTGTTAACATGTCAGCCCATCTGTGACTTCTGGTAACTTGTGGCTTTGGTTTATATGAGCTACACAGCCATTTCACAAGTTAGTCTGCTTGGATGGAAAACACAGCTGTGGGAACGCACTATTGTTATTTTCTGTACTGTTGTGCTCTAGTTACTTTCTTTCCTAGGAACAGCAAGGGAGCAGGCAAAGTAGGCTTCGGTTGGGATGAACTCGTTTAGTGAGTGAAAATCTGTTGTGGGGTGCTATCTTCCCTGTGAGCAGAGAAGGACTTAACCTGCATGTGCAGGAAACGCACTGTAGTAAGTCCCTGGTAAGGAGATTGCAGTGAGTGTGTTGAACAACTATGTACTGGACGTGGCACTTGGTGCCATGGTCTAGTCTTGAGGTCTGTGGTAATGGGTTGGACTTGATGATCTTTGAGGTCTCTTCCAACCTTGCTGGTACTGTGATATTGTGGCAAACCAGTGCTGCAAGCTGAAGCTAGACAAACTCCTGCTTCTATCTTTAATAGTGTTGTGATGGTTTGGGAGTTACCCTCCCCCCCACTTTGTAAAATCACCCAGACTAGACTCAGCAGACAGGAAGTTAAGAAATGAAGCTATATTTACAGCTTAGCACAATATACAAGCAGATATATACACAATATACAGGAATATTTACAGAAATATACAAGTTAAAGGCAATACAGAAACACAATCCCCCTCCCAGAAATCAGAGTCCCCAGGAGGGGCTCCCAACCACCCTTCCACCCTCTCCCCACCCCTATACCTTACCCCAAGGTTTGCCTTACGTGCAAAATGAGTTTGGAGGATCGGCCAGGGGGATTAGAAGAAAAGTGGTTAGTGAGGTTACTCAACAGAGAGAAGAGCCAGAATCTAGACAGCCCAAGAGTGTCTGTGCCCGAGTGCCTGTGTCTTGTCTTTGTTTTGTATTATTTTCTTATACATCTCAGCAAGCCTGTGAGTGAAGTAGACATCACCATTGTTTTCACAGCCTATAATATAATTTTCTCTATTAAAATATTCCAGTTAGCCTCAAACCAGCACAAGTGTGCTTGACTTTTAGAGCAATTCATGAAACACTGTGGTAGACTCTGATTTTAGAATCAACATTGAGTGTTTTCCTCAAGGCAACAGTGTTTCAAACATGAAAAAATGAAGTTGTTAACATGGGTGTAGCAAGATGATCAGTTGTCTGTTCTAGCATTTTATTTATGAACTTACCCAAAATGCTCATTTTTTACCTGCCTGTCCCATTTGCAGCTGTTGACTGAAAAATAAATATGCCATTTATGTGGAGTTCCCAAAGAAATGGAGTCTGATAATTACTAGTTTTGTTAGTCTTCCAAAACGATGCAGACTGGGAGGTAAATTCTGCTGACAAAGGAAACCAATAAGCACAGAAGTGAGGTATTCAGTGTGAATCAATAGCTGTTAGTTTAAAAAAAAAAAAATTCCTTGCAGAGCAGACCTGCACTGANATCTGTGACTTCTGGTAACTTGTGGCTTTGGTTTATATGAGCTACACAGCCATTTCACAAGTTAGTCTGCTTGGATGGAAAACACAGCTGTGGGAACGCACTATTGTTATTTTCTGTACTGTTGTGCTCTAGTTACTTTCTTTCCTAGGAACAGCAAGGGAGCAGGCAAAGTAGGCTTCGGTTGGGATGAACTCGTTTAGTGAGTGAAAATCTGTTGTGGGGTGCTATCTTCCCTGTGAGCAGAGAAGGACTTAACCTGCATGTGCAGGAAACGCACTGTAGTAAGTCTCTGGTAAGGAGGTTGCAGTGAGTGTGTTGAACAACTATGTACTGGACGTGGCACTTGGTGCCATGGTCTAGTCTTGAGGTCTGTGGTAATGGGTTGGACTTGATGATCTTTGAGGTCTCTTCCAACCTTGCTGGTACTGTGATATTGTGGCAAACCAGTGCTGCAAGCTGAAGCTAGACAAACTCCTGCTTCTATCTTTAATAGTGTTGTGATGGTTTGGGAGTTACCCTCCCCCCCACTTTGTAAAATCACCCAGACTAGACTCAGCAGACAGGAAGTTAAGAAATGAAGCTATATTTACAGCTTAGCACAATATACAAGCAGATATATACACAATATACAGGAATATTTACAGAAATATACAAGTTAAAGGCAATACAGAAACACAATCCCCCTCCCAGAAATCAGAGTCCCCAGGAGGGGCTCCCAACCACCCTTCCACCCTCTCCCCACCCCTATACCTTACCCCAAGGTTTGCCTTACGTGCAAAATGAGTTTGGAGGATCGGCCAGGGGGATTAGAAGAAAAGTGGTTAGTGAGGTTACTCAACAGAGAGAAGAGCCAGAATCTAGACAGCCCAAGAGTGTCTGTGCCCGAGTGCCTGTGTCTTGTCTTTGTTTTGTATTATTTTCTTATACATCTCAGCAAGCCTGTGAGTGAAGTAGACATCACCATTGTTTTCACAGCCTATAATATAATTTTCTCTATTAAAATATTCCAGTTAGCCTCAAACCAGCACAAGTGTGCTTGACTTTTAGAGCAATTCATGAAACACTGTGGTAGACTCTGATTTTAGAATCAACATTGAGTGTTTTCCTCAAGGCAACAGTGTTTCAAACATGAAAAAATGAAGTTGTTAACATGGGTGTAGCAAGATGATCAGTTGTCTGTTCTAGCATTTTATTTATGAACTTACCCAAAATGCTCATTTTTTACCTGCCTGTCCCATTTGCAGCTGTTGACTGAAAAATAAATATGCCATTTATGTGGAGTTCCCAAAGAAATGGAGTCTGATAATTACTAGTTTTGTTAGTCTTCCAAAACGATGCAGACTGGGAGGTAAATTCTGCTGACAAAGGAAACCAATAAGCACAGAAGTGAGGTATTCAGTGTGAATCAATAGCTGTTAGTTTAAAAAAAAAAAAATTCCTTGCAGAGCAGACCTGCACTGATTTCTAGTAGTGAGTAAAGCCAGATCCAATACAGAGTGTGCAACAAAGGTTCACAATATCTTCTGTTGTCTTTGTAAGAAAACTAGAGAGCTGCTAAATATAACCATGAGAAATGGAAGAAGAGGGCAGAATCAGGCTGATTATTCCAAAGCCCACAGCATGCATGATTATGCAGAGTGCAATAATCTACATGGTGGCAAAGGGAGAGGTGTCTGCAGTTGCATGTTGCAATGGATAACCTGTTCTGTTTTGCATATTGTGGGCAAAAAGGAATATTTACACCAGCTTTTTAACTCCACATCGTCGTCCTCATCACCACCTGATTACTGGTTCCCAAATATTACAACATAAACTGAGGAGGCTGATGGTGTTAATTCTCTGCCTGTTGTTAAATGCTGGTTCTTTGTATATTTTCAGGTACTACTAAATGTTGTATGAATCTTTGTATGATTTCTTTGCAGGGTAGATGATCAATTGGTCTTTTGTATCTGAATGTTGACCAAAATAGAATTGTTTCTTATCAGTAATTCAGACATTTTAAATAAGAATCTAATGGTTTTATTATGTTTTTATCTTTCCCTCTCTACATTCTAGTATACCAGGAGGGAACTGGAGAGGACACCTGACTAACATTAAAGACAGGTAAATGCAATGTTCTGTTTAAAAGTGAGGTGCTGTCTTGATTATTCTCTCTTCTTCCATAAATTAAAAAAAAAAAAAGCAAACTTTCATTTTCTATGAAAATATTTTAATTCTTAAGAATATCAATCTGTAAGTTCCTAAACTCCTCTTTCCAACTCATTCTTTTGAATTAAACAAGACCCTACATGTGTATTTGAAAAGGAGTTATGCTAAGCAGAGCCAAGACACAAAAACGCAGAGAAAAAAAAGGAGCCACCATTTTACTGGGTGTCTTATTTGCTGTTTAGGAATTAAAGACTTAATTATTTGGTTGGCTTTATAATAGTATTGTTGAACACAATATGTAACAGAGCAGCTTTGGTGTGTAAATGGATGTCCTCTTGAAAAAAAGTGATACTATTCACACACACTCCAGTTAGTTTGTATATATGTAAGGCTTCTCCATTCCCACCTGATCTTCAGTGAAGACAAAATGATTCTTATTAGAGGTTTTCACAGGAATAATTTGAGTGTATGTTCCCATTTTAAATATTCTTATGTTTGGAATGTAATTCTGTCCTTTTGGCAGCTATCAATGTATTAATTACAATAATGTCCCCAATGGACTGTGGAGGTTTTTTTTGGTGATTTATAAAAATATAGTATGTTGCATACTCTGAAGTAGAAGCACATATGGAGTCTGCTGTTTTGGAAGCTGATGAAAGAGCAGCACTTCACTGTCCTAAGTGTAGGGGCTATTCACTGGGAGATGGATTATTGTTACGTATGAGTGTGTGTGTGTTATTACACTGTATTATGATAATTCATCCATTTCTGGACAACCTTTTTCAGCCTTCAGAGTTTTAAAATTCTGAGGTTGATTGTCTTGGTTGAGAGGTGGCTTGATATTGTCTGTAAACTCTGTGACAGTCTTTGAGAGCTAAATTTAGATCACCTTACATTTTATCATGGATTAATCTGTGAACAAAGTGGTGACAAAGTGCTATGTGGTAGTTACTTTGTGATAACCGTATGAACATTTTTATTTTGAAATAGACAAGTTTGAGGTAGCCAACTTAGATAACTATGTGAATAAAATCAAAATGGTTTCAAGAAAATAAAAAACAGTCTAAGAATTTTTGGTCGTGTTTAAATAGCTACTGACAGAAGAGACCTTTAGGATTTAAGAAGGCAAAAAAGAAAGTCTATTGGGTTGTTTGGTTGGTTGGTTGGTTTGGGTGGGTTTTTTGATTGGTTGATTTTGGTAGTTTGATTGGTTGCTTGTTTTTTTGGTGGTGGTTTCAGTGTTGTTTTTTTTTTTTTTTCAGTTTGGTGGGCATATTTTTGTCCATAAAGGGCAAAGCCTCTAAGGTATCTCTGAAACTTATGTGATGATTGTAACTAAACTCATCTCTGCAGTCAGCTTAACTGACATCTTAAAACTTGAGTTAAAATATGTAGAACTATTTTTCATTATTTGCTTTTCCAACCATACATCTGATTTGTTACCTACCCCCCTCCTTTACCTTTCAGTAAGTTAGTAAAATTTAAGGTATTTCTTATTTTAAAACCTTTATCCATACATTTTCTTGTTTCACTGTTATTACAGCGGACAGTGCCCAGTTTGCAACCATCAGCTGGAGGACAGCGAACTCACTGAGGAGGAGTATAATAAGCTCAGAGAAAGAATCATAAGGGATGTGATACATGGGACTGACACTTTTAGAAAGACAAGCCCACAGGTAGGTCTTGCATGCCATCAGGTTCCTTGCCTAAGAGGCTAATATGTAATTGATGTTCAGGTGCTTTGAAAGCATCCCAAATCTTCTTTTTCTCTGCTTTAAATATTAACAGGCCATTGGATACTGAAATGTCCTATGCATCTTTTTTTCAGTTGTGCTCTGTAAAACGGGTTTAAATCTTGACTTCTTTTGTATTGTCTTTATTCTTATATTTTCAGTTTCAGCTGTAATTTTGATAGAATTTGAAAGGTATGGAAATATTTTATTCTCTCAAACCCTGTACTTTAAATAGAATAAACCCCAATAACTCAAAGTAAGACATCTAGTATTTGGAGCCTGCTAAAAGTAGAAGTCGTGGTGTTTCTTAAGTTTAGTATCATATCTAAAGCTTACATTTATGTGCTCAATGTTTGGTGTTTCAATTGTGCAGCTCTTTGCCAGAACCAATAAAAACCAGATATTTTGTCCCATTATCTTTCACAGCTAACCAGCTACCCCTCAGTTTTAAAGATAAATATTCACATGTTTTCAAAGGTCGTTGTAAACATCTGAGAGGGCTTGACCGGCAGCCACTGGAATGTGGTGGTTCTTCCTGGCTCTGGGTGGGGATGAGTGGTTCAGCGGCAGCACGGAGTGCAGCTGAGCTCCGCTAGATGGAGCCCACGTCACGTCACAGGGCTCCGCTTTGCCTCGGGAAGGGTTGGTGTCTTTGGCGCTGCCACCGCAGTTCTGCACCGCTGCTGCAAACACAGGAGAGGACACCAGCTTTAGTTCTTGAGGCTTTCTGCAGACACAGGCATTGTGCATGCGCAACAGTTACAGAAACTTTATGGTTTTGTAGTGCCTGCACTACATGCATCCTCTTCTTCAGACATCTAATCTGCACAAAGATTTTCCCCCTCAGTTCAGGACTTTTGGAATTATAGACCTCTATAGGTCATCTAGTTCAATCCTTCTGGAGTAAGCAGGGACATCCGCAGCTAGATCGACTTACTCGAAGCCCCATCAAGAGTCCCTAAGAAAGCCGCTGGCATCCTGGGGTGTATTAGAAGGGTTGTGGTTAGTAGGTCGAGAGATTCTCCACCCCCTCTGCTCTGCTCTGGTGAGGCCAAGCTGGAATATTGTGTCCAGTTCTGAGCCCTTCAGTACAAGAAGGACCTCAGGGAACTGCTTGAAGGAGTCCAGTGCACAGCCACAAAGATGGTGGAATGGAACGTCTCCCTTTTGAGGAAAGGCTGAGGGAGCCGGGGCTCTTTAGCTTGGAGAAGAGGAGATGGAGGGGTGACTTCATTAATGTTTATAAATGTGTGAAGAGTGAGTGTCAGGTGGATGGAGCCAGGCTCTGCTCGGTGATGTCTAGTGATAGGGCAAGGGGCAGTGGGTGCAAGCTGGAGCATAAGAGGTTCCATGTGAACATAAGGAAAAGCTTTTTCACTGTGAGGGTGGCACAGCACTGGAGCAGGTTGCCCAGGGAGTCGTCTTCTCTGGAGACATTCAGAACCCACCTGGACACATTGCTATGTGACTTACTCTAAGGGATCTTACTCTGGCAGGGGGGTTGGACTCAAACTTTCAAGATCCCTTCCAACCCCTAACCTTTTGTGATTATATGACAGGCCCTCCACTGCACCCCTGGACTTACATCATTTAACTGAATTGTACAGGGGAATAAAATTACCTGTTAAAAGGTAGCAATAATTTTAAGTATTTAATGGGTACTGGTATTCTATAGTATTATAAGATAAAGAAAAGAATGTATTTTACTGCACAGCATGCAGCTAGCACTACCTGTTCTCTTTGTGAAAATTAGGTTTGAGATTGGTTTATTAAATATAGCAGCAATAACAAAACTCTTAATCCCTTAATCAATTAGCTGTCTAGTCTGTGAAGTTTCCTTTTTTTTCCTTGTGGTGACTGCTATCTTTGAAATCTCAAATTTGTCAGTTACACTGGGCTAAATGAGCAGTACCAGTTGAAGGCAGGCAGATTTAGGAAGGGAGCTCTGGGTAGCAGGACGTTGATACCCAAGGTGAGCACTAGTAGAAAAGATGTTCCCAGTTTTGAGAACCTGATTGATTAAATGACTGCAATCTAACAAAATGAAAACTCAATACACTATTGTAAGTTTTTATGTCAATAGATTTTTGTTAGTCCATTTGATAGCTGAAATTCCATCATTTGTCATTCTGGGGCCACCCACTTGCTAGTTCCTAGTTGACCTTGTTCCAGTTCTGTATAAGCAAGCAGTCACTGAAAGGGTGAATGGGGATGAACTTGCTGTATTTACTGTTGGTTGTACAGCTCAAAGCCTGTTCCCTCAGTGAATTTTGAGCATGGATGTAGGAGCAGAGGCAAAACATTTGTAATGTGTCAGTAATGTCAGTAAATTTGGGACATTTTTGTTGCCTCTGTGCTGTGAAAGCAGATGTGTGGTGAGGACAATATGCTGCCCATTTTAGGTGTGCCAGACTGTGTGACTTCTGCAGCCAGGGTTTTCCAGAGGGGAAACTAGCTGAAGAGACTGAAAATAGGATGCGAACAACTATATCTGAGATGGGGGTTTCCATTTTCCAGTCAGCCACGCATTTTTGTAGATGCTGTAATTCAAATAGAAAACATTTTAACTTTCTATTCCTTCTTTTCTCTTAACTAGTTTTCTCCAGTGCAAATGTGTCCCTTGCAGTGAAGTGATCATTCAGGGGAACAGGTTCTTGAGGATCCCCCAGCAGCAATCTGTTGTGCTGTAACGCATGAACTATAGAGCTGATTATCTCAGAAGGAAATACTTCTTGAGCATTGATTCAGATCTTTATGCACAGCTACTGAAAGGTCTGTTAAGATGATCATCATGTGGTGATCTAATACAGTGAGCTGCAAACCTGCAGGCTGCTGTAGAAAGTAAACTGTTGTAGCAGGACTGTCTCCTTTTGTACCAATGTCAATATGATGATTTAAATATGAGTCAGCAGTGTACCTAGGTGTCCAAGAAAGCCAGTGGCATCCTGGCTTGTACTAGAAACACTGTGGCTGGCCAGAACAGGGAGGTGATCATTCCCCTGTACTCAGCACTGGTGAGGGCACACCTCGAGTGTTAAGTTCTGGGCCCTTCACTTCAAGAGGGACAATGAGATTCTGGAGAGCCTTCTGGAGAAGGGCAAAAAGGCTGGTGAAGGGCCTGGAGCACATGACTTACAAGGAGTATCTGAGGAAACTGGGGTTGTTCAGTCTGGAGAAGAAGAAGCCAAGGGAGACCTGATTTAGCTCATTGCTCTCTTCAGATACCTGAAGGAAGGTTGGAGTGAGGAGAGGGGCAGCCTCTTCTTGGTGGCAAGTGGTGGTGGCTAGAGGAAATGGTTACGAGCTGAACCAGGGGAGGTTCAGACTGGTTGCTAGGATATACTTCACTGAAAGGGTTCTCAAACATTGGAATATCTGCCCAGGACAGTGGTGGAATCTCTGAGGTGTTTAAGCAGCATATGGACCTGATGCTTAGGGACATGGTTTAGTACTGACCCTTCAGTGCTGGGTTGAAGGTTGGACTGGATGATCCTTGAGGTATCTTCCAACTGGATGTGTTCTGTGATTCTGTGATTTCAGTTGGGTGCCTATTTAGGCTGTCTGCATTTAATTGGGAACTATGCCATTGAGCCTGAGACAATACTACTGCTATATTGAGAGGCAGAATCGACTTTTGCTGTGATGACTTTCATCTTGCAGCTGCTCCCAGGTGTTTCTCTCAAATACGCAAATGCAGTCATTTACCCTTTGTGGCTACTTCATGTCCCCGAGAAGCCTGAAGGGACTGTTGTGCAGGGGGAAGGAAGCATATGGGAGATATGTGTGTGTGTTGTCAAGAAGGCAGGAAGAGATGGGCTTGTGGGCATGTAAAGTCCCCATACTCTGGGCTGTGTAAAGGAGTTTTACTTACTCTTCTGGAATTTGAGACTGGAGGGGGAAGAGGAAGTGATCCATTCATCTCAGTGTTATTTTTGCAACTGATTGAGGTTGTACTGTTTCCAAGGAGCCTTGAAAATAAAGCCGTCTTGGACTGATACTTTTTCTATAATTCTTTAATTCTTCTTCTCATGTGCACGTTTCCCAAGTCCATGGTTTGTCCCAAAGCCCTGTATAGTATTTGTCAGTCATGTTCTGAATGGAGTAATTTATTATTTCCAAAACCTCTACTCCAAATCCTAAGAAGATTGTGTCTGATAGTCTATCCTAACCTCATGTGTCAGAGCCTCCAGCGTGACCTCATTCTTCTACCTGCTTTGTTGAATCTCAACTTAATGGTCAAAGTCTGCTAACTTGCCTGCACTTGAGCTGTTTCCAGGGTGAGCTACCCTTACCTGCCCTGAGATGCTTGAATTATTATGGCTGTCCATTTTCCACCTGGATGTCATGGCTTCTTTGAGCTCAGGCAAAAAGAGAATGGTAGTTGATTCAGTTAGGCCTGCTGTATCTCTTGAGATGATGAGAGGTGGAAGAGGAGAAATCCCCTTCCCAGCAAACAGCTGATACTGCGTGCCCAGGTAGTGCCACAGCTCAGGCTGTATGTGCTGTTTACCTCCTCTGCTTTATATGTTATCTTCTCCTTGTAACTGCAGGGAGTGAAGAACTTTCTGAAGGGAGAAAACAAGGAAGAAAAAGACTGGGTAGAATTTCTCCTGGTTGTTCATGTGCCTTCTTTCCACCCACATATGTTCAACACTGCAGCAAAGGGATTGGATTCCCAGTTAAGTGTTTGTTCTCTACAGTAGGAGTGCAAACATTTGGCATGCTGCTGAATGTTGCTAATTCCCTTGCACTGGGATGGGGGCTGTTCTGGGCTGGAACAGTTCCTGTTGTTTCTTTCCAGGTGGGAATGACCGAATGTCCTCTTGTCAGTTCTGGGGTAGGGTGGGTCACTTTGCTAGTGGATTCAGAGTTAGCTTCTGCAAGAACTGTGCTAGCAGGACTAAAAGCCATCTGATGCCAGCCTGAGTTGAAAGCTTTCTGTTAGTTCTGGAGAGGTTTACAGGGTGCTGAGCTGTAGTTCAGGTTAGGATTAAGGCTAAGCCTAGCCTTCAAGATAATGCAGATTTCTCAGCTTGCTTTTTTTTTTTTTTTTTCCCCCCTGCTTCTTTCTTTCCTCTACGAGGCCCAAGAGCTGGATGAATGCTAAGGCTGCCTTAGCCGAGCAAGTTAAAACTAATTTTTTGATGAGTTGGCTTAGATGAGCAAGCTATGACTAATTTTTGGATGGGAATGAGTTACTTGTAGGTAAGCTGGAGCTTCAGGGTGGTAAGGATGGAAGAACCTGTTCTTGCTGAATCTAGAAAGTCCTGGCAGCAGTATTTGGGGATTACTATTTAGGACAGCAGGTGCTGGAGAACTTGAGTTGTTGTTGGAGTCTTGCAAAGTCATTATAATTGAGTGAGAGCTAATGTTGGTAGAGATGAAGGGCATATTGGTAGCCTTTTTGGGTACGTGTTGGTGTTGAACTGTGACAAAGGCTAGGGTAAGAGTTGGCATTTGAGAATTAAAATACCTGAATAACTCACTTAATTGGACCATGATTAGGCCAAAGTGTTGAATTATAGGTGACACAGATAAGGACAGAAGTGTTACCCTAGTCTGCAACAATACTGATCAAAAAAATTGCTGGCAGCTCTTTGTCTGGTTGTAGGTTGGCTAGTGCTGAACATAGTCTGTTTTGCAGACTAGCAGATTGATGACTAGGTCCATTGCTGCCTTGTGGCTAATTGTTCCTTATGGGAAGCACATCATCCTTAGCTTGTAGATAAGAATAGGGTTAGCACTGAAACTAGAATTAAGTACATTTGCAGAAAGAGGTGAGTTGTTTTCAGTTCTGCTAAATAGGGCCACTGGATTAAGTCAGGATAGGGTTAGTATTCAGCAGGGCACAATCCTGTACTGCCTTAAGAGCCAGGTTTGCTGCCAGGCCCCAAGGACAGAAGAGAGCTGGTCTGAGCAGGGCTTAGGATTAGCTGTGGGCTTGTTTCAGTTGCAGTGTTTTGGCTAAAACTAGACTTAGTTTGGGATTTAGAGAGAACACTAGCCTCAGAGCTTGATCCACTACTCAGTCATTGCAGTAAGCCTAAAATAAAGACAGGTAATGGTTTGTGTTGGCCATTGAGACAACTGCAGTGACTGAGTGCTCAGAGTCTGAGAGCATTGCAGCCCAAGCTGCAACCTTTATCCTGCTTACTTTCCATCCTCCTGCCTCCATTTAATTCAGGATAGATGTTACACTCTTTGTATGATATGCTCTGCTAGATGAGAAGGAATGTCTCGGAGGAAGCAAAAAAAATAGGGAGAGGGGAAACCAAATGGGAAATGGCTGTTGAGAAACAAAGGCAGTTGGAATTTTTCTAAGATTTCTCTTGCATTTTCTTTTACCCCAGAGGCTTCTGATAATGGAAGCAAACAGAAGCACACAGAGTATTTGGCAGAAGGATAAAAGACTTAGCTGCTTCCTTAGCATCAAGACATAGATATAGATGAAAACATTAAAAAGTCAGCACATATTTCTTTCCCTTAATTACCTCAGTGTTAGAGAATCTTCCTTGGGGGTGGGTCAGATCTTCTGGGGTGGTCCATATCCCTCCTTGTCTCAATTCATATAGCAAGTAATGAGCTGGGATTTTGCTCAGGTCACTTGGTCTCCTTTGCCACAAAATGGTTATGCAGCAAAATTAGGCCATCCTACAACACTAGAATGTTCCTTTTTCCCAATAAGTGTCTAAACCTGTTTCATTGTCCCCCACAGTCTTTTTAAGATACTGCCCTGTCAGCTCTTTGGTTGGTTGGTGTTGGTTGTTTAGTTGGTTTTCGAACAATAGTTGCTTAGTTAAAATACAGTTGCTAACCATAACTTGTTTCCACTCTACATCTGTATTTTGCTAAGCAAACCTGAAAATATTATTTGCTCATGTAGTGATTTTTCTCAGATCTGTATCTGCCTTATGTTACCTAGAATGTCTAAGAAGAAATAGAGAGGAATTGAAGCATTTCACCAAGGTGTAAGAAAGTTATAACTTGATAAAGTATTTCTTTCTTCCTGTTCATTAGCTGATCAGCAGCAGACAGGACCTTAAACATGAAGTTAGAACAGTAACTTTTTACCCGAAGAATGGAACTAATGTGAGTTACCTGAGTAGCTAATTTTTAAGGTACTTTTTTTCATCAGGAACCTCTTAGACACATAGCCCTTTACTTGCAACTCATGCATTCCACTGAGTAGGATCCTGAGATGTCTTTGCATAATGCAGACTGCATAAACTACCATCTTCTTTTGCAATATTCACTGAGTATTGCAGAGTTCTCTGGTAGTGTTTCTAAATTAATAATAATTAGTGTGAGTACATGTTGATTTGAATGTTACCTCATGGAAACTGAACATTATCAAATGATCCTTTACCAGTTGATGCCTCGGGCCATTACCAAAGGTCCTTCTAAGATGAGGAGCTGATTACTAGCTGTGGTCAAAGACACATTCTTGTGATGCTGTAGAGGCCTATTTGGGACTGTCTAATATAGGACTTCATTATCATTTATGGTAATTAACATAGCTTAACAAGTTAGAATAATTTCATGTTACCTACCCAATACCTTATCTCTTAGTACTAGATTTGGTCTAGAACATCAGCAGTTTGAGAAGATGTATATATTCCTTATAACAGGTCCTATGGAAATCTGTAAAATACAGCTGCACTTTCTTCCTCTGTTATGCATTGTTTCATCTTTCTGATTTTGATGGTTTGGGAGTTCCCTACCCCCCCACACTTCGTAAAATCACCCAGACTAGACTCAGCCAGCTGGAAGTTAAGGACTGAAGCTATATTTACAGCTTAGCACAATATACAAGCAGATATATACACAATAGACAGGAATATTTACAGAAATATACAAGTTAAAGGTAATTCAGAAACACAACACCCCTCCCAGAAATCAGAGACCCCAGGAGGGGCTCCCAACCACCCTTCCACCTTCTCCCCACCCCTATACCTTACCCCAAGGTTTGCCTTATGTGCAAGGTGAGTTTGGAGGATCGGCCAGGGCGGGTAGAAGGAAAGTGGTTAGTGAGGTTACTCGGCAGAAAGGAGAAGCAGCAAGAAGCTAGACAGCCCGAGGCTCTCCGGGAGAGTGTCTGCAAACCTGAGTGTCTTATCTTTGTGTTGTATTCTTTTCTTAAACATCTCAGCAAGCCTATGAGTGAAGTAGATATCACCACTGTTTTCCTTTCACAGCCTGTAATATAATTTTCTCTATTAAAGTATTCCATTTAACCTCAAACCAGCACACTGATGCTAAATTGAATTTGGTTTTGTGTTCTGTAAAATATTTCATATATATGGAATTAGTACAGAACTTCAAAAAATGTTGCTGATTTTGTAGCATGACTCTTCTTTTATACCTTTTTTTTAATGCCCTAGCTAGTTCAGTGTTCTGGTAGGTTGTTATGAAGTCTTGTGTCAGGTTTTTTAAAAATCTAATCAATGTCACCTGGTTCTATTTTACTTTTTTTATATGTTGACACAAGGAATGAATTTTTAGAGATACTCTTTTGAAAAAGGTGTGTACATTAAACTCTACCAGATTGTTTTATTCTGTTAGTGATTAATTCAACCATATTGCAGTGTACAGATGCTTGGTGCACAGGTTTATAATTCTCTTGATTATTATTTTAAAAATTTATTTATAAAGCTAGCATATATATATATAAATATGTATTATATTTCTATATATTATATATGTAATATGTATGATTTTTTTTTTTACTATATTATATATTAGATAGATAGATAGATAAAAGTAGAACATATGGTGTTACTCAGTTCCTCAGAAGAATCATAGAATGGTCTGGGTTGGAAGAGACTTCCAAAAGTCATCTAGTCCAACCTCCTCTGCTATAAGCAGGGACATCCTCAACTAGATCAGGTTGTCCAGAGGCCTCTTGAGTCTCACTTTGAATATCTTCAGGCATGGGGCCTCAGCTACCTCCCTAGGCAACCCATTCCATTGTTCTACTACCCTCATGATAAAGAACTTGTTCCTAACACCCAATTTAAATCTGCTCTTTTGTAGTTTGAAACCATTGTCCCTGTCATTGCAGGCCTTTGTAAACAGTCTCTCTCCATCCTTTCTATAGGCTCTTTTCAGGTACTGGAAGGTCGTTATTAGGTCTTCCCAAGAGTTGATGTTTCTCTTGAGACTGCAAATACTAGCATAAGCATTTGATGGCAGTGTGACTTTTAAACTAGCATAATTAGCCTTGCCACCCTGCCAGCTGTTCATCCCTGCTCCCCTTTGCCTCCTGCAGCTGTGCCACAAAGCAGGGCACAAACACAAATGACAAAACACTTTATTTTCCTGTGGATGATTTGCATATAGATCAGTTCCTTGTTCAGGTTTGCTTCAAACATTTGTACCAGCCTAGCTGAGAAAGCAGCATGGAGGTAAATTCAGCTGTCTGGTATTTGTGTAACACTTTTCCATGTATGCATTACAGGCTGGTCTGTAACTGAGTGCTTGTCTGCCTTTCTAGTGGGAACAGTGGCTTCTCTATCAAGTTGATGATGCATTGCTGTTATTTCACTGTCTTTCTGTAATGCCTGCTACACTGCATTTAAGCATGCAGTTCCGTTATTTCCTCGTTAATTATTCTGTTAGGTGGTTTGCCCTGAAGTGAAAATGGTTCCAATTTAATGGTTTAAATCCTGAAAGCACTGTGAATTCAAAATATTTCTGCATTCACAAGGCTTTTTTGTTTGCTTCTTTAAAAAGAAAGCTTGGTATTGTCCCTTTCTATGCTCTTGCAGTTAGGATGGCAGCCTTGCAAAGATGAGGGCATTTTTCCACCAAGGATAGCAGCACAAACATTTTGCTCCTCCCTCCATCTTCAGTGTGCTCTGGAAGGATGTTTCAGAAGTACACTGCCTGGATTGTTGAGTTTTGCATTGGCCCATGTGACTGACCCCTCTGATGCAGACAGGCAGGCAGGAACAAGTCCTGTGACAACATTGCCTGCTGTTGACTGAGGACTATGAAGAGGCAACAGTATCTCAACCATCTTGTCAGTGTGCTTGAGGGTACCTTCCTGTTTGTGCTGGTATCTCTGAAGGCTATAGCTACAGAAATCTGTGACTCCTGGACTATTTGTTAACTTCAAACATATATAACAGAGGACAAACAAACTGTATGCAATCCAGGGTACACAGTGATACCACAGGCAGTATGGTATGAGTGAGAAAAACCTTCCTGCTTGTTAGGGTTAGAAGGGGATTTCCAAGCTTTGAAACCATGGAGGAAATATTCAAACCCTTTAGGCATAGCAACAAAGAGACTGAAGAGTGCTCCAACAAGGCAACTTGGTTGGATTTCAGTGTGACAGCTGAATTTTATTTCTCACGCTCTAATGCTCATTGCTGTGTTTTTCTTCTGATACCAAGAAACATTGCTGAAAACAAAGCAACTTACATGACTGTATTTTAGGAACCTCTTAAAGTGAATGTTTTCACCCCTCTAGGAGCTGCTCTTACAGCATTGAAAAACACCCTGTTTGATACTTACAGTTACATAATACTTAAGTAAGGTATAATACTCTGTTATTTAGAATTTGCCCTTTCCTTGCACTCTAGTACATTGTCATTTAATATGGAGATGGGAAGCACTGGGATTATTTTGTTGTACAAAGCTTAAAGTACTGTGAATGCTTCTAGAAACAATATAAGTTGAATACTGTAGTTTTGCACTTTTTAATTTGACTTCAGTTTCTCTCTGCCATTCCTGATGGGTGAGCATAAACTTTATTGTTTAGAGGAAGCGAGAAGCAGCCGTTCCTGCAGTGATTTTAATGTTTTTTACTGGGCCTTTTTTTCCTTTTCAAATCCATAGACTCATAGAATGGCCTGGGTTGGAAGTGACCTCCAAAGATCATCTAGTCCACCCCCGCCACCAATCACCAGGGGCATCCTCAACTAGATTAGATTGCCCAGAGCCCTGTCAAGCCTCACCTTGAGTATCTCCAGGGATGGGGCCTCAGCTCCTCTCTGGGTAACCTGTTCCAGTGTTCTACCACCCTCATGGTAAAGAACTTGTTCCTAACATCGATTCCATGTGTTCCTATGAAAACAATAGCCTTTCTTTTATTTAAAAGTCCTCTGTGGACTTGCTCATTTATCTCCTTACTATGTTATATCACCTATATTACCTGTGTGAAAAGGTGATCTCAGTAGTCTCACTTGCTACCAGTCTTAATTCTGTTCCATGTTCTGCCTGAAGTTTTGTGGCAGGACAAAACTCTGTGTGCTGACCTAAACGGGGGAACCAGTGCAGGCTAAAGGCTGTTAATTGTTTCAGTGCATGATGGCTCAGTTCTTTATGCACTTCAATTTTTGTCCCTGTGCCAGCAAATCTGTTTCTGTCAGTAGAGGAGGTGGCAAGGCTAGGAACAGCATGGCTGAGGGTAGGCAGAAGGTAGAAACACCTCTCTCTGTGGCAGCACCAGTACATACCAGTGTAAAATGGTGGCGAAATAGTGCATGAGTCATCCAGCTGGTGTGGAGTACCAAAAAAATGTGAGACTGTTTTTTGCCTTTGCTGAGATATGAATGGATTTGAGCCATCAACACACTAGTGGTTAAACAAAAAAATACTTTAAATGTCTTTAATTATTCATGTGAAGATAAATTCCATTGTGGGTTTGTTATGGCAGGCTCTTACTTCCAGACTGATTTAGTCACAGTGGTGGTGTCCATTTGCAAAGATAAGCTTTCTAAGTAGAAGGTGCACTGAATCATTTCTGACAGTTGCATAATTGGCTTTCCCCTATTTTTCCAGCTAGACAGTGAATGAAATCAGGTGAGGTTCTTTTTAAATTCCCTTTTCTTTTGTACATGATGTGAAGCAGGATATCTCTGTAGCCTGTTGTGAGCATCCTGCTGCATTGCATGTTCTGCTGCAGCAGGGAGACACATTTACATGGTGCCCTGACTGCTGTAGGAAGTCTTGGGCTGCATTAACAGCCTCAGTGTATTGCAGCACTTCTCTGTGGCCCCTCAGCATTAAGAGTCATGGAATCATAGAATGGTTTTGGGTTGGAAGGAACCTCTGACGGTCATCTAGTCCAAACCCTGCTGTAGTCAGCAGGGACATCCTCAACTAAATCAGGTTGCTCAGAGCCCTGTCAAGCCTGACCTTGACTATGTCCGGGAATAGGGCCACAATTGCATCACTGGGCAACCTGTTCCGGTGTTCCACCACCCTAATAGTAAAGAATCTATTCCTAACATCCAGTCTCTCTTGTCTAGTTTGAAGCCATTACCCCTTGTCCTATCACCACAGGCCTTTGTAAACAGTTGCTCTCCATCCTTCTTGTAGGTCCCCTTCAAGCTCTGGAAGACTGCTATTAGGTCTCTCCAGAGCCTTTTTTTCTTCAAGCAGAACACCCCTGGCTCCCTCAGCCTGTCTTCATAGCAGAGATGCTCCAACCCCCTGATCATTTTCATGGCTTTCCTCTGGACCTGCTCCATCAGGTCCATGTCCCTTGTATATTGAGGGCTCCAGACCTGGATGCAGTGCTCCAGGTGAGGTCCCAGCAGAGCAAAGTGAAGTGGCAGAATCACCTCTCTGTGTTTGCTGGCAATGCTTTTGATGCAGCCCAGGATGTGATTTTCCTTCTGGGCTGCAAACTTACTCTGTCTGCTTGTGTCCACCTTCTCATCCATCAGCACTCCCAAGTCCTTTTCCTCAGGGCTGCTTTCTATCACCTCATCCCGTAGACTGTATTGATAGAAAGGATTGTTCCAGCCCTGGTGCTTTTAAATTTCTGTCCCTTCAGTTGCCAACTCTGTTGAAGTGAGTTCGAGTGGTGTTTCTGAGGCTAGGAGAGTAGACCTTTGCTTGGAAGCTTTGTGAGGCTCACTGAGTCAGAACAAGTTAGAAATCAGTTTAAGAACTGCCATGTTTGGTTTTTGTTCTCTTACCTGGAGAAAGAGATATGTTTTGATACATGTTGAGATGTTGAATGGATTCATCAGAAATGCCCTATGTCACAGCAGGACGTTTGGTTGTAAACATTCCTGCACCACATGCAGGTCATGCATTGCCTTCTCTGTTTGGAAGGGGAAGCCTGTGCCAATAGCTTGCTTCTTTTTGCTTTAACCAACCTTCATGTCATCCTTGTCCTGCATCGATGATTACTATATCTGGCTTCTCCTGATTAGCTGTGTCTTAGCTGTAGCTGTGCTCTAGTTTATTTCCTGCTTATAAAGAAGACCTTAAATTTCTTCTTAAAATTGCTAGTGAGGGAAATACCTTTAGAGAATTGTGGGTGAATCATCTCTTTGTTACTGTGGCTGTAAGTTCTGCATAAAAACCAGACAAATCCCCGTCTTTGAAAGATCAGCATCCTTCAAATTGTGTAATTTCTGTCTTTGTGCTGGGTTGACCTCAGCTGAACACTCCAGGTGCCCTCCAATCCACTCCATCATTTCTTTCCTTATCAGGATAAGGTGGAAGGGGGGGGAGAAAAACAAGATGGAAAAACATTATCAGTTAAGATAAAGACAGTTTAATAAAGCAAAAGCAAAGGCCACATGCAGAAGTGAAGGAAAACAGAAGATTTTTTCTGTTTCTCTTCTGCCTTCTCCTTTCTTCTAGCTTTTTTTTCCTGAGCAGATATCATATGGTATGGAATATCAGTTTGGGTCAGCTGTCCTTGCTGTGCCCCCTCCCAAGATTTTTGCCCACTCCCAGTCTATTAAAGAAGGGAACGTTGAATAGACAGCATTGAAGCACTGCTCAGCAATACCCAAAACAGTGGTGTGTTATTGACACCTTTCTAGCTACCAGTACAAAGCACAGCAGGATGAGAGCTGCCATGGGGAAAATTAACTCGCTCAGCCAAACTCAGTGTGCTCCTAGAGTTTCTGTTTGTGTGTATTTGAATAAGCCTTTGTTTTGCTTTTGGATTACATAGCCTGCTGCTCATTCCTGAGCTGCATGCTTTTCCCTGTGCCTGGATATGGTGACTCAAAAACTGCCTCTGAAGGTAGCAGACCTTGATCTTCTGTATTCTTCCTTGTATTGTGCCCTTTTGTTTGTTGGGGATTTTTTTTTTTTTTTTGTTTGGTTGGTTGTTTTCTTCCTGGAAAATGAAAGGAGCACTCTTGTGTGTTACTGGGGAATCATAGATGGGGATTTTAATCTGTCTGAGGCTTTGCACTGGAGTCTTCTGTATTTGGTGACATAAATTAAATGTGGATATTTGTCTTCTGCACTTACTCTGCTGTTAACTCCTCATCTCCCTATGTAGATAAGTCTACTGTGCCAGCAAACCTTCTCTCCATGTATTGCACAGTTTACTGGTAGTGAGGCAAAACAATTGAGCAGATCTGGGAGGCTGCTAGGGACACACTGCCAGGCATCTGTCTCCTAGTAGATTAGGAGACATGGACAGGAGGAGATGGCAAGGAAGGGTAAAGTACCCAAGGAAATGACACTGAAGAGGCTGCAGCATCTCCCCAGCTCTGAAAGTAAACTCCAGAGAGCCCAGAGCTGGCTCCTGAGAGGAGTTAAGCCTATCCTGATGCTTCTCAGCAGTACCCTCCTGGCAGTTCCTCCTCCATCTTTCCTGCTGGGAGAGGAGGGGGAGCCAAGCAAAAAGTGGGCAGTGGGGAGCACTGACCCACTGAACTGTTCTGCTGCTCCCCCAATTTGTTCTGTAGCGTTCCCTTAACAAACCCTTCCACTCTTCCCGTCAGGGAAAATCCACTCCTTCAGGGACTGCTCTAACTGTTAATCACTTGAAATAAAATACCACGATAAAATTTCTCCACAGGGTGTTGGGTTTGTATTGAACTGAGCCCTTAAAGGCAAGATGACATGTATGCTGTATTTCATAAAAAGTCTACTTGACTCTAACCGTGTCACTTCAAATAATATTGACATTTGTTGACATTGGGAAAATAATGGTGTATTGAAAGTGTTTACCATGGGCTTTTTGTCTACTTACACTTTGTTTTGTCTTTTCTATGTTTAGTCATCTTTGTCTCAAAGCTCTCCTATTTTACCTTCATTTGATCTGCATGTGTTTTCCTTCTTTTCCTTTTCCCCCATTTCAGACAGCCATCCAGTGGTGACTCATCTTATTTTGATCAATGGGGAATCCACTGGACGGCATAAACCCAGAAGTTAGGAATCCTTGTTTTTTGGGTTTGCATGTGTTTCTCCTTCTCCCTGCCACTGCCTTGGCTAGTGACTTCTTTCTGTGTCTTGGTGTCTCTGTCAGATGACAGTGAGAATATTTATTCATCTATATAAAAGATACTGAGATTGGGGCTTGGAGACATGGAGAAACACTTCACAACTATCAGTAATTTCTTGTTGGTTGAGATGATCGTTTTCTTGCTCTGCTTTTTACATTTTCTCAATAACAACTTTTATTTAAGTCATGGAGAAATGAAAGATCACATAAAAGGTCATTGATCCTAGTGGTGCTAGACTGAACCCTGTGTTGTCAGCGTTCTTGTCAGCATCCTTATCTTACTTTGTTGATTTGTACTCTTCATACAAGTAACCCATTGCCTAATATAATTTGTCATAAGCATTCTAATTTGAAGTTGGTGATCATTTGTTACTGCCTGGCAGCAGTGTATTTTCTGAAGAAAAACTCTTTCTGTAATTTTTTCCTCTGAGGAAGAATTGTAAGTGCTGTACAATTTTTTGTTTGGGTGCCGAGGAGATTAGTTAGACTTATATGGCTGTGTGGGAGAAGGCAAGATTAGAAAAGTGCTTCTGTAAATTTGAGCAGAAGGCATGAAATTTGCAACTGTTTTGAGTTCCCATGAAATTTCATTTATAGCCTTGGACCTTGAAACCTCTGTTACTGATAAGTCAGTCATGTTACCAGTCCCTGCTGCTCCAGTGCTCAACCACCCCCGCTGTAAAGAACTTTTTCCTGATGACTAATCTGAATCTCCTCTTCTCTAATTTCAAACCATTGCCCCTTGTCCTGTCACCACAGGCCTTTGGAGACAGGCCCTCTGCAGCCTTCTTGTAGTCCCCCTTCAGGTACTGGAAGGTTGCTATTAGGTCTCTCGGGAGCCTTCTCCAAGCTGAACAATGCCAGCTCCCTCAGTCTGTCCTCATAGCAGAGGTGTTCCAGCACCCTGATCATTTTCATGTCCCTCCTCTGGACCCACTCCATCAGGTCCATGTCCTTCCTTTATTGAGGGCTCCAGAGCTGGAATTGGTACTCCAGGTGAGGTCTCAACCAGAGCAGAGTAAAGTGGCAGAATCACCTCACTCAGTCTGCTGGCAACACTTCTTTTGATGTAGCCTAGGATGTGATTTTCCTTCTGGGCTGTGAGCTGACTCTATCTGCTCATGTCCAGCTTCTCATCCATCAGCACCCCCAAGTCCTTTTCCTTAGGGTTGATTTCTATCACCTCCTCTCCCAGACTGTATTGATAGTGAAGATCATTCTGGACCAGGAGCAGGACCCTGCGTTTGGTCTTGCTGAACCTCGTGGCGTTCATCTAGGCCCACTTCTCCAGCTTGTCCAGGTCCCTCTGTGTGACATGCAGCCATTTAGGCTATGCTTATTTATTTTAATAAGAACTGAATTGAATGTCTTTCTGTTCAACTCAAAGTTTTTGTTTATTTATTTCAGGAATTTGAAGCCTTTCAAACGTTTGTGGAAAATCGACTTCCATTTGATATTGTTATTGATGGGCTCAATGTTTCCCACATGAAACCGAGACAGATGCAGTGTGAAAATGTAAGTGCTGGTTAAATATTCATCAAGAGGTTTGTGTATGCTGATTGTAAACCAATTAGTGCCTAATTATTACTTACCCCCTTGAGAAACTGATCAAAGGTTTTTGCAGCACATTCAGTGAATTTCAGAAAGTTGTCTGGACTTCTCAAATTAAAAAATGATCAGTGGGAAGATGATTATTCTTACATATTTCACTGTATTGGCTGTAAAAAGTCTAAGGTATTGATAGTAATTTTAATTCCTAAGAACTTAAACTGTGTGACTCTTATGTTTTCATAGTAATAGGGATTTGGAGGAACAGAGTAACTCTAATTTAATCTAATTTAATCTAATATAGTTAATTTAATCTAATATAGTTAGGCTCATAAGAGTTCTTCTCACTTAAAATACCCTTTACTTAAACCACATCCTGTATAACTTTAAACTTTATTTCACTTCCTGTTGCCTTAAGCATTTGGGTCCTGGTCTTACATAGACAGCTGTAACTGGCTTCAGTTCTTTCCACTTGGTGGCTTGTAGAAGAATAATCCTGTACTTTTTTACCAGTGCCTACTTTTGAGAATTTCTGGTGCTTCCTTTTAGTACTTCACTAAGAAATGGCTTAAGGTTTTTCTTTTATCAATCAAATATGACTTTAAATTAGAAGTAATGAAATAGCTGCTCTCCTGTATTCCAAAGCCAGAATTTAAACTTTCATGCTCTTGAAATTACTTCTAGCAATTACAAGAAATGTATTTTTGTTCTAAGAACCACTTGAAAACTGTGCTTAAGCAGGATATGTTTTCATATATGTAGATAAAAGCAGCTGAGGCAGGGAGGTTAAATAACCTTGCTGAAAGATGTTTGTTTGAGACGCACTGTGAAAATTCACTGGCTGGTGAAGAGGGTACTTTCCTTGCTATAGAAATAGAAAAGGAAGTTTTCAAGTTGTTTGGATGGGACAGGGGAGGAAGTGATGATTATTTGAGAAGAATCCCAGGCACCATGTAATGATACAGTGTTTTGAGATGTGGAAGGACAGATCTCTGATGCCAAAGAGGAAGAAGATAAATGAATGTCCTTCCTCAGAGCATGCCTGTCACATTGTCAGAACTGTGAACAGGATCCTGAATGGTCTGTAACAGCTGGAGGCAATGGAGCAAAGAGCCAGCCTAGTTTTGGTGGATAATTACTGCTGGTTTCTGACAAGAAATCTTAGTAGGAGGTGTTAGTATGCTGAACAGCATAAATTGCATTTGTGTTCCTGTTTAGTTTCAGCTGTATTGGAAATCCTTAATCCTGTATTGAGATCCTTAATGCCAGGAAGCTCCATAAGGATGTGGAGGCATCAGCTTCCATTTAGGTTGTTCCACATAGAGACAGGTCAGCTCTCTCATGAATTCCAGGTATTTACAGATTAGGTGGATTTCCTTCATGCACAACTGAACAATAATTTGAGCTCACCTCACCAACTGTGTTGGTGCCAATTACTATTGCATCTTGTCATGCACAAAAATTGTTAATCACTGGAGCTTCCAATAGCTAATGTTTTGCTGCTTCTGTTGTCTGAATCTTGGTTTTGAGAGTGTGGAGTCACCACAGGAGAGAGCATGGGCATGCTTATTACTCCTGTGTTAATACCTTAGATAGTCACTGGCTGGATGGTGTCTTTTCGGGTCATGGGAAATGCACATTTGCACTCTAAGCAACAAAATAGCTCCTTCACTGCCCAGAAGAAATGCTCTTCTAGACATGTCAGCTACTAAAGACTCTTTTCTTGAGTCTCTCTATTCATTGAGATACTTCTAAAGCAGTTTTTATGATAGATGCCTTTATACAGATGTACAGTATTAAATTTTGAGTTTACAGGGTTTTTTCTTCCAATTGGAAATGTTATTGCAAATCTTGTTTTATTTTTTTCATGACTGAACTCCTGTGTTGTAATATGTCAGGAAAGGATTGTGTCTTTATTCATATTTTAGATACTTCAGGCAAGAAGGATGTATTCTTGTTATACTGCTCTTTTTTTTCCCCCACACTGCTAAAAACAGAAAGAAAAAAAAACAAAAAACACCAGAGCAAACCCACAAAGCAGAGCAATCCTTTTTTCTGTCTCCAGCCTTTTCTTCCAGATGAGGGAAAGAAAGGCCACAGGAATCTCTGCCTGTGCTGCTTTCCTGGTTACTGGTGTGGCTGCCAAGTAGTCCCCATCTGCAAATGCTGACCTCTCTGAACAATGTAGTCTATCCTTTGTCAGAAAACATCCTCTTTAGGAGGCTGCTATCCTCATGCCAGAGGCAGCTGAATGGAACATATGGAGTGGCAGGTTTGGGCTGTTCGCAGCCTGCCTTATTTTAAACCCTTCCATGTGCAAAACTGAGAAGACAGAGAGGAGAAATAAATGTGAGAGAAGTTTGAGGCAGAGCACAAAGGATGGGAAAACTAAGACTGAAGGCAGCTGAGATGAAGCTGGCTGGCTAGGACAGCATGACTGGCCCGTTTTGAAGACGGGCATGCTGTGACTCCTCAGTGACCTCTTCTGTTTGACTTGAGAGATGCTGAAGGAGCAGTATTTCCAAGGACCTATATTATATTAAAAGCTGCTCAATCCATGTTGTGCTTGTCAGAAAGCTAAATTATTTTAAGTCTCTAGATGCAAGTCAGTCAGTGCTCTTCTCAGAGGNGGCCTTGAGTGACCTGTACTCGTGGGAGACGTCCCTGCCTATGGCAGGGGGCTGGAACTAGATGATCCTTGAGGTCCCTTCCAACCTTACCATTCTATGATTCTTTGACTGCAGCTTCTAGACCCAGTCAGGATATTGTTTTGTAACAGTTTTTGTTCCAGCGCATAGTTAGTATGCAGTAGTGGTTTAAAGAGAAAATGAGATTGTTGTTCTCTATTTACAACACACTGTGACTGTTACTATATATGCAAATTGTTAAGTTTGAGACCATATCCCTTATGTGATTTAGAGAAAATAGCAAAATAAAGGGCACTGCAAAACACAGGAGCAGGCCTAAGATTTATGTGACAATAATATGGTAATTTAAATGCATTCCAGTCTTGGTTGGGGTTCGGGGGAGTGGGGTGGTAAATTTAAATGTATTCCACTTTCTGATTTAGCTTGAAGAACTGCAGCTGCTTTGCTGAAGACCAACTCTAGCTAAGTCATAGTAAATTGTAATTGTATTTAGGAATTCCTTAGGCATCTCGGGAAGGGGCTGGGTTGTGTGGACAGGGCACACGTACCTTGAAGGATGAGAAAAGAAGAAAAGAAGCCCAAACATTTAATTCCCAAAGTGTTCTGACATTCTACAAAACTTGGTACATGATTTCCAGTAGCCCCAAGCAGCTTCAGTCCTCACAGCCAGCACACACTTAGCAAATCATAATGAATATTATTGACTTGGCAGATTTACAGGAATATTCTGTGGCAGTTCCTTTAGTATATGACACTCTTGGTTTGTAATTTCACTCCCCTTTTTTCCCAGGTTTGTTTTATACTAGATCTGTTTCCTGGTACAAATCACTATGTGGTTGCATCAATTATTGACAAAAACAGGAGGTACCGTGAGGGTGGGAACAAAGATTTTGAGGGCTGGGGAATGATGAGATCATCTGATTTGAAGACTGCACACACAGTGACTGTAAAACTGCAACACTGAGCATTAGCCAGCACCTCTTTACAACCTTTTTCTTCCTTACTCCAGCATCTTCAATTAGACATTAAAGTTGACCCTTAATTAAAAGATATTATATGATGGAAATTATTTTTGCTATATAATCCAGGCAATAGGAGCAAATTTCCATAAAGTCCAAAATCATTCAATGTTGTAATTTTTTCTTTTTTCCCCTCATTCTGCTGCTGTTTGAGACTGTACCTGATGCGTGTTTGCCTTGATGAGTCAGTTGCTGTTTGTACTGTAAACATGGAAGTTTATAACTTAGATGTCCTTGCAGTTTAAGCAAAGCTGATTCAGGCTGTATCATGAGGTTGAGTTAATCCTTCCTTCCAGATGTATCTAATTACATAAAAATCCTTAGCCAGCACAATGACATTTGGTACTGTGTCCTCTGCTGCTGTAAATTCCCATACTGCTCCCACTTTTTACGTTGTAAAGGTTAAGAGAGGGAATTTCCACACAGTAATTGTCCAGTTCTCTTATTAAGAATTCTGTAACAGTTTTTGTTTACATGGGTTTTCTATCACAATTTTCTGTAGAAGTATTCCTTGGAAGTCAGGGGAATCCCAAGTGCAAGCACGAGATCTCAGCTCTGGAGCATCTCAGTCTGCTTGTGGGAGAGGAGCAAAGGAACTACAATGAGTTGTGCTCCAAATGTCCCTAGACTGTAAAGTGCTGGGGTGAGGGAGCATGACCAGCAAGCACAATTTAAGGACTACTTGGACATTTTTAATTTATATTCAGATTGGTATATGGCAAACGAGGTATACAGCCAGTGAATATATATTACAAATGTGTGTTGAATCAAAGCTTAACTCACAGTTCCCTGCTTCAAACAGTTTGGCTGCTGAGGTCAGTTCTGCCCTAACTTTCCCCTCTCTAATCTCAGTGTTAAACTCAAACATCTGAAAGATTGGTAAAGTAGTTCCAGATTGAGTTCCTAAAGGCTGACAGTGCACAAAGGAATAATTTTTGCTCTTGGCAGATAGTTCAAAGTGGTTGCTCCCAACCTTAATCAACATTTCTATAAAGGGACTACATAAGTTTATATAATTCCCATGTAGGCCTGTACAACAGCTGAAAAAAACAGATCCTTGCTGTTCCACTCCCAGCCCATCCCAGTCTGGGTGGCAGCAGTTGAGATGCCACCCCTGCTACACTTCCTGCCTGCAGCAGCAGTCAGCTCCTGCCCACAAAGCTACCAAACCTGCCCTTCTGCACTTCCACAGGCTGCCACAAAAAGCCAGGCTGTGTCTGCTGTACTTGGGGATGCTCCATGACATACATGGCATCTATTTCTTGTCTCTTCCAGGCAAAAAGCAGTTTGACTTGTTGAGTGAAGGCTGCTCTCTGAACAGAAGAGGAGGTCTTTGACTAAATGAACTGTGTTCACAAGTAGCGTAGTAATTATGTGTGAACAGATTATTGCCTTTCTATATGTTTATTTTTTTAAAAAAATACATTTACCAAGGGGATTTAAAGTTTAAAACTAATATTATAATTTTAGTTATTTTAGTAGTTCTGCATTAGTTATTCCTAGTCTTCCTTTGACAGGATGAAAAAGAGCATGTTGAGAGAGGTTGCAGCCTTAAAGGGAATGCTGAGAGTGAGAAAATAGATTCAGCAAGATATGGGAGAAAGTCAAGATGTAAGATAGTAGCCTACAGGAAAATGGTGAATGGTATTGTTAATAAAGTTTTGAAAAAATGCCAACTGTGGCCATGGAACTGAAGAACCTCAGTGAATTATGCTTTGTAAATTGAGCTCAGAACCATCATTTTGGTATGCACTTCATACATGCTTTCAAGGATTGTTTTACAAATGTAAAGACAAATATCAAAGATAATAACTCTTCAAATGAACTTTAAAAGGAGAATAAAATAACCGAAACAAACAAAAAAATGGGCAAAAACCAGGGCACCTATGGTCTATCATTCTCTTTAGTAACCCAAACCAATTTGGAAGCATAATTTTGTTTCTTTGAGATGGCTTGAGCCTATAAATCCTCTGTGTTATAAAAAGGATGAAACATTGAAACTTACAGTTTTGAGGGAAAATAGTAAGTAAAACTTTGTCTCCCAAGTACTGCTTACTAAAAATAATTTTTAGGCCACAAAGAAATTAACACCTGTGCATCCATACATAGTTGACAGTGACACATGCTAATATCCTCAGGTCTTCATGTCTTAATTCTTCCCAGTCTTCAAGTCAGTCTTAACTGCTGTATGCTTATGAGAGATCAGCTGCACAATTAGTGATGCAATGAACTTTTATTTGTCTTTGAATTTGAGTAATCTTGCAAAACAAGCCCAAAAAAAAGGTATGCATGGAAAGTATTTTTTTCTTTTCTTCTTTGACTCATTTGGCAGCATCTGTGATTCGTTCAAATACTTTAGTGTCTGTAAATGAAGCAAGAACTAAGTAGATCCATGAGTCATTCTCTGTTCAGAATCAATACATCCAACAGAGGTCGTATTTGTCATGCTGTTACAGTTCGTCAGTTCTTCCTCCCACCAACACTTGTCTTACCACTCAGCAAAGCAGCTGGACATGTGCTTGTTTGTGTTCATTTGCTCCCAGCCTTTTCCTTCTATTTTATTTTTTTAATTTTCTGTCTTCTAATGGTAGCCCCAGTGTGCATTTCCCCAGTAACGAAATATTTGCCCTATTGCTCAAGATTGGAGAGATTTCTATCTTTGCAATGTGCTTCATTCTTTAGATCTGTACTTTCATTTCCTTTAAGTATTGCACAAATTGTAAAGATTAAGATTCTTTGGTATGTTCACTGAAAATCACCTTGAGCCTCTGTATAATATGATCTTGGAAGAGAAAAGAACCCAAGCACTAAGGGACACTCTTGAAACCTCACCTATTTTTAGTGTTAGACACGTGTGGCTGGAAGGTTCAGTGTTGCATTCATCTCTTATCAGTTAATTTCTGAGGTTCCTTGAATATCTCAACAGGTGGACTGAGTCTTTTTTTTTTTTTTTTCCCCCAAAGCCAAACATAAGAGATCAATACTGATACACTGAAATTTCCCTCCTCTTCCATATTGGGGCCATCCTAAAACAGAATAAATAAAGCTCAAAAATTTTGGTCACCAGAACCAGAAGAGCAAAGCTCTTAAGCTTCCCAAGAGAGGTGAAAGAGACTGGATTCATTTGCCTGTGATACCTGGGGAAAGGCCTGGCCTGCAAGTCTTCCTTCTCTCCATACAGTTCTTCTGAAACCTGATGGTTTCCACTGAAAGAGAAATAGAAGGGCATTTAATATAGTCAGCTTTGTATGCCATTACACAGCAAGTGAGGGTGCACTGGATGTAAGTGGGTTGTATCTTCTAGAAGTACTCCTGTAAGTGGTTGGTATGTACACTTCCACCAAGGAAACGCATACCTTGAGCCACCAAGTTTGGCCCCTCCCATAGAGGTCTGCTGAAACATCCTCTGATGCTTCTGCAGTAGTGGGAGGGGAGAGTAGGAAAGAGATGGGACTTGGTAAGAAAGGAAACACAAAGTCAGACTAGGCTACCTGTGAGTGCAGGGAAACCTTAAAACTTTTATCTTCCCAGCATTGTGACATGAACGGAGATGCTGACAGGATTCCTTGACTAAATGCCTCAACAGTTGACTCAAAGCCACTATTTTTCTTTCTGGAGGTTTCCAATTTGATTTTGCATTTCCTGGTAAGAACAGAGCAGCAGAAACAGAGCAGGTTAAAAAAAAATCTGTCAGGCATTTTGATAACTTCTCCCTGTTTTCTCCCAAAGTCAGACACCCACTGCTGTCACCTCTCCTTACTATTTGCAGCCTGTGTGATTGGCTGTAAAGCTGAATAAAACCCATGTGATTAACAATCTCTATCAGTTTCTGTTACTTTTAATTTCTGCCTTTGTATGTGGCAATAAGAGCAAATCAAAAGTTCAGGTAAGTACAGGAGCACCCAAGCACTCATTTTTTTATGAGGGGGAATTGCATCATATCTTTCGTAACAAGAATTCTAATCACTAGGCACGTCAGCTTGAAATTAGCAAAGCAGAATCAACATGCCTTGGTGATTCATGTCCTAGTGAACCTGGTAACTGTAGCAACAGCTTGTTTGTTGTATACTGTAGGGAAGTCCTGCTAAAGTCTGGGTGATAAAGTCAAATGAAAGTATCTTTTGAACTGGGTGAGTGTCTGTCTCACTGTTTTCACTTCTCCCTTAGAAACCACAAGATGAGTTTTCTTTGGGCAACCCAACTCATTCACCTAATCATGGAATTATTATCAGTGTGGCAATGAGAGGTATGCTGGGCCTCCAGACTGGAAACCTGGTCTTTAGGGGACTGAACTGCTTCTTTAGAAGTGATTCTCATATGGAAAGTGTCTCTAATAGTGACAGTCTGCAGTGCTATTAAGATATGGGAATCGGGCCAGAAAATATGAAGGTTAGGTTACTATAGGCCACTTCTAGGTAAAAATGAATACTTGGCTTGAGCCTGAGAAATGCTGGGGTTTAGTGTCATGTTAAGTATAACTAACATCCTCAGAACAATGATTTTATCCATTCATGTATATATGGATGTATTTCTAGCTTTTCAAAAGCAACCAGGGTTTGGTTTGCACTTGGATTTTATATCACACAGACTTTCATTTCTTTTTCATTTTTTTAGTATCTTCCTTTCTTGATATGGTCTTTGTTCTACCTGAGTGTGTATGATGGCGAGCAGGGTAACTATTGGCCTAAAGAGTGAGTCCTTCAGGTTGGACTCAGGAGACCAGCATTTTATTGTGTAATGACTGATCTCTTGATTTACTGTGAACAACTCAGTTTGAAGTATCCTGGTCTTGCAGGTTACCTGTAATTAATACAAGCCAACAAGCTTTTAAAAAAATATTTATTTAGTTAAGTGTAAGAGATGGGATGAATATAAGATTTAAATAAAACTGAAAATTAATTGCACCTCAGAAAGGCTTGGGGGTCTGTGTGTGCCACTGCAGCAATCCATTGCAGTCCTCTGGTTAACAGTGAGCAGGAGCAGGCGACAGTGATTTGGCATCATCTTTGTAACTCTCTGCCATCAATGAAATCAAAACATGATCTGGAATAATGCAACATGGGAAATTCCTAGAAGCCTTGCAGGCATGTCTATTAATGGCTATAATCAGATCCGATCTATCCATATAAAACATCATTAAGCTATTATCATAAATGCTGAGACTCATAAGGGATTTTATTATTGGCATCATGTGAAGAACAGGAGTGATGTGATAAGAATATCGGTACCCAAAAAATCATAATAAGAAAACTATGGCCAGCTTTGCTGCTGGTGTTGTTCACATTTTCAGGAGGGGAAAAAAAAACCCCTACCAAACACATACCTACAGGCTGATTTCTAGCATAGGCAATGCTGATCTATATGGGTTCTCCCTGTGTCATATAGAACAAACTCTAGGAAGCAGGAGGATTTCGGGGACTGCTTCTAGGAGGCAAGTCACATCAATTTGACCCAAGCTGAACTAAGTGGCAGAGGTTGTCCTGTGTTGTAGAATCTCCTGAAAATGAGACTTGTATCTGCTGGGTCACCTTATGCACATCAAGCTAGAGTAGCAGGTCAGTGGCTTACTGCTGTAGAGGTCAATCTTGTCTATATGTTCATCCCTAACTCCATGTGTAAAGCAAAAGAACTTTCCTTGGCACTTGTGGAAACTCTAAACACTTTTCCATTTTTTCTTAACCTGATATTCCCTGTTGCTTACATGATTTTGCAACTTTTTAGATCTTCTGGCTTGTATTTCTCTAAATGATAGAGAATGAACTAAGGATTTTAAACCGTATATATGTATTTACTTATTAGCAGCCATGATCCTGTTTTGCAATAGAAATCTTTACTTCACATCCTCCAAGAAAAATGCCTACCTCAAGATCTTGCTTATACTGTGATACTGATCTTAAAAAATGAAAAACACCAGCATTTAATCTAAACAACTGAAAAATACTACATGGAAAAATAATTGTATGATATTTGGATAAAGTAGATAACACAGTACACTGGGGAGAAAAATGATGCAGATAGTTGTTAGCTGTGGTTCATTGGAATTTGGGCTTCTACATTCAGTGTAAGTTTGTGGAGAGCCTGGTGGGAAAATGGGTATTCCTTGAACATTGATTGATTGGTTGATTGGTTTGTAGACTTTTTTTCCACCACAGTCTTAAGTTGCCATATGTTTATGTTGCAAGCATGTATCACAGAGAGTCAGTCAGTCTTAATGATGCTAATTTACCCTGCTTAGTAGGAGTAGTTATCCTGTGCTTGTCTAATGTTAATGTTACTGTCCTGCTTTCAGCACAGGTAGTTTAAAAGAATCACAGATATCCCTGTAAAACTTTGCACTATACTCTAATTCCATTTATACGTGATGGCCCTCAGCTTCAACAGTTAAAGGAAGTGGCTTAAACAAAAGAACTGGAGGCTTTTGACATTTCCACTTCCTCACTGCTATGTATGTATCTTCATACCTTCATGCCTTGCAAAGTGAAAAGTTTTAACTTTCCATTGAGTGGACATCCCCAGATATTCAGAAATACAAATGCTGTAGGTTTAGGGATTTCTTTTTTCTCATCCCACTCACTCTCATTTCCACAAGACCACTCACTCAGCCAGCCTGGCTGACATAACCAGTAATAAGACACAGAGTTTTAACCCTTAGATATAGGATAAATTTGATAAACAAAATAATTCTGAAATTCTACCTCTTTTCTTGCACTTGAGCACTGAGTGTCCCAGAAACTAGTATCTGTATTCTTTCCATGGAAATGGACAAAAGAAGGAAAGATGCAAAAGAATTCCTCAGATGTGCTGGCTGATACCTGGAAACTGTAATGCTGACTCTTCAAACCAAAATTTGCTTAAAACAGATAGATCCTCTTGTGAAACAGAGGGTGAGTGGTTCTTACTTAGCTTATCTTGACCAAGCTGTTCTGGTGGTCATATTTTCACATTCTTACATTTATTTCTCTTGACTACAGGGTCAAAAGGTGACTAAAGTAGGAAAAGTGGTTATGAGGAGGTGGAGCTTTTAGACAAATGCCAAATGTCAATTATAATTAATTTGTAGGAGCTGACAATATTATCTGGTTGTCAAATTGCTGTATCTTATCTCTTGAGTTAAATACTTGAGATAAAACAATCTGCTGCTCAGTGTCCAGCTATTGAGTATTATCAATGTAAACTGTGATCAAGAAATGTATATTAAAAGCATTCAAGTAAATTAGATCTTGTGGATTGTAGCTATTGGGGGGGGCTTTCATACTGTCACTGCCTAGGATCTCCAGGCATGGGTGTTGCCTGCAGAGTTACTAGGAGTGAAATGGCATGAATGAGTCTGCAGGAATGTGCATTTAAAGTTAATGACTGTGTTAGGGAAAAGAATGCTGACCCATAGTTTACAGTCACTTGTGATACACTCTGCATCAAGTTTTTGCTGGTTTTCAGGAACAGTATGTAACTTGCCAGGGAGTGCAGCCTTGATCCACATGACACAGCTGAACATCTGCCTCATCGCAGTGTAAGGTGGGTAAAAAAGGTGTACAGAAAAGTCCCCAAAGTTTCCTTCAGCCTGGTAAATCCCAGTATGTTCTTACTGAATCACAGAATCACAGAATGTCAGAGGCTAAAATGGACCTCAAAAGATCATCTTGTCCAACCCCCTTCCTAGAGCAGGATCACCTATACCAGATCACAGAGGAACACATCCAGGCAGGTTTTCAATATCTCCAGAGAGGGAGACTCCACAACCCCCCTGGGCAGCCTGTTCCAGTGTTCTGTCACCCTCACAGTGAAAAAATTCCTCCTCACATTTCCATGGAACTTCCTATGCCTCAGCTTCCACCCATTGCCCCTTGTCCTGTCATCACCAAGCAGAGTCTGGCTCCATCCTCCTGGCACTCACCCTTTACATCTTTATAAACATTAATGAGGTCATCTTTCAGTCTCCTCCAAGCTAAAGAGCCCCAGCTCCCTCAGGCTCTCCTCATAAGAGAGATGTTCCTTTCCCTCATGTTTATGGCTCTGCACTGGACTCTCTCGAGCAGCTGTATGTACCTCTTGAACTGGGGGTCCAGAACTGCACCCAGCACTGGTATTAAATTCATTCCTTGGTCTTTCCCTGATGAAAGCCTTGATGCCTGATGATGAGTATAAGCAGGGTTGATTCTGGCCTCACAGCTGCTCATCCAGCTGAAACTTTTGTGTTAGTTTGTTTCTGCTGATTTCTGTCCTGTTGAAGCAAATAATTTTATATATTCTCTTTCATGCTGAAAAAAAAAACCCACATCTTTCTAGCCTTCAGAGTAATCATCACTCACTTAAGTTGTGTTTGCTGATGTATTTATTTCTGTTAAGAACTGCAGAATTGTTCTTATTGGAACAGTTGTTTTGAAAGGTAACCTCTTTATCTCTGGAAAGTGATCTGTGGCAGGCAGGTGGAGAATAGCACCAATGAGAAACAGAAGAAAAGCAGCTTGCAAATTGAGTTACAAACATTTGCTGCATGTTGCATTTAATTATTTTTTTCAGCTGCAAGCAATCAATTTACTGATGGGGTTCTTTCCTTACCTCCTTCACTAACTTAGGAGGTGCTGGGTTTGGAAATGTCAGTTCAGTATTTTGATGCTTTTATTTAAAAGAGGCTTGAAGTGCTGTCACAAACAAAAAGCTCAAAGAGATTTGAGTTTGTATTTTAGCTGACATTCAGTGAGGAAGCTATTTTTGGCAGTATGTGTGTCTTATGGTTTTTTTTTGTGTTTAACTGCATGCTGTGGGCCAAAGATCTTGAATGTCAAGAAACCTAAAGTAACTTCTGGAGGCAGAGAATCAAAGAGTGAAGGACATTGAACTTGGTGAAGTGTGTAGAGCACAAGTTTTATGAGGAGTGGCTGAGGGAACTGGGTTTGTCTAGTCTGGAGAAAAGGAGGCTGAGAGGAGATCTTCTCATCACTCTTTACAACTCCCTGAAAGGTTGGAGTGAAGTGGGTGTTGGTCTTTTCTCTCAAGTTACAAGCAATAGGACAAGAGGAAATGGCCTGAAGTTTTGTCAGGGGAAGGTTAGGTTGGACATTAGGAACAATTTCTTCCCCAAAAGGATTGTCAAGGAACAGGCTGCACAGGGAAGTAGTGGAGATCCTATCCCTGGAGGGGTTTCAAAACCAGGTAGATGGGACATGGTTTAGTGATGACCTGGCACTGCTGGGTTAACATTTGGCCTTGATGATGTTAAAAGGTTTCTCCCAACCAAAAGAATTCTTATGAGTTGATGTTATCCTACTCAGACAATAAGCTTGTTGATCTATGAGCATTGAAATAGTCTTTATTTTAAAGTCCTTGTGGAACTATCGAATTTATTAGAACATTGCTTATCACTGCAGTTTAATGTGCCTTGAAGAGCATCATGCCTATGCCTTCTGTACCAGTGATCTCCCCAGCTGCTGCTGCACCTTTCCTCAAAGAACAAAAGTACCTTCTGGGACTTTTTGAACCACAGATTGGAAGTGGGGGGAAACACAACGTCAGACTAGGTCAGTGACGCTGTGCAGACATCTGCATAAGGCAGTGGTGAGAGCTCACCTACTGGTGTCTTCTAAACTGTCAGTTTCAGTCTTACAAAGCTGATTTCAGTACTGCACCAAGTTATTTCCTATCTATGGAAAGGATCAGTCAAGCTTGTGCTTTCAATTCCGTAACACCCCATGATCACCACTGCCACCACCACCCAGAGACCCCACTCACATTTTGGATTTTCAGCACTTAAATACAAATTCTGCCCCACACTGTGAAAATCTAAGACTGGCACAGCTGCATATCATAGAGTCATAGAATAGTGAGGTTGGAAGGGACCTCAAGAATCATCTAGTTCCAACCCCCTGCCATAGGCAGGGACACCTCCCACTAGTACAGGTCACTCAAAGCCTCATCCAACCTGGCCTTGAACACCTACAGGGAGGGAGCAGCCACAACCTCCCTGGGCAACCTATGTCAGTGCCTCACCACCCTCACTGGAAAGAACTTCCTCCTAACATCTAGTTTAAATTTCCCTCCCCTCTGCCAGTTTAAACCCATTGCCCCTTGTCCTGTCATTGCAAGACCTTGTCAATAGTCCCTCCCCAGCCTTCCTGTAGGCCCCCTTCAGATACTGGAAGGCTACTCTAAGGTCTCCTGGAAGCCTTCTCTTCTCCAGGCTGAAGAACCCCAACTCTTGTAGCCTGTCCTCATAGGAGAGCTGCTCCATCCCTCTGATCATCTTCATTAACCAGGTTGGAAATGACCTTCAAGATCACAAGTCCAACCTATCACCCAATACCTTCTAATTAACTAAACCATGGCACTAAGTGCCTCATTCAGACTCCTTTTAAACACTTCCAGGGATGGTGATTCCACCACCTCCCTGGGCAGCCCATTCCAATGCCAATCACTTTCTGTGAAGAACTTCTTCCTAGCATCCAGCCCAATCCTGCCCTGGCACAGCTTGAGACTGTGTCCTCTTGTTCTGTCACTGGGTGCCTGGGAGAAGAGACCAACCCCTGGTTGGCTACAACCCCCTTTCAGGTAGTTGTAGAGAGCAATAAGGTCTCCCCTGAGCCTCCTCTTCTCCAGGCTGAAATGCTAAGAGGAACTCTTCTGTGGCTTTATGTTGGTGTAGACAACTGCTACAATAATAATAGGAATGGAAGGGTGTCCATGGAATGGCAGTGGAAAATGGCAGATCCCTGTCACTTCAGCTGGGATAATTTATCCTATTTACAGCCGGTGGCTCTGATAGTTTCACTTCTGAGGCCTGTACCAAAATAAATAAAACCTCATACTTTTCAATTTTTATGCTGTGTACGTAGTACTTGATGCAATGAAGCAATGTGTAGCGATCAGTAAGGAATGGGGGCCTACAAGAAAGCCAGGAAGGGGCTTTTTGCAAGGGCTTGTGATAGGACAAGAGGGAGCAGCTTTAAGCTTGAGGAGAGTAGATTTAGACTGGGTATTAGGAAGAAATGCTTTACAGTGAGGGTGGTGAGACACTGGAATGGGTTGCTGAGGTGGGTCGTGAATGCCTCCTTCCTGGAGGTGTTCAAGGCAAGGCTGGGGGAGGCCTTGAATGACCCAGCCTAGCGGTAGTAGTCTCTGCCCATGGGAGGGGTGTTGGAACTAGATCTTTAAGGTCCCTTCCAACTCAAATCATTCTATGAATCTGAAACAGCAGTGCAAGCAGAAAGAATTCAAGAAGGAGGTCAAAGAATAGTACTGATATGTGGGAATGCATAGCTAACTTCATGTCCTTTCAACTTTTATGTGTTTGTTTTCTTACTCTTGGATTAATCATGGATTATAATTATCAGCTAGTTAATCTTCTTGGTGTGGAGAGTTAATACTGGTAAACCTTTTTAATACTTGGCTAATCTTGAGGTTTTGGTACAAACCAGTAAGTGCTCAGGAGAGGTCTGGATAAAAAAAAAAAAATATTCTTTGTTGCAGTGAGTAAGAAGAAAGGTAAAAGTATGCAGTGGTATTTGTAGCTACATAGAAATCGTATCTCAGAGAAGATCAGAAAAAGAGAAATATCCTTGCCCATTTACATGACTCAAGAAAAGAGGACATTCAGAAAATTTAAAATCATGCAAGGAAACATTTTAGTGCCAATGCACCATTAACATGCAAAATTTAGAGCTGCTGGGACTGGGCTGTACTTAATTGTGAATTGAAAATTTCCTGGCTGCTGCCTTATCAAAATGCTGCTTTAGATTTCAGGTTCACCCCTCCTCTTCCATCTTTCTGCCTATTTCATAATTGCTGAGCCAACATTGTGGGTCTGCTTGGATGTTTAAAGCAACACTGCATTCTCCGTAAGTGACTGGGAAAGAAAATGAGCTTGTAGCTGGTCAACAAAACTTTTGGATTAAGAAACTTGATTAGCACTGCAGTAATTTACTAAACTCAACTTCCAAAAATGCCATTAAGCAACTAAAGAACATTTGTTTGTCCATATATTTCTTGAATTATTGCAAGAGTCAGGAAAAAAATGCCTTTTTTGGAATTTTTATGATGAAATTCAGCAGTCCTCAAACTGGCCATCTGCCTTTAGCTGTCACTCATGGAGTTCTTAGCATTGTTCATTTCATAACATGCTATGCTAACTACTGTCACTACCTATTTTTCTTTCTTTTATTCATGCAAAGATCACGATGAGGGAAGTATTACCATACAAAAGGAGGGCCAGAAAAGAAGTGTGAGCAGTAATGGGCACACTAAAAGGTTTTCCAGGTGTAAAGTCTGACAAGGTGACTGAGATCTCTTAAAAGTAGTGATCCATTCTGAAAAGACAGATTCAAAAATGTTAGTGTCTCCTCCACCTGATGAGCCCACTCCTGCTTCCCCATCCTTCATGTCATACGCAAACTTTAAATTTTGTGTTTAAGTTGTGTATATATTTCTTCTATCTCTGCATGCATCATCCCACCTTGGTTCAGTTAGTGCTTCTAAGAAATACTGCTTCACTATCCATCAAGTCTCTACTTGTCATGCCTTTTGGGAATAAGACAGAGCAGGATATGGGCAGAATTACATTATATATATTAGTAAATATCTATTTCAAAACCTGTTTTTTCTTGCATGCCTCTTTGCTGGGAAGGATAAGGACCTATCCCAATCTATATTAAGAGAAATTCCTAACAGTCTTTTCAAACCTAAAGCTAATTTACACAGGTGTGGTTTGTATTGTGCTGCTCTTTGAGCTGATCAGTAGCATAAAGAACAGGAATGGCTCTTCAAGCTGTTTTGAAATTGGATGTTTTACCTACAGTTTCTTATATGGCAGAATATAATGTTGGCTTATTTACAAACATAGTACTTCTATGCTCAGAACTGTTTCAGAGATTAGCTTGAGTGGGCTGCACCTTCAGTTGAAATCGAGTTGTGATTAAAGATACCTCTGGTTCCTGGCATAATAGCCAGGGTACCATGAATATAGGAAAATATAAATCACACAGAATGACAGAATGTTAGAGGTTGGAAGGGACTTCAAAAGATCATCTAGTCCAACCTCACTGCCAGAGTAGTATCACCTAGAGTAGGGCACACAGGAATGCATCCAGGTGGGTTTTGAATGTCTCCAGAGAAGGAGACTCCACAACTTCTCTGGGCAGCTCTGCCAGCCTCACAGTGAAGTTCATGTGGACCCTCCTATCCTCCAGCTGGCACCCACTGTGCCCTGTCCCATCATTGGACATCACTGAGCAGAGCCTGGCTTCATCGTCCTGACACTCACCCTTCACATATTTATAAAGATGAGGTCACCCTTCAGTCTCCTCTTCTCCAAGCTAAAGAGCCCCAGCTCCCTCAGCCTTTCCTTATAAGGGAGATCCACCATCTTTGAGGCTCTGCACTGGACTCTTTCAAGCAGTTCCATGAGATCCTTCTTGAGCTGAGGGGCCCAGAACTGGACACTATTCCAGCTTGGCCTCACAGGGCAGAATAGAGGTGGGGGAGAACACCTCTCAACCTACTAACCATACCCCTTCTAGTACACTCCAGGATACCCCTGGCCTTCCTGGCCACAAGGGCACATTGCTCATGGTCATCCTTGTATCATGCAATTGCTTCTGTACTTGACCTAAATCTGTTTACAGCTTTAATTTCCCCACTGCACAGAACTCAAGAGGGCTCATTAGATGGCATGTGGTTAATGGAATATCCTTTTATTTTGACCTGGAAGTAGTATGTCTACAGTTACCCAGTGCTGCACTTGAGCCAAGTCCTCCATTCAATGAGAACCTGGACTGTGCAGGGGCGCTCTGTGTCTTACCAGACAGTTTGGACCTGGCTGCAAAAGTGTTTTCAAAATGCCTGTGAATACAAACTTAGCCTGCAAATAGCAGAGCTATCTTTAGGTATCACTTCATCTTGCAAACTGAGGCTACCATACAATCCTCAATCTATTTTAAATCAAGTTGGGTGTCTTTGCTTCTGTCATTTAGTCTATCTGCTCAATCAGTAACCTGCCTTTGATTAATAGAGTTGACTGTGAAGTCAAGAGCAAAAGCTGACATCTAAAGATGTACTGCAAATGTTAATGAATTGTGATAAAGAAGTAAGACTTATCTCTAGTGAATGCATTCAGAGAGGGTAAGAGGTGTGGAGTCAATGTCAACAGGTTAAAACATGTTAACCACTGTGTGACTGCTGTCATTGATGTGTGAAGTGCTGTCACTGGTAGTTTGGCATGATGCTGTGGTGCTTGTTGCACCAATCTAAATAGTCCAGCTGTAACACAGGATACAAATATTGCCAGCAAATTCTTCCTGCAGTATTGCAGAGATCTCCAGCGTCATAAGTGATAATTCCCAAGAGTTAGCTGTTGGCTATCTCAAGAGTATAAAGTAAACCAGGCTGATTAAGCTTAGTGACTGTAACTTACTCATCTGTTACTGCTTTCCCTTCTAAATAGTTACCCCCTTGCCAGTCAGAGGCAGATAATCTGTAGGGGATCCAGAACTGTGTATCCTGCCCCTGCATTTGAGTAAACAGGACTTTGAGACTAATTTGCACTGTGTTATCAGTAATACAGAAGAAGCAGCTTCCATTGTGTTTGGTGCTGTGATAATGATATTGAATCTGCCTTGGTGAAATTACCAGGTTCACTGAGAAAATCCAGCTTGTCTTGCAAGCAACACCCTTGCCTTCCCTGGGTAACTGGCTATGCCATGGGAAAAAAACCTCCTGCTTCTCATCATCTCTTGCTCTCCTGTGTGGTACTAAAATACACAGGTTTAATGAGCTTCTTTGTTTACAGGATGTAAAAACAGAAGTAAAACTGATAAAGCTGTAGGTCACATTAATGTGGTGATGGTGGGAACTGATTACTTGCCAATATTCATGGTCAGCCCCATCTAACAATGTATTTATGGTAGTTCTGGTCAGCATTGAGGTTTCCTTTGTAGCTTCACAGCTACAGTGATGGGTGGGAGGCAGCACTAACAGGTGAAAATTACAGTGATAGAGCAGTTTGTTGCCGTTATTAGCAGATAATCTGATTGTAGGTGTATTTTATTTTTAAATGGCAGTTTGTGAAGCCAAATGTTTAGAGAATAGCAACCATGATTTATTAATAACAAACTTGATTTAAAACTTTTTTTGAGGTGATTGCTTCCTCATGCTATACCATCATGCTATATACAGGTGAGCCACTACTCTTTGAGTCACTGAATGGCGTGTCTCCAGTCAGCGATGTTTAGGGGTTTCCCATCTGATAAGTGGGAAACCATTAGTAGTCTCCAAGGAGAGGACCTTGAAGTCCTACTGCAAGATGACCTTTGAAACTGGGACACATGGTACAGCGTGATCTAGTGATCAGAACAAATGACTGGTAGTGAAGCTTTAGGAAATCAAGATCCTGCTCTGCTCATAGTTCCTTGTATGAGGTAGAGTAATCCGTCTTACTGGCCAGCAGGTCAAGGGAGGTTCTCCTCCTCTACTCTGGTGAGGCTGCACCTGGAGTATTGTGTCCAGCTCTGGGCCTCCTAGTTCAAGAGGGACAGGGGACTGGAGAGAGTTCAACAGAGGGCCATGAAAATTATTGGGCGACTGGAGCATCTCCTTTACAAGTAGAAGGCTGGGAGACCTGGGGTTATTTATTCTGGAAAAGAGAAGACTTGAGAGGAAGGGATCTTACCAATATATAAAGGGTGAACGTCACGAGGATGAGGGTGGGCTCTTTTCAGTGGTGAGCAGTGATAGGACAAGGGGCATCAGGTACAAACTAGAACAAAGGAGGTTTCACTTGAACTTAAGGAAAAACTACTTTGCTTCGAGGGCGACAGAGCACTAGAACAGGATATCCAGAGAGGCTGTGGAGTCACTGCAAAACTGCTTCTAGGAATTTGCATAGAGAAGTTCCTTTCTAATGGGAAACTGTTAATATTTATTCTTACCTGAAAAGTGCTTCTTTTAAGGTATAATTTGCTGGTTTTTAAAATGTAAAACTACTAGTTAGGGCAATTTTGGCTGCCTTATTTCATGTTTGCAAAACCTAGGCTTTTTACATGATGTGAGGAGTTCAGCAGCAGCATGATCCTGTGGAGTGTACATTTGCTGTCCTATTTTTTCTGCCTCCCCTCCTCTCTTCGCTCTGGCTTCTCTGATCCAGAAGTTCCTGCCTTGGTGTGTGAGCACAACTGTGGTTGTGCTGGGATCTGGTTTGACAGCATGGCCCAACAAACAGATTGTATCAGCACAACAGGTTATGATACAAGGGCAGGAGCCTGATAGCAATGGGGAATATCCATAAAATGGCATTGCTGCAGAAGTAAAAAATAACTGCTTTATGTGTGGGGAAATAACTCTTATCTGTGGGACTGTCCCAGTGAAAGATAAACATATACACTCAGCCAAAATATTGAGCAAACATGCTAGTTTTACACTAATTCCCAGATTAGGATGCAGAAATCAGAATTAAAACATACACAGTGAATACATATGTCTATTGAATCCAGTGGCCAAGAAGGCCAATGCCGTTCTGGGGTGTATTGGAAGGGCTGCGGTTAGTAGGTCAAGAGAGGTTCTTCTTCCCCTCTACTCTGCTGTGGTGAGGTCACATTGGGAATATTATGTCCAGTTCAAGAAGGACCTCAGGGAACTGCTTGACAGAGTTCAACACAGAGCCACAAAAATGATTAAGGGAGTGGAACATCTTCCTTACAAGGAGAGGCTGAGGGAGCTGGGGCTCTTTACCTTGGAGAAGAAGAGACTGAGAGGTGACTTCATTCATGTTTATAAATCTGTAAAGAGTGAGTGCCAGGAGGATGGAGCCAGGCTCTGCCTGGTGATGCCCAATGACAGGACAAGGTGCAGTGGGTGGAAGTTGAGGCATAGGAAGTTCCATGGAAACATGAGAAAGTTTTTTTCACTGTGAGGGTAGCAGAATACTGGAACAGGCTGCCTCAGGGGGGTTGTAGAGTCTCCTTCTCCGGAGATATCCAAGACCCACCTATATGTGTTTCAGTGTGATCTCGTATAGGTGATCCTGCTCCAGCAGGGGTGTTGGACAAGATGATCTTTAAGGGTCTCTTTCAACCCCTAACCTTCTGTGATTCTGTGATTATTTTATTAATTGAAAAAAATAGAAAAATTATTATCAGTGTGACAAGAAGAACCACACTGGGAGATATATCTGGTACATTTGTGCACAGCTAGTCTTGACTCCTCCACCAATCTGTGTGCACTCTCATACTTCCTTGTGGCTCACCCTGGCTCCATCAGAATGATTAGCTAAAGTGCTGTGAACACAGAATTGTTTTCATTGTAAGTAAAATGTTAAGGTGTAGGAGAAACTTGAGAAAGATCTAATTAAACAATGACTGGGACAGCACAGAATAATTGAAATCCAACTGGGAAATGATGAAAGGGATTGCAAGCAGAATGTATTCAGCAGGTGCTAATGAACAAGAGTTTCTTAGAGAAGTACCTAGCAGTCTCCACAAAGAGTTGATTAAAATGTCTTTGTAGTTCATGAATAAACAGATCCTGATGTGCCTTGTCAAAGGAACAGAAAATAAGACTGAATGCAGTGATAGTTATCTCTGTAACCCAGCAGTACTTCTAGTGCCTTGTTGTGGGGCCAGCAATTTTTGCAGAACAGCAGCAGTTTGTAACTTCTTGCTGCTCTGTCTCAGCCACACCTTGCCATATGAATTGAAGCAGCCAGTCTAACCATGCTTATTTTCCCTTCTGTGCAAAATGGCATCTTGTAACTGCTGTTTTCAGAGATAATAGTTTTTTATATGCTCTGCTGTCCAAATTTGAAAGATACTAATTTATTCTTTTTTAATGTCTTAATAAATTACCTTTTGAACAGATTATCCAACTGACTTATTTGGGACAATTAATGAGGCAGGAATTATAAAATATGTAGTTATTTTATTTCCAAAAAGCCTTACCCACAAACTACATACAAACTAGTTAAATTTGGGTTCTAATTCTGTCAGGAAGATCTTCACAAGGATGCTTATGGGCAACTCATTAATTTAGGGGAATCAGAAAATTGGAAAGGTTTAGCCACAAAATGGCTTTGCCCCACTTTTAAATAGGCAGCCTGAAGCCCTAGGGAAAGTCTGTGCTACTCGTGGTGGAGTAGAAATTTCAAGGTAGTCTCTGGCTTCTTTGTAGCAGTGTTGGAACTGCTCAGCATCTTGATAGCCTTTAAGAAGCTTCTAGATCTTCCCAGGGTCGACCAGGGTGCTGGGAAAGAGGCAGACGATCTCTGACCTGATCCTGGTTCCTCTTGGCACAGAGGTTTGCAGAGGTGCAGAGAGCACAATGTCAGTGGCACTTCTTACCACATCATGAGGCACTTAACTCCTTCTCCTGGTAAACTTGAAGCACTTAAGTTTCCAGGTAGTTCAAGCCCAAAACGTCAGGGCTAAGCTGGTCTGAAGCACAAGGCAGAGCACAACATGTTGTCCAAGCCAAGAGCAGTGAGGCAGAGCATGTTGTCTGAGCAGAGCAGAACATAGAGCAGAGAAGCACACACTGAGTCAGATGCAGCATAACTGCTTGCAGCTTAGCTCAATTTATATTATTTGCCCGAGTGTAATGGCTCCTTTGGCTACAGAAATTCACTAATCAAAATGGCATTTGCAAAACTGACCATATTAGGTGAAACCAGGGCTTGCTTACCCTTATTTGGCAAGACATTAGCAAGTACTTAAACACCTGTGGGTACCTGTTTATCACTTTGGGAGGGAACATAATGGCCCAAGCCTTTGTTTTCCTCCCACCTGTGCTTCCTCCATCAGCAGAAGGATGGAGCAAGCTAGGACATGTTTTAGGCCTATTAGTCTTCCAGGAGACCAACTGACTATCTGATGTTTGCTGTCTAAGCAATGTGGGACCATCTGCATAGAGTTTACTGCATATAGCAAGTTTGCATTGTGCAGTGGCAGATAATGCTATTTTTAGATAACATTTGGAATGCTACATTACTAAAATACTCTTGTCTTTTTAAGTGAGAGATAACTACTGCTAGGTTTGGTTTTGTTTTGGTTTTTTTTTGTTTGTTTGTTTCTTGGTTTGGTTTGGTTAGGTTTGGTTTTGTGTTTTTGTGGGCTTTTTTTTTTTTTTTTTTTGTTCAGTTTCCTTTATGACTAAAACAAGTGTTAACTGTGTGCCTTTCTTGAGAAGCAGCCTGGTGTGGGAGTAGGAAACCCTCCCACATAAGTTCTTTGACTCCCTGTAGACCATCTCTGTTGAGTGCTCAAGACTAAAATGAGATAAAAAAGCTCTTTAATAAAGTTGCATCAGGCAAGGGAGTGTGCAGAACAATAAAATTTTTCTCTTGTGAAAACGAAAATAGTTTCTATCTATTGAGTTTTAGTTGTGTAATTAAAGGTTAATCTCTGTAGTTAATCCACAGGAATAACCTGAATGCTGAAAGCCAGAACTGTTGGCTCCATAAACTCTGGATGACGCAGGGAGGGAAAGGCACAGGCAGAAGAGCCTGTGCGAATAAGCATTCATTGTTGAACAGGCACAGCTCTAAGAGGCTGGTGAGAAGTCCCTCTAAAGAAAGCTGGCACAGCAGTGAATATGCCACCTCAGGATGTTGGTTCATCAGTGGGTGGCTATTCTGGATGTGGCTTTCGTAAACCTTTAGTCCCGAGGTCACAGATTCCTCTTACTGCGGCTTCTTCGCCACAGCGCCACGCAGCTCACTTGTAGTTCTCCAGTGCTGACAGCAGGTGGGGCTGTAAAGGCAGCATGGCTTAGGGCTCGGCCATCCTCTTGGCACCAGCATTTCCAAATGCAGGTATTCATTAAACCCCAACGTGATGGATTCAGTTCCCTCAGCTGGCTCTGAATTGCTGAAATCCCCACACAGCCCTTCCAGAGTTCGTTCATGTTAGTCAGGCTGCCAGAGCCGGGAAAGTTTTATAATAGCAATGTATATTCTGTGTGGTAAAGCAGCTTCCTACAATGAATTGGTTTGGTGGGGTTTTGTTCTTTGTCATTAGAGAGTTAAATTAGTTATCTACTTAGTTACTGTTGCAGTTAAGAACTGTAGGAAATAAGGGTAAGCTAGAAGTCCCAGTAGTTGAGACACAGATGTGAAAGTGTTTTCCTATCAGTCTGCTTTTACAGCCAAGAAAACCTTTGGTTTTGCTTTGTTTTCTGCAGCTGTTTAATGCTGTTAACTGCCTGGCAAAAGGCAATGCCCGGCTGCTTGTACTGGGACGCAAACACATGCTGATTAACTCTTCAAATTGGAGAAAAGAGCTTATGAAGGAGATGCAAGATAAGGCAGACTTCTTCTTTGCTGAAAATATGTAAGTTGAAGAAAATGGCTAAATGTAATGGAGATTGACATCTGATTTATGTGCATTTTGCTGTAGTTTTTAATATTAGTAGCATCTGTAGCTCTATGTGTGGAAGAGAAACATCCCTTAGTATACTTGCTTCAAAACCCAATACATGTTAAAAATTGCATTACAAAGAATTTAAAATCACCTGGAATCATATTGACATCTGTATTGTTTATTAGGATTTGCAACTATTAAAACCACTACTGCGACCACAGTGGCCTGAACTTACAGAACACAAGAGAGCATCAGTGTACAGTCATGGTCTGCTGTGTTATCCCTGCAAAGGGATGAGAGGAAGTTTGTGCCTGGCCACTGTTGCTTGGTAGCACAGGAGTATGGAGAGTCTGGAGAACTGACTTCCTTCCTGTTCCCAGAGTGGAAATGGACCCTCTGGATCTCTGATTTAAGAAGCAGAACCCCCTTGCCCTTGTCCAGTCAAGCCTGTCCTTGTCTCTAAACTAGGTACTTCCCAACACCTCAGTGTTGCATCTCCTTGTCCTACTTTCCTCATATGAGTCTTAGTTTCCCTAAGTTCCAGCTCCACTTAGTCCCCATCTGTTAACCCTTCACCTGCCTCTGCCATTTCTTCTGTGATCCTACTTCCCAGAGGTTCCAATCCAGTTCTTTGTCCCAACAGCCAAAGCAAGTATTTTCTGTCTGCATCGTTTCAAATCTATTTTACTGCATCTCCTCTCCATTTCTGTCCCTTGTTCTCTTTGCTGTTGAATTTCATTGCTTTCTTTCCTGCTACCTAAGCACCAACAAAGGGAAACTATTACCCCAAAATAAAGACACTTACCAATCTTGTGTCTTGTCACTTACTATTCTAATAATCCACAGCAACCAAAAAATGGTTTTAAGCACAGTTCTGCACCAGATTCTGCAGGTATATGGTAATTCATGCCCACTATAAAAGCATTTTTAGAGATTTTTCCCTAATAATGTTTCAGTTTAATCTCAGATAGTGTCAAATATATTTTTCAAATAATAAGGTTGGACTAGATGCTCCTTGAGGTCCCTTCCAACCTCTATGAACCTGTTAATGTAGATACACTCAATGATATACACAAGGATTACAATTCATTATCAGTTGTGATGATTGTATTCCACAAAGCTTTGGGGGTATGATTATGAATTTTAGCAGTTTCATTCCCCATAACATTGTATTGGTAAGTTTTGTGGCAGAAGATGCATCTTATTATCAGGTTGTGATAAGAGAGAAGAATGCTCTGTGTAGCTTGCAATTAACTTCTGCAACTTTCAAAGGTAAGTAGGTGGTGTTTTACCAGGGAACTAGAGCGGCGATGGCAATTTTCAGTGTTGCTAATGAATAAATCCCAGATCAGTGTTTGATTCATTCCCTGCAGCTACCCGTGAATGACGTCAGTCTTTTCCATGTGTTTTGTTAAGCTCTGAAGATGATACCTTCTTGTTATATGCCACTCTTCGATCGGGCAAGCATTGCAAGTTTGTTACCAGAGACTTCCTCCGGGATCACAAGGCTTGTCTTTCCGACAGCGTGACGCGGCATCTGTTCCGTAAGTGGCAGCGTGGACACCAAATAGCCTTTTACTCATCTGTTGAAGGAAAGCGTATAAATTTTTTGGTAAGTTTCCTGCTGCAATAAGAAAGCACAAAGAGCATGTTCATTAAAGAGACACAACTTCAAACTCTGGAAGCAAAAGATTCTGGAGCGGGTCCAGAGGAGGGCCACGAAAATGATCAGAGGGCTGGAGCAGCTCTGCTATAAGGACAGGCTGAGAGAGTTGGGGCTCTGCAGCCTGGAGAAGAGAAGGCTTCCAGGAGACCTTAGAGTAGCCTTCCAGTATCTGAAGGGGGCCTACAGGAAGGCTGAGGAGGGACTATTACAAGGTCTTGTAATGACAAGACAAGGGGCAATGGGTTTAAACTGGCAGAGGGGAAATTTAGTCTAGATGTTAGGAGCAAGTTCTTTCCAGTGAGGACGGTGAGGCACTGGCACAGGTTGCCCAGGGAGGTTGTGGCTGCTCCCTCCCTGGAGGTGTTCAAGGCCAGGTTGGACGAGGCCTTGAGTAACCTGTACTAGTGGGAGGTGTCCCTGCCTATGGCAGGGGGGTGGGACTAGATGATCCTTGAGGTCCCTTCCAGCCCTACCCTTCTATGATTCTATGATTCTTGTTAGAACCTAGGAAACAGATTTGTACTTACAGGCTCAGAACTCTCATGTTTGCTGAAAATTCAGTGTATTCACAAAGCGTGTCACAAACAGGAAAATGTCCAAAACCCCCAACAAATCCTGCCTAGGTATTTAAAGCACAAATATAAATACCAATCTATGTATACAAATCTTTTTCCATTGCCCTAAGTGCCAGTGCTTTCATTTATTTTAAACTTTGAAATGCCTTATTTTGCTTGTGGCACTATTATAAAAGATTGTGCTTCTAATTTTACAACAGAAATTATTTAATCTTTATTTTAAAGACACAGGAAAATACAGGTATTTCAATATAATAAATTGCAGGAAAGCCCAGAACAGTCAGGTTTATAGTTACTATTCATCTGCAGAAATTAGTCTTCCAGGCGTAGTATCATCTTATAGCACAATACTGCTGTTATTGTCTAGGAGACATAGATCCTTGTGAGCCATGAACAATACAGTAATAAGAATGCAGCTGTTTTTTAAGACTTTTCTAGGGAAAAATTCATCACATGACATTCCATATCATGCAGGTGTTTGTTAATCTGGTCTGTCTATATCATTGCTACATGCTTAAAGGAGTACTGCACCTGTACAGATTAATTTTCTTGTGGCTTTGGTTAAATTGTAAAATAACATTCAACATTACAAACAGACCATAGAGATACAGGCTTGTAAGAATGACAGCCTTTCATTCAGTATTGCCATACATATGTTTCTTCTTATGGGACCAATACTGAATGTAGGGTTATCTGATTAACACAGCTTTAGCTACACCACCTTTCTTTCTCCCCTGTGGAGAGAGACTGGGAGACCTGGGGCTGTTTAGTCTGGAGAAGACTGGGAGGAGATCTCACCAATGTCTATAAATATCTAAGACTGAGTGTCACAGAATCACAGATTTAACCAGGTTGGAAAAGACCTTCAAGATGATCAAGTCCAACCTGTCACTTAATACCTTCTAATTAACTAAACCATGGCACCAAGTGCCTCATCCAGACTCCTTTTAAACACCTCCAGGGATGGGGATTCCAGCACCTCCCCGGGCAGCCCATTCCACTGCCAATCACTCTTATCTGTGAAGAACTTCTTCCTAACGTCCAGCCTAAACCTGCCCTGATGCAGCTTGAGGCTGTGTCCTCTTGTTCTGTCCCTGGTTGCCTGGCAGAAGCGACCAACTCCTGGCTGGCTACAGCCTCCTTTCAGGTAGTTGTAGAGAGCAATAAGGTCTCCCCTGAGCCTCCTCTTCTTCATGCTGAACAACCCCAGCTCCCTCAGCCTCTCCTCACAGGGCTGTGCTCCGCTCTCCTCACCAGCCTTGGTGTCCTTCTCTGGACACGCTCAAGCACCTCAACATCTTTTTTAAATTGAGGGGCCCAGAACTGGACACAGTACTCAAGGTGTGGCCTAAGCAATGCTGAGTGTCAAGTGGATGGGGCAAATCTCTTCTCGGTGGTGTGCAGTATTAAGACAAGGAACAACAGGTACAAACTTGAATATAGAAGATTTCACCTCAACATGAGGAGAAACTTCTTTACAGTGAGAGCGACAGAGCACTAGAACAGGCTGTCCAGAAAAGTTGTGGAATCTCCTTCTCTGGAGACTTTCAAAACCTACCTGGGTGCATTCCTGTGTGGACTACCCTAGGTGATCCTGCTTTGGCCAGGGGGATTGGACTTGATGATCTCTGGAGGTCCCTTCCAGCCTCTGATGTTCTGTGATTCTGTCATTTTGTATGAAAAGGATGGTCATTTTCACATCTTAATTCCCATACAAGTGATTTGAATGATTGACATTGCCAATCAGAGCTGGCTTCTAGGTTATACTAGAAGCTGTCAAGGGAAAGTACACTTCCAAGACTATGCATACAGAGAACCGTAATTGCTAGCCAGTGATGTTTCCTTTGTAGTTGTGTTACATATGTTGAGTTAGTATTGCTTGTAACACAATAGACCAGAAAAATGGTTTGTTCTATTTATTTGGCTAGATACTGTTGAAAGTGTTACTGTTAAACCCTTTTCTTACACCCTCCTCAGCACAGACCAAGTCCATTCTGTAAAGTATACTGGAAGAATAAATACAAGGTATCATTAATGTCATTGAATCCTATCAGTTCAAGCCTATAAACTGCACATCCTGAGTTAATCCTGACAGTTTCATTTTTAACTGAACAGAAAAAGAATCATTTTGCTCTTTCTAGGAATTAAGTGCATTATGTTCAGATCATTATTGTCTGGGGTTTTTTTTAACCATCTGTAATGACTCCTAGACCACAAAATACCAAAAGATGGTATAGTTTTTCTTCCAGTACTAAAATTTAGAATTTTCTCAGTGTAAGGAAATAAACGAGAGTTGTTAAAGAGGTAGATCTGTGGAGATTTCTAAGGAAGTTATTGGGAATTATAACTACCTCTAACTGCTATTTTAGTAATATATTGCATACAGTTTTAAAAAATGTTTTCATCTCTCTTTATCCAACAGCCTGCTCTCCCTTATGACTGTGTGGTGCAGACTACAGGTGATACATGGCATATCCCCTATAAAAACATTTTTGAGGAAAAATATTCCTATCAGGTACCGAGAAAATGGCTCTGCATTCACCAGAAATGGAGAAGAATGTAATTGCATAAGATGAAGCTGCTTATTTTTTTTATTTTTGGTGGTGACCAGGAAAACTCAGCAGCACACTTATGGGATTAATGTGTGAGGCCTGTAACTAAAGAAAACTCAGTAACTGCGCTTTGTCAAAATCATTCTTGCAGTAAATTTGTTAACATCGATGGTTGTGCTCTTTACAGGTGATTTCTGTAGGCTCTCAATGTGATATGAATTAAAAATTGTTTTTTTCTTCTTAGAATTTCAGATGGTGGTGGGTTTATCTTATGTTTTTTCCTCAGGCTTTTTAATCTATACCGAAATTCATAACTCTCTACTTCAAAAGAAATTAAGCAGGACTTGGAAAGTACCTTCAAAATTTGTAGGGCTGAGCTTACAACAGTGCTGCACAATATGTGCTACCAATAAAGGGAGCAAACAATGCCAAATGGTATGTTTACCATTTGCCAGACACACGTAGCCCTTAATACTTCCACGCACTAATTAGAATTCATTTGATCACACAGAATGCAAGAGATTTGTTATAGCAACATATGTTAAGGTTTTGTTTAGAAAAGTAAGGCAACAGAGGGAATGTTGTATGACTTTCACACTCTTAAATTTGCTGCTTCTGGCAAGATTCCATGTTACTGGAATAGTTTGCTTATGGAAATCCATTAATGTTTTTAAATAAAAAAATGGTGACGACTGTAAATTCTTTCAGGAAAATGATAGGGCAAAAGCGAATTTTGCAAAGAGATTTCTGTAAAACCTGTCCCAAGTTATAAAACAAGAAAAAAAGTTTATATTACAGGAAAAGTGTTCTAATTTATTATTTGTAAGTGTGTATATGGTAAACATGTTCATTTATTGCACTTACCACTTGAATGCAAATCTTTCTCCCTATAGAAATGCCACATTAATCTCGGATAAAATTCCATTATTTTGTCCCATTTATCTTCTATGCTGAATAATGATCTGTTTGAAACTGAGTTGAACCATGCATCTCTTTTTGTATAGTACCTGCAGTTCTGAGCTTTTGCATTGTCCCATGACAAGCTCCCTCAGGACTTGGCATTCAAGCATGTTCCTTGCTATTTTTTTCACATTAGAGGGGAAGGACATTATGGTGCTGGAGCATGTCCAGAGAAGGATAACAATGTTCGTGGAGGGCCTGGCGCAATTGAGCTACAAGGAATGTCTGAGGGAGCTGAGGTTGTTCACTCTGGAGAAGAGGAGGCTGAGGGGAGAGTTTATCATTCTTTACAGCTACCTGAAGAGAGGTTGGAGTGAGGAGGGGGCAGCCTCTTCTCCTTGATGACAAGCGACAGGACTAGAGGAAATAGTCATGCTGCACCAGAGGAGGTTTAGGGGGGACATTAGGAAATATTTCTTCACTGAAAGGGTTATCAAACATTGGAATGGTCTGCCCAGGGCAGTGCTGGAGTCACCATCCCTGGAGGTGTTCCAGTGTGGACACGGCTTAGGGCCATGGTTTATTGTTGACCCTTTCAGTACTGAGTCGAGGGTTGGACTGGATGATCTTTGAGGTCTCCTCCAACCAGATATATTTTGGGATTCTGCGATCATTTGCATTTCATCTTAAAAACTGTTTTAACAGAGATACCATAATACCTTCTAAATAGTAACACCTCCTAATTACACATTCTTGGTGTATTCAGGGAGGGTGTAAGTGAATATGGAACAGGAAGACATCCCAACATCAGTGTCAGAATCATTACTCTTTTTTTTTTCCTTTATGTTTGCTGCTAATACACTTTACTGTAAATCCTTCTAGGGAATTAATGGCCTCCTCTCTCTGTAACTAAAGATGGAACATTAATGATCAACCTACAGACTTTCTCAATTGCATACCACCTGTTCATACAGAGATACAAAGTCTCCAGATGCTCAGTTCTGACTGAGGTTAATTATGGACATTTTATTTAAGCTATTTGGGAAATAGCACTCCTTTTGTATTGCTCTAAGTCTACAAAATTCAGATTGCTGAAACAAGGCATTTAGAAATAACAATGAATATAAGGGTTTTCTTCTTACTATGTAAAAGGAATTCCAGGAGGTTTCAGTGGCAGTAAACCTGAGAGCCAAACCAAAACATACTGCCATCTACCAGGGGATATGCTTGACATCCACTACTGCTTATACAATGGTACAGTAAAAAAGCATGGATTTTTAATCTGTCTGATAACAGTTTATTAGATTGATTTATCCATGCTGAATGCCAGAAAGGCAAGTCCTCCAAACATTTCAGCAATTTGTACCCACAAAACTGGCAAGTGATGCTGATTACTCTTTGCTAGTGTGATGACTGAAGAGAAATTCGAAGGATCTAACACTTAGCCTGCTACATGCCTTGGAGACAGAGGCACAGCAGCAAGACAGATCTGAGGAAGGCTGAACTGATTCAGGCTGCACTAGCTATTTTGTGAATAACTTCATCTCCAAAGTCATCCACTTATTGTTTGCTATGTTAAAAATATGTCAGAACATTCTTCCTCAGGATCCTGCAACACAAGCTTTGATTCTCACATGGTTGACAGAGGTGATGAATACTAAACCAGGAGTGAGTGATTGCTCTTCTGAAGCAAAAATATACTTTGGAAGCTGACAACATTGCTATGTGGATGAAGGAAATTTCTGGAGGTGATATCCTTAAAGTAGCATGACTTATACTCCCATCATGGCCATGGTATTGAACAACTCTAAATCCTTTCTTGGTCTAAGTCAAATAACTGAATCTTTGATGGCAAACACTTAAGGATTTTCTTGCTTGGTTTCTTTTTGGCAGTCAGGGTGAATGATTGGTAATTGATTCCATTTCCCATTCCCTTTTTCCTCAAGGGGAAAAAAGAATCCAGTGTTATGAATGGAAGAGCTCTATATATGGAAGGACTGTAAGGGTAGGAGAAGCCTCCAGGACTGTAAGCCTGGAGAAACAGAGGTCTTATGAGACATAGAGGTCATAAAAAAATGTGAGTGTTGGGGAAGGGATGCACAGGGATCAATTGTTTGCTGTCTTCCAGTAAAATGGTGGTATCACAGAGTGATGGCAGATAGAAGGCTCAAATAAAAGGTGAGGTTTCAGATGAAACCACACAATGCATTGTTATGCTGAGCTACTCTGCCACGGCATGTCACAGATGCAAGAAGTGAGTCCAAGGGGAGACCAGCGAGGATTATTAAATAAACAGACACTACCTCTGCTTTGGGAAGTCCCTCCAGATGATTGGAGGCTAGAGGTAGCTTCAGAAGTCGAGCAGTAAAGGCTCTCTGGAGCTTTAATAGCTTTCCTCAGGCATCCAAACTCTTGTGTCTGGCCCAGCAGAGCTGTTCTTACATTTCCGTGTTCTCTGTCCCCCAGGGCTTGCATCATAACTTTAAACATTTCACATCATCCCTAATGAAGGGGACAGACTCTGTGCCTTACAGTAACAGAGCAAGACATTTTATTCTTCTATAGTATTAATACAAGTAAGGAAAAGTATACTAAAATTTTAAAGAAAGCAGACTTTTAGTGTATGGCATAGACAGAAAGCACCTGTAGCTTGCTATTTCAAAAAAGCATAAGCTCACTGAATTAACAGTAGTTTAAAATACAGGTGTGGATACCAAAACACAGCTTTTCCAACTCTTTTAATGACTGACTTAAAAAAAAATTCCTTCCCACAAAGAACAGGGGAAATCCAGGATTCTCAAAGGCATTTGGGGGAATTTCCCTGTGTATTGGACACGGTTAAGAAGTCTTAAAGATCACGGTAGAATGCAGCTGCAGCAACAATTACTTGTTATGAAGACCTTAAAAGACCTTTTGTGAGGTCAGTGTATTTCCTTGCTTTACAATTATCCTGATTGAAGAGACCATGCGAAACTCTTCTGATCAAGAGGGGGTTTGTTTTCCTGGCTGTCAGTACAGCTCACGACGATACTTTTCTCCAGTTTTCCGACATTTCCGCGCCTACTTTCTAAAGCACGTCGAACGTGTTTGTTGTTTTCCATGAATCAGAAGCCACCGCATCACCCGACAGCTGGCAGCTCCCCAGCGGGCCCGCCTGCTGCCTCTCGGCCCCCACCCGCCTCTCCCGCAGCGCAATCGAAGAGAAGGGGCTCTCGACCCCCCCGGGTTAAATGCAGTACAGCTATAGGACAGCATACATGCTACTCAGGCGGACGTATCGCGGCGCGACCGCTCCGCCTCCGCGCCGGCCACAGCCAGGCCAGTGGCACCACCCCACCGCCCCAGTGCGCATGCTCGGAGACCGTGCCGCGGAGCTGGGGCATGCGCGGTGGCGGCGCCGGAGCGTGACGGTGCGCGGGCCGAGCGGTGACGCGCTTGCGCGGAGCGCGTGCCCCGGAAGCGGTGCGGCGGTGTCTGTCTGCCGTGCGCTGCGGCCCTCCCGCTCTGAGCCCCTCGGCCGCGCTCGCCGCCCCTCCCCGTACCTGCCATGTCCCGAGGCTCCAGCGCCGGCTTTGACCGCCACATCACCATCTTCTCGCCCGAGGGCCGCCTCTACCAAGTCGGTGGGTGTCCGGCCCCGGGGCTGCTGCTGCTGCTGCTGAATTGCCCCGTCACGGGCCCGGCCTGTCCATGCTGCTGCCGCTTTCCGCCGAGCGGGGCTGCAGCCAGCTCGGAAAAGCCCAGCCGAGCCTGGCTGCCTTTGGGAAGGGGGGAAGCGTGGCGCCTTCCGTGTCTGGGAAGTCTGGGAGAAGCCTAGTGGAAGCCTGGAGTAGCTGCCGTCCCGGGCGTGTCGGCATCAGCGGCCTGGGAAGGGGTACTCGCGTGAGATAAGGAAAACTTAGACCCTGGGTAGGCTCGGTCGAGTATCCCCTGCCACAGGGAAAGACCTCCTGTGATTTCCCGGTATTTAGCTTCAGACCCTTGAAGGCCCAACGGACACCTATCCAGAAACTGCTTATTGCCCCTAAAGTGATTCTCTACGTTTATTTCGGTAAACTTATGACCATTGTGTTTTGGAATCAGGGAACTACAATAGGCTATTATAATGGGCTTGAACTGAAGTAAGAAAATCAGGTTTTGGTGATAACCCATGCTTTCCGTGAATGCAATGCGTTCTGTACATCATGGCCTGTGAGACAGCAGGCTTCACTCAACGTTCTGCAAACAGAATGCAGCCTCACTGCTTCTCTTCTGAATCCTTTGTTCATATTTTTACAGTGCATCAGGTTCTGCAGGAGAACTTCATATTGCTTTGTTAGCAGAATACTCTGTAACAGCATAGTAAGCTTGCAGTGTGGCAGGAAAGTTTGTTGAGAGCGCTCCTGAAGGATCCTCATAACAGGGCCAGGTGAATTGTTTTAGCAGCAGCATGCTGGTGCCATCTTCCCCTGGAGCTTAGTGGCTCTTTCCCAGCTGCTGTGGCTTCATGGCATGTGCATTGCCAGGGACCAGACTGCACACGTCGACCATGGTAACCGAGTTTCTTTTGTCTTCTTGAATTTTTCCTCAGGAAGGTGGTTGTGGAATGAGTTTCATAAACTGGCAGCCTATTGTCCTAAGAGTAACTAGGAAAGTACCAGTGTGTAGGTGTCTATACACAGCTAGAAAGTGAGCTGTACTAAATATCTACATGTCGGTGCTGTCTTACACCTGGAACATGTATAGGGCTTGTATGCAACTTGTGTAGTAAGTGTTACGGGTAGTAGGGGTAGTGTTTCCTCACATAGAATGTCAGTAGCTCTGTGATGGAAGAGTCATGGGCTCCGACCTGTTGCCATTAAAACAGGCTGGTTGGTTTGCATTGCATTTCTGTCAGTTTCTTTGTCATAGTGCTGCTTGTTGGGAATGGTTTCTGCATCCTGTAGTAAAGCGGAAACAAAGCCTTGGTTCTCCACCTCACAGGCATATTCATTAGGTTTATGTATGAGAAATGTGCAATACCTCCATGCCCTTTACCAGTGTCTTAGAAACAGGTGTCTTGAGGTGGACTTGAGAGCCTCTGCACACAGCCTGAAGCTGTCTTAAAGATATTTTAAGTACCTGTGTGCTGTGGGATGAAAAATACATAGATATGCATAGTTGACCTCAAGTGTGAGTTCAGCCTATCCACAGCCAGGTGGTAACTCAGGTACGGTGCCATGCTAGTGTCTATGTTGGCCTGTATCTAACCACAGCATGGAGAGAGATCTCATCTAGCAGAGAGAAAGGGTGAATGTTCTTTGTGGCATGTTTCACTAACCAGTAAATGCTCTGGTGCCCGAGAGTAATAAATAGAGTGCCATAAACACATGACAGTCGGCCCTTCCACAACACTGACTCAGCAGATTGAGCATCAAGATTTTGGTATTAAAAGATTTGTTATTTATTTATTTTGCTGTATTCCTCTCCTGTTGTGCAGTGTCTTCCATAGATCTTTCATAGAATGCAACTTCTAAACCTGCTTTCTCATTCCTATGATTTTAGATTAGCTTTAGCAATCTGTTGCACTGCTAGTTAGATATGCACTAAGGTTCAGTTTCATTCACATGGCTAAAACCTAGTTAACTTATGTCTAGTTACTTGCCTCTTGTAACCAGGTGTTAGGAAGTTCTGAATGTTTATCATATATTGCCAGATAAACAATTTTAAAAGTTTTTTCCTGAGGCTTTTGAAACCACTTATCATTGGAAATTTATCTTGTCAATTATATCAAGTCTTAATCCATTGCATTTATGTGAATAGTGCTGTTTAGTTGGCACGTGCTTATGTTTCATTTTAAAAAGTGAATAAAAGCATTTCGGTGTTGAAATGTATTCAGAAAATGTGTTGGTAGGGTTAAAACTCATCCTTTGTGCCTAGTTCTTTATTTAGTTTTTAATCTGTAGCAGTTAAAAGCTACAAAAGCAAATTACATTCTTGCAATGATAATAATGCTTGAAATCCTAAACTTGTGTGCTAAAAAGTCTTCTGTAAGGATTTACAGTCACTGTAGTAATGTTAAGGTTGGACTGTTTTGATTAATCTTTCTGTTTCAAAACAAATTCTGTTGTAATTCTAACTGAACAAAAGGGCAAACCATTAGAAATATTTGAAAGAAACAGTGATAGTGAGAAGAGTCAGTGATTTTAATTCCCTTCAGAAAGTTCTTGTGTGCATTGTACTAAGTCCATAAAGACACAAAGCGTTGGACAAGTATTTATTAAAAAGACCTGAACTTGGTGAGATGTTTCAGAGCTAATTGTTCTAATTAACATTTATCTATTTTGACAGAATATGCTTTTAAGGCCATAAACCAAGGTGGACTTACGTCTGTAGCTGTTCGTGGGAAAGATTCTGCAGTGGTTGTAACACAGAAGAAAGTACCTGTAAGTGGTCTGGGTTTTGGGGGGCAACTGGAAAGAGACAAACAAAAAGGTGGGAATGAAACTGTAACGCTGATTTATTTATTGTATTGTTTAAATGGTTCTGCTTATGACAAGTTTTAGCTCCCTTCAGTTTTACATTTCCTTGCTAAGTATTGTAATAATGGTTTTCTGTGTGGTTGTTGGAGTGTTAAAGCTGAAACAGAAAATTGGTTCTGTTGTACTTCAGCTGCATACATTACTGTGGCTTGTATGGGCTGATTTTTTTCCACAATGTTTCCTCATTTCTTTAATTCCTACCCAGAAAATGTTATACTAATAGCTTGCAGAACAGGTTTTCATGAGTGTTTTATCACAGTGGTGATGTATCACTGACAAAGGGGAGGGGGAAACATTTGTGTTTGAATGAAATAAGGGCCCAAGTTTTTGTATTTATGTTCTTAAAGTTTCTTCAGATGCAAAAGGAGTTTGATGTTGGTCATGCTCTGTCATCCTTTTTCAGATAGCGTGGATTTTATCTTCTCTGTTTCTTTCTCTGCATTCCTATTGACATAAATAGTGGAGAGCCTGAAGGACAATTTTTAGCTGTTGACTGATTCCTTGGGGCTCTTCTGTAGACATCAGATAATCCAGAGTGTGTCTTTTTTTGTACTTGAAGGACAGTATTTTCCATTAGACTATTTGTGTTTCTTCTTCAGGACAAGTTACTGGATTCCAACACAGTGACTCATTTATTCAGAATTACTGAAAATATTGGCTGTGTGATGACAGGAATGACAGGTATTTATTTCACCATCTTTTTTTAAGTATCTGAAGTATATCAGATTGTTTATGTAGTTTGCCAGCTTTGCATCACATGAAAGAAGTCAGTGCTCCAGAAGATTCATTCCAACTATCTGATTTTGAAGACTTAACCTAGTTCTGATGCATATATTTAAAGACGACTTAAAAGTTGAGCCTGGAATTTGCATTCTCATGCAACATGAGGAATAAACATGGGACATGTTCAGTTGAATTTGTGTTCTTTCTGTGTAGCTGACAGCAAATCCCAGGTGCAGAGGGCCCGCTACGAGGCTGCTAACTGGAAATACAAGTATGGCTATGACATCCCTGTGGATATGCTATGTAAAAGGATTGCAGATATTTCTCAGGTCTACACACAGAACGCTGAAATGAGGCCTCTTGGTTGCTGTAAGTATGGTGTATGAAATTAATCTTTTCTGTTTATTGTCTAAGCTTGCAACTTTGAGTGTTAGAAATTCTCACCTGTTTTCAAGTTGTGAGAGATAAGGATGTGACTGAAGGAGCCAGAGGGATGAACAGCTAGCTGAGAGAGCAGTGGTGGAAGGCTTGAACTGGAACCAGGATTTTACTACTGACTCAGCATTTGAACTGAAGTAACTGATGTAGCCTCTTTAAAGTGTGTGATACTATTTCACCTTAGCTTCTGTGGCCTGGTCTGTTTGCACTGCACAGTGATGTCTGTGAGTGGGAGATGCTCTTTTTTATTGGTGCCTGTGTTCTGGATGTCACTGTTAGGACAGATGTGGAGAGTCCAATTCTGCTTGTGACTTTTTTTATCTGAGCACTAGATCTGCCTAGTTTTTACTCCTCCTATAACCATGTGATACATATAATGAAAATAAATGATTAAAAACATTTCACTTGCAAACATGTCTACACCAGTCTCAGTTTATAACAGCAAATGCAGCTTAAATAAAGATGTGTGTAAAGCTGTGTTTTGTAGACATTCCTGGTCATTTGTGTTCTGAGGTTGGTTCTGATTTGTTTGTCTCTTAGATTTGACTGTGAGCAAATTAGAACTGTACTGTTAGGCTGTCAGTGAACTGAGATAAAGGATAATGTTTCCTCAGTTATTTTTTCATAAAAGACTCCATTTCTTTTTTGTTTTCTTGGTTGTTTTGTTAGGGTTGGTTTTTCTGTACTTTTAAGGAGAATAGTTTCAGAATTGATTAATCACTTCTTGTAATCATAGCAGGCAGTGGCAACTTGTCACTAAAGAAGTAACACTCAGGGTTGCACCACAGTTTCCATGATGAGGAAATTTTCCTATGCTTGTAATGTCCAGGAATGATTGTTTCTTTCTTCCTTTGACATTTCCCATGTCTTGATAGTACTGGAAAGTAAAAAGTGGGGTTTTTTTGTCCTTTTTAGTAATAGCTGCTCAGAAGCTTACCAGCTATAACTGCCAGTTAAAGCATAAAGTGAAAACAATTTACAGCCTTGACCTTATTCTGTTTGTGTTTTGGGTTTTCTTACAAGTATTGCTTTTGAGCTATTTTTGATATGTGTATTGAGACTGTACAACTGTAAATGTAGAAGTGTGGGTGAACATAAATGCACTTTAGTGATGTGACTAACTTGTGCTACTTGAAGCCTAGCTGACTTGAAAGTACTTAGTCAGATGGTCTTCAAAGAGTCAGTTTTATGTTCTGGTGTTTCCACTTTTCATTTCAGCTGGGTTTACTTTTTGTTGGGTGTGGTTTTTTGATGTTTTGGTTTGTTTTTTTTTTTTCTTAAAAGACGAAAAGGAATGTAAAGCAATTTTTTTCAAGATTACAGTCAAAAAATCTGAAGTCGACCCTTGATCTTTTAATATTTCATAGAATCACAGATTGGTCTGGGTTGGAAAGGACCTCCAGGGGTCATCTAGTCCAACCCCCCCCCTGCAGTCATCAGGGGCATCCTCAGCTAGGTCAGGTTGCCCAGAGACCTGTTGAGCCTTACCTTGAATATTTCCAGTGATGGGGCCTCAACTACCTCCCTGTACAGCCTGTTCTAGTGTTCCACTACCCTCATAGTAAAGAACTTGTTCCTAACATCCAATCTAAATCTGCTCTTCTCTAGTTTGAAGCCAATTGCCCCTTGTCCTATCACTGCAGGCCTTTAAACGTTCTTGTAAGGTTGCTTTCTAGTAGAAGGCACACGTTACTTAGAACTATTTATTTACACTCTGTATGTGTCATAAAATGCACAGGATGTGAACTGTGGCTGGGTTAACTTTGTATGTGGATTAAACTTTAGTATTCCTTGACTTTGTGGTTCTCTACACACACAGCATGGCAAAAATGTTTCTCTGTTTAATATTAGAGTACTGTTCTTTGGGAGTGACAGAAATCTAGTTTGCACTAAACTGAGTTGCACACCTGGTAATGAAATACTGGTAAATAATAGCAAATAAAAGTGGAAAACACATCTCTATGGGACTGTTTCCCAAAAATGTCCTGCTGTGCATGTTTTTCACAGGAGAGAAGCATCTAATCTATTCTTCAGTTGCATGAAATTGGTAAAATTGAAGAAAAAAAGTAAATTAACATATTTTCTCTTCAAGGTATGATTTTGATTGGTATTGATGAAGAACATGGCCCTCAGGTGTACAAGTGTGATCCAGCAGGTTACTATTGTGGATTCAAGGCCACAGCTGCAGGAGTTAAACAGACAGAGTCAACCAGTTTTCTTGAAAAGAAAGTAAAGAAGAAATTTGATTGGACATATGAACAGACAGTAGAGGTAGGCCAGCAGAAAGAAAGATTTGTTGAAGTGTTTTTAATAAATATGCTGTATAGGGCTTGCAATATAGGGGAATTCAGTTAGGCATTTCCTGTTTTCTTACAGTTTTGTATTGCTGCAGAGCAAGTATCCCAACCATAAAATTTTTTGCAGGTATTTTGTAAATGTTTAAATAATCATCTGATCTGCTTCTGCTTTTCATTAGCTGTGATTGTAGCACTCCTACTGTAGCTGGTGATTAGTTACTACAGTGCTTGATTCTGGTGATACCAGTGCAGTTTTCTTTTAATGGCACTTTATGTTAGAAAGCATTTCAAACAGGATGGGGCAATGCTTGTCTGTCAGCAAATGTAACACCAACTGTTATACCTACTCTTAGAACTGTAATTCAAATCCCATTGTAAAAACATATGCTAATTAAAAAACAGGTCAGTGAACTTAGAAATAATTCTTAGCTCTCTGCAGTGTAAGTGAAAAAGTATCTAAACAGTTCTCTTCCATGGCCCACCTGTTTCTCCTGCCAGGTCTTGTTCTTCTCTCATAATGTTATGTTTCCTGAACCACAAGATCAGCAGTTGAACTGAGGTGTAATAACCTAAGCAACTGTCTGCCTTGTGAGGTTAAACAGCATATTGTGTTAAGATCCCTGTAAGTGCTATGCAGATTCAGACCTTCAGCTAAATTACTTCTGAAGTCGACATTACTATGCAAGTACCATTTAAACAAAAAGTTTTCCAGCATAAACTCATGCATTATATATGTATCTTAGTAAATGTTCTTTTCCTTAGTATGTGATTTTCTTTAAAGAGAAGATCGTGAGAGGGTTAAGTAATTGTAGTATATGGAAACTGAATGTATTTGAAATTACCTTAGAGATCCTTCTTTATCCTGGCTAAATGTTTTTCACATAAAAAGTATTTTTCTATCATTGGTTATGCTGTGTATGTCCCTTAGTTGAGTGTATCATAGGATCATAGAGTGGTTTAGTTTGGAAGGTACATCAGAGATCATTGAGTCCAACCCTCCTGCCAGAGCAGGACCATACAGTCTAGCTCAGGTCACAGAGAACATGTCCAGACAGGCCTTGAAAGTCTCTAGAGAAGGAGGCTCCACAACCTCTTGGGGAGCCTGTTCCAGTGTGCTGTGACCCTTACAGTAAAGAAGTTCCCCCTTGTGTTGAGGTAGAACCTCCTGTGCTGCAGCTTATATCCATTGCTTCTTGTCCTATCACAGGGAGCAAGTGAGCAGAGCCTGTTGCCCCACTCCTGACACCCAGCCCTCAAATATTTATAAACATTTATTAAAATTCCCTCTCAGTCTTCTCCTGTCCAGAGTAAAAAGCCCCAGGTCCCTCAGCCTCTCCTCATAAGGCATGTGTCCCAGTCCCCTCATCATCCTGATGGCCCTCCATTGGACTCTCTCAAGTAGATTCCTGTCCCTCTTAAACTGGGGAGCCCAGAACTGAATGCAGTACTCAAGATGGGGTCTCACCAGGGCAGAGTAGAGGTGGAGAATTTTTGTTCTTGATTTTCAATTCTTGAAACTTCCATGGTATGGTGCAAATACTTAACTGCTAATTAATCTGCTGGTCAAATCTGGATGTGATTCTACACCTTTTTGCTGCCTTTGTGAAAATGCTGAGATTGTGAATGTAGATGCTGTTACTCTTGACAGCAGTGACAGGGAAAAACAGGTCTGTCAAGCAGAAGCAAGAACCGTGCTGTTGTAATGTTCTTTGCACACACTCACGTGGCCTCGTTTCTGAAGCTTGTGGTGCATTACAAGTAATGCTCCAAGGATAAGAATTTTGTTTGTTTTCTTTGGGTTTCTTTTTTTACAACTTTGCAGTCTTCTGCTAAGACATCTATATATAGTTTTACAGGATTATTGCAGAATCAGTGTAGTATCAACACACTGAAAATAAGCCTTAGAAAAGTCTTGTCTGATGTTCTGTACTTCCTAAGACATTGATGACCAGAATTAAATGCCGACACGTCAGAATAACTGACTGATAAGCATCTTATCTACATAGCTGGTTTACAGCACTTGCTTTTGTGCTAAATCACCATTTTAAGAACACCTCTTCAGCATTATGACGACCCTGCTGCAGGATTAAGTATAAGGGAGGTTGCAAAGAACACATTCTAACACGGGTTATGATTAGGATGGGAGGAGAAAAAAATACCAAACCTGAATGCAGCTTTTAAAACCAGCAAATGTAATTTTCATTACCAGAAGCTAAAATGGAAGTGATGTCTGTCTTGCCTGTCTGTAATGAAACATATTCTGTCCTTGAGACCTGAGGATTTTATCTATGAGTGACAGGAGGTTTTGGTTTTCTTGTGTGTGGTGGCTTTTTTTCCTACTGTGAAAATGACGTGTCCCTTCAGTTTTGGTAGATTGGGCTTTTTTAGCAAGAGAACCAGGGAGGGACTATCTGTCAATGAGAAACTATTTGAAATTTTTCAGCTGAGGTTTTGAAGTGAAAGGAAATAACTTAAAACAAGAAGGAATGATGGGTTGTTAATGCAGAAAAATTTTAGTGCTTTCTGTTTAATAAGAGGGAATTTTTGTCATCTTTCAGACAGCAATAACATGCCTGTCTACTGTACTATCCATTGATTTCAAACCTTCAGAAATAGAAGTTGGTGTAGTTACAGTGGAAAATCCTAAATTCAGGTAAGTGATCATTGTTGGTAAAACTTGGTGCATTTCTTTGATTATGTGCAGCTGGTTTTAACTTCTTATGTAATGGTAAATCGAGAGAAGTTCGGGTTTTGATGTTCTTTTTGACTTGTAACTCTTGAAAATATGTAGAGATAAAAGACATTGTTTAAAAAATATCCCAAACAATATAGTTTTTAAATGTTTGACATGGTTTAAGGGATCCAGTAAAGAAAAGGATGTCATCTGTTTACTGAAAGTGTATGGCTTTATGTGGTGATTAAAGTGTAGTTACATCTGGTCTAGATGATTTTTCATGTTTAAAATAATATTTTTGTTTGTACCAGTATCTGGAATCCAATTCCAAATCATAGTCATGACAATTAACACAGTGAAGTCTGTTTTGTATTCAGGAAAATTTTGCAGCTACCTTAATTTAAAATTTTTCTGAATGCAATCTTGAAGTTAGTGTTGTTTATCCTGTAACTGCAGCAGGTTTTGGCATCTCTAGTGTCTAATCAGTAGATTAGGAATTTGTATGATTTGGCCTAGCCTATTTAAATTTGCCAAGATTAAAAGAATCTGGATTTAGAAGTCGCTGCAGTGATCTGGAGCTGGCTGACCTTTGACTTTCTAAGCATGGTGCATTTCCCACTAGCATGAAAGCAGGACACCTGCAGTTTCCTCTCTGTTATTGTTTGAATCTGCACTATGAATTGCTTGAATTGCACTATATGCTGCAAAGTTACTTGGTCAATCCATTGAGCACCTGAAAATCTTCCTGCTGAGCACTACCTCCCATCAGATACAGTGTACTTGACAGCCTTCTTGCAGCACAATGTATAGCTAAAGAGGTATCTGTGAAATGTGGCACAATAGGTTTTAGGGGTTTTTGCTAATGCAGAAGAACTCTCTAGGTATGTCTTGTCTAAACTTCAGGTGGGTCTGGCTTGCTACAGAGGAGTTCTGTTATTTCTGCATTAGTCTCTCATTGCTTTTTTTTTTTCCTTAATGTAAAATTTTAAAAAAAGGAACAGCTCAATAGGGAAGAAAAGTCTTCTGGTGCTTTTTAGTCTAGCTGCTTGGTAGGTGGAGATGAGAGAGAAGCTTTAAACCTTTGGATCCTACAGATGCAATCTTTTCAGTGTTTCCTAATGTGTTTAAAGCTGGCCTGGTGATGATGGGTGGTACTGCATTTGGTGTGGGTTTAAGGTGACAGAATATCATAGCCTTTTTAAGAAAGCTTGGAGAAGCTGCTGTATAACCATTTTCTGCTGGTGCTCAAGAGACAAGTGATAGCTTTCTGCCAAACTTTATTTGCCTATCCTAGGTCCTTCTCAGAAAGGATGGATAACAGGCAGAAGGACAAGGCAATGAAAACCTGTGTCCCCCTTGAAGTGATCATACTAATTACTGTTCTTACTGTTCTCACCAGATCCCAGCTTGCAAATATATTACTTATTAGGAATTTCTTGTTCTTTTTCTACCATTTGTTACCTCCTTGTTCTCCAGTGCCTCTAATTCTTCCTTCTTTTTCCAAAAGAATTGGAATGTCAGCCAGTGGGCCTGGCAATGGTACTTTAAAGGGCTGAAAGATGCACTGTGTAAAACTTAACTTGTGTAGATACTAGACTGACATACTGAGTTGAAGAGGAAAAATCATTTAAGCTATTCAAGTTTTTTGTTTTTGTTTTGTTCTTTCAGGATCCTTACAGAAGCAGAGATTGATGTGCACCTTGTAGCTCTGGCAGAGAGAGACTAATGAATTAGCATTCCCATTTCCATTGTCTGTGCTTCTGGCCAGGGTATTTGGTGAGAAGAAATCACTTAATAATGGCTTTAGATTGTGGGTGGAAAACTGTTCACTATATGATGCATTTTACTCTGTACAAATAAAACAGAGGTTTTTGAAATACTTGGTGTCTCCTTTAAAAGTTTGTTTGTTTGTTTTTTTAAATTAAGTTCTGTGAAATTCTCAAAATACTTGATGACTTGGAGTGTTTTGTGATGACTGCCTTTCATTTGTGTTTTAAGAGACATTTTATACTCCGTGTTATATTTGTCATCTGGGTTGTTTAGCTCCTAGTGTAAAATGATGTAGTGTGTCTTGAATTCTTAGATTTACATGTGTTCTCTTCTTGCCTTGATGCAGAAAGGCTTGTAACCAGTTTAACTGTGGGAGGGGAAATGAAAATCTTTGTATTTGTTTAGGTTTGTGTGAGGGTATAGGACAAAAGTTGTATGAACAAACCTGAGCTGCAATTCCCAGTGCATTCCTTTAGACTGAGGGCTCACATAGCACATTTTAGAGGCAGCTGCTGTAATTAAACAGCTCTGAAGCAAACATTTATTTAGGGCAACAGATTCTATATGCTTTGGGATTTTGGCCTTTTGTTGCCTACCTGGTTTTGAGACTTTGGGCAGTGACAGAAACAATGTTGGGGGCTGCATGGGGCCAACATACAAAGTCCATCAGCAAGAATGTCTCTAGGAAGTAATTCCCCTTGCTCCTTCACACGTTCTGGGTTGGGAGAAAAGAGAAGGCTGCAAAAACTGGAATCAAGGTGAAGAAAGGCTTTTTTGTGTTGCTGCACTTGAAGAGGTTTCAGCCTCAGTAGCAAAAGGGTCACAACAAAGTTGTGAGGGGGGAGGCACAGAAGTGGAAGATTAGCAGTCATTTTTAACTGTTGGGTAGACATGAGCCTTCTTGGAAGAGTTCCAGGCTAATGCAAATTGGCTCCTTCCCTTCATTCCTCTGCTATGCTATTTCTGTATTTGCTTTAATTACTCCGAAGTTCTCTTAGATTTTTTGTTTTTGTTTGGAGACTTTTGGAGCAGGCCTCATAAGTCATCAGAAGGTGGAATTGTGGTGGTTTGTTTTTTTTTTTTCTTTACAACCGAAGTCCCTTGAATGTGTATTTTTCAAGTTCATCATAGGAAAGGAGATGGAATTCTGTGTTTGGTTTTAATAAAATGTAATGCTAACCTTATGTCATAACTGCGTTGGGGAATTGTTGACTTCACAAAGCTTTCCATTAGTCTCCAAATTTCAGCTTCCCTCGTGTCAGTGTACTGTGTACAGTGTAGTGTAAGGTAAAGCCTCCCTTGCTTGTGGTTTTGAATTGGCTGTGAGGATTCTGTGTGGTTTTGTGTAGCAGCTGGCAGAACAGAGGTCTCTGGTGTTCCAGGTGACAGCTGAGTTTCTGCAACATCCTAAGACTTTTCATTCTAACATTCTAGCTGTATAGCAACCTGGAATTTATGTAGACTTAATAATCTTTTACTCTCCATAAAATATAATCCATTGATACATTGTTCTTGATCAGCTTTAATTATTTCTGTAAAACTTCAATAATGAGTTCTCAAACAAAGCAAAACAAAGATGGCAATCAAGGAACCATATCACTGGAGCATATATTCATAGTATTTAGCATTAAAACTCCCTCCAACACCTTTCATTCTAATTTTTGGAGCTTGTGTGTGGCTGTAGAACTCAGGTGGTGGTTCTGAGAACAATGGGTATTTGCTCACACCTTAGCTTCTGAATTACAGAACATCTTGTCTTCAGACACAATGAAACAAGCTGTCTACAGTATATTAACTGGGAATGTTGCATCTTTTTCAATAGGCAAAGTTAAAATTGCAGCAGTTGAAATGTCATTTTTGCTGATATTTTTGTCTCATAGTGAAAATTCACTCTACTCTGGGCAAGCTGATCTAGTTGAAAATGTCCCCTGCAGAGGGGGCTGGACTAGGTGATCTTTGTAGGTCGCTTCCAACCCACACTGTTCTATGATTCTGCTGATGAGAGCTTTTTTCGTTTAAGATAAGGCAGCTACACAGATGGGGTTGCCTGACCTAATGGGAAATCCCCACGTATTACACATCCACGTTATCACATTCCCTACATCCTGGAGCCACCTGCAGCCAACCCGTATCAGCCATGGCTGGCGTTGCAGTGTGCCTGGTATCACCTGCTCCAAACCTGGCACTTGCAGAGAAAGAGCATTCATGATATCACAGAATTGCTGAATGTCAGCTCTGTGTCCCTCTTGAACTATGATCCTAGCATGTCTGGTTTGGGTAGAGCTTACCAAGAGTGATACCAGCCCTGGGCTCACTCCATTGTATTTGTGGCTTGTTGTGCCAGTACTGAAAACCAGTACATGCAGTTGGTGTGAATGCACAAGCAGTTAAACAGGAACAGGATCAAGTCTTCCATACTAGACCCAGATCATTGTTATCTGTGCTAAGTTCAGAGTGGTTCTGCAGAGCCTTGTGACTGTCTCCATGTTACATTCCCAGTTTTTTCCCAACATTGTTGGAAGTGAAGATGAAAGAACGAGATCTGTAGCTTGCTGGTATCTGGGGGGGGGGAAGGGACCAAAACCTTTCCTTTTTTGGGGTTTTTGTTTGGCTTGTTTTGAGAGGGTTGTTTGGCTTTTGGGTTTTTGTTTGACTTTTTGGGGTTTTCTTTGGCTTTTTGGTTTGGTTTTTTACCTTACACAAAAGCCAAGCCCTGCTATTTCGAGTTTTGCAAAACAGCAGCCTTCTTGGCTCAAGGGATCAAGTTTTGTGAAGAGTATCCATGACAATAATCATGTTTTTTTCCTAGGGAAGAAACCCTACACTGCCAGGGTAATAGCAGTAGGGGCACTACTTTTCATTTTATAATCAGTGATTTTTATTTTTTTCACATGGGAAATTCTTAAATTGTCATAGCTTGTTCTGGCCAGTTCTTGCTAGTAACAATTTGTTCTGTTCTCTTGTTTTGCTGTAACCCAAACTATTTGGAAACAATGCATGACATCCTGTAGTTCAGGATCTGTTGGAACAGTAAACTTAAACCTCTCATGCCCAAACTAAAAGAAGGATCATCACTTGCTTGTGCAGAGTGATTTAAAATAGTGTCTGGATTTTGTTTATCTTGATTCTCACATTAAAAACCACCACCACAACAAAACCACAGCACTTTCTCCTGTCCTTTGTACTATGTACAGGTAAACTTGCATTTCTTAAATGACTGTCAACCACCCACCCACCCACTTATTAGCAGTATTTACCAAACTTTTCTTAGCATAGTAATGTTTTATTTAGTGGTGGTCTTGCCTAAGTTCCCATCAGCTGTAAAAATACTGTGCTGCAGTGTTAAGTACAGGAACTGTAATGTGCTTTAAACAAGTAAAAGTAAACCTGGTGAGTAAACATACCCAGCATATAAGCCAAAATCCAGCTAACTGCATTTGGCAGAACTTGAGACATCTATCGAGAGCTCTCTATGCTTCCATTTTTTGGGTTAGTGTGTTTCTCACAGTTCTTTTTAGACCCTGTCAGCTGGAGCTGAGCTTCCCAGTGCTGCAGGTGCACTACATGGCCATGCTCTGCACCTCATTGTGGCTTAGCTGATACACACGTTGAACCACAAGCCCATAGAATCCTGTTTCTTAGCTGAGGCTTTAGTGGCATAGGTTACAGTGCAGGTTAGGACATACAACCCAAGCTTTAATTTTTTTTTTTTTTTTTTTGTTTTGCCAGCAAACTGTTTTCTCTCCCAGAGCACTGCCTCTTACTGCACCAACTGGTATAGAAAGTTGTGAGCATAAGGTATTTAATCCTTTATGGAATTCCTTAGACTAAAAAGAGTTGGAGACTTGAATTTAGTAGTTGTGGATGAAGAAACATGGCATGAATGTGCACGGACCGGGATTGCAGGATTAGGAACAGGGATGCCTTTCAGTGACATCTGAAGTTGCAGTGATATTTGCAGGTACATTTGCTTACCCTGTTTTGATCCCAGCTATGTCTGCCCACTTCCTCCAGCTGGCACCGGTGCTCATTTACATTTGTAATGAGCTGTTGTGTTTACTAAACCGGTAGAAACATTGTTTCATCTGGTTCAGTTCTCTGTTGCATTAGCCACCTGGTTTAGCTCACTGTAGGATCAAATGAGCTGTAGTACTGGTGCAGAGGAGGGAAGATGGAAATGGGATGCTGCTGCTTTTGGTTTAAGCTGCTGTAAAAAACATAGCCTGTATCACCCAGGCAATAGGAGTGTCCATATCCCCTTGACTGCTCTTTGACTTAAACCTCTATGATGATACTTGGTCCACCAAAGTGGTATTTGTCTCTGTCAGCAGGTGACATAAGCCTTCACTTGAGCAGCATCAAGACTATCCCCTTCTAGTCTGAAGGTTTCTTTGGGGACAGTGTTGTTACAGCAGCTCCTCCACAGTTCCTTTTCTCTTATACCTGTTGTGTCCAACAGTTTCCAGGACTACCTGAGGAACCTGATTCCCAGAGAAGTAGCTTCACCTCTGGATAGTGATTTAACCTTGATCCTGGTTCTTCAGTAGTACCAGCACAGGGGGCAGTGCAGGACAGGATCCATAAGCAGGGTTTTGTTAAACTGGTTGTACATCTGGTCTGAGCAGCAATCAAAATTCTCACTTGTTAGCAAGTATTTTCCTCAGGGAGCGAGAGGATATTGGTTGTCTAAATCCATCACAGCCTCCTTTCTAACCAGAGGCTGGTATGGTGAGCTAGGCAGGGTGTCTCTCTGGGCAGTACAGCTTAGGACATTTAGGAAGGTAGAGCTTCCAACAAGGTTGTCAATAATCACAGAAACATTCAGGTTGGAAAAGACCTTCAGGATATTCTTACTCTGCAAGGTTCACCCTAAACCATATCCTCAAGCACCACATCCAAACAGCTTTTAAACACATCCAGGGTCGGTGACTCAACCACCTCCCTGGGCAGCCCATTCCAATGCTTGAACACTCTTTCTGTGAAATTTTTTTCCTAATATCTAGTCTAAACCTATCCAGTAGCAGCTTGAGGCTATTCCTTCTTGTTCTATCACTATTTACCTGTGAGAAGAGACCAGCACCAACCTCTCCACAATGTCCTCTCAGGTAGCTGTAGAGAGCAATGAGGTCTCCTTTCAGCCACCTCTTTTTCAAACTAAACAGTTCCAGCTCCTTCAGTCACTAAGAAAACCTGCAGCAAGTTGGTTGTCAAAGGGGACAGCTGCCTTGGACTGAGTTTTAGCACAAGTGAGATGTGCAGTGTTTTGTTTTGTTCCTTTTTCTGTCTATGTCCTTGTATCTGAGCCACGAGGATGGTTGGGGGACTTGAGCATCTCTCCTATGAAGAGAGACTAAGAGACCTGGGGCTGTTTAGTCTGGAGAAGAGAAGATTGAGAGGAGATCTCATCAATGTGTACAAATATCTGAGAGGTGGGTGTCAAGTGGATGGGGGCAAGCTATTTTCGGCAGTTAGCAGCAATAAGAAAAAGAGCATCAGCTAGGAACTGGAACATAGAAGGTTTCAGCTCAACATGAGGAGAAACTTCTTTACAGTGAGGGTGACAGAGCACTGGAACAGGCTGCCCAGAGAGGTTGTGGAGTCTCCTCTGGAGACTTTCAAAACCTGTCTGGTTGCATTCCTGTGCAGACTACCCTAGGGGATCCTGCCTTGGCAGGGGGCTTGGATTGGATGATTTCTGGAGGTCCCTTCCAGCCTCTACTGTGATCTGTGCATACTTTCAGGGTGCTGTGAAGAAATGTATTTGCATTGAATGTTAGCCTAGTCTTAGTATTTGGAAGTGCCTGGCTGACAGAAAGAAAAAAACCTTTCTCGCTTTTAAGGATGTGGTGAACCTTAAAAACAGGCTGCTTAGTTACTACCCCTGAAGGTATCAGAATGTGCCTGTAAGAAGGCTGAAGGTTTGCTGATGAGGCTGTTAGCAGAAGGGATGGGAGAGAAGGGAAGATTTACAGTGCTGACCAGGAAGGCTGCCTGACTTACCACCAGCTAGTGGCAAGTTGCCTGAACCTTCAGGTGCGGTGGATCTCAGCCTGTAGCTCCTGGTTACTCTAACTTATGGGTATTTGCATACAGAAAGGGTTTGTTGAGTATTTGTTAGAGGACTAGGTGATGATATTCCCTGGGTTTATGTCTGGGAGAAGCTTCTATTACTAACCTTTCTTATCTAGTAAAAAAACAACTAAACATTACAAACTACTGCAAGAATTAGCTTTGTAAGTGCAAAAATAGTTATTTCCTCTGGATGACAACAATACTTACCAGAAAGTAATTTGATTTTTTCACTGTTTTTCACTGACACCTACATCTTTCTCAGCCCAACATGGGAAACAGACCTGAGGTCTTGTGTAGGTAGTTCAGCAGGGGACATCTACCTGAAGCATGGTAATGGTCCACAAATTCAAAGCAAGAAAGAGTTACAGAGGCTGAAAGGGAGCAGGGAGGGGGAAAAAAAACTAAGCCAGATATGGTTAATGTCCTGGCATCCAGATGAGGGCATAAGGTTGTTCAGAAAAGGTAAATAAAAAGTTAGTGGTTTGTATTACAGGAAGGAAGTAGAAAAGGTCTTTGCCCTTCAATTTTAAGAAGGAGATTTAGTTATTAATAGAGAAAAAAAAAATATTTTTTTTTTCTGTTCTCTGATGGTAGACCTATTAACAAATGAAAGCATCTGCAATGTATTCAGCAGGATGATGACTGAGAAGCTGTTTCTGCTGATGAAGCATGTATTTGCAAAACAGTGTTACAGCCCTCATTTCAAAATCAGGTAACAATGAGAATGGTAGCAAATCAAGACACATTCTATCATGGTACACCAAGACTTGTGCTTTGAAACAAGAATCAGCATGCATGGATAGATACATGCTGTGTAATCCAGCTCTGCTGGGAGTGTAGAGCTTTCAAATGGGCTGGCAAGACCAAGGTGTGCTGCAGGAGCAGAGCAGGCAAAGGGGCTCATTTCAGTTTCTGTGCTTGGGATCACAACACCTGGCTCTTGGTGTGAACAGGCAGGGGTGCAGGTCTACAGTATCTTGACCAGATCTGACTCAGAAATGACTGCCTTCACTTGCTGTATGGTCCTACACTCTCCCTTGCACCAGTGGTGGCATCCATTTGATCACAAGCTGACCCAGTTCAAGGAGTCAGTCTGAGCCAGTACTTGACCCTTCTTCGCTGCAGGATTAAATTTGTCCAGCTCAGCTTGCTGGCTCACCACACAGTTGTGTGAGCTCGGGTGCTTGTGGAATGGAGAGGATAAGATCTTGTGGAAACAAGGAGGGCAGGACCCAGTTTAGCTCAGGCTGATGTTTTATCATCCTGACAGCATGCAAAAAGCGCAGCCCTCGGTTTGGTTGTGCTGCCTGCTGTGGGTTGCCACAGTTCTATTGTGTTGATGCTTTAAAGCATATTGAGATGAACCGTTACCTAGGAGAACAAACAATCACCTTTGCCAACTTCACTTACAACACTAGCTCATGGCACTCTCCAGCAACAGAAGTACCATCCTCCAGATGGTACTTCAGCCCACTCTGCAGCTACCTACTCACGGCCCCACGAGCGTGAAACTTTGTGTGTGCGTCTTGTGTACAATGGGTGGCTGAAAGGGTGGAATTGAGAGCTTCATTTACCACCTGGAACCCTTCCAGCCAGTGAAAGAGTTGAGCTCTGCTCTTGGCAAGTACTATGAATCACAGAATCATAGAATATGTTCGGTTGGAAGAGAACCTCAAGGATCATCCAGTCCAACCCTTGACACAGCACTGAACAGTCAGCACTAAACCATGTCCCTAAGCGCCGGGTCCACATGCTGCTTAAACGTCTCCAAGGATGGTGGTTCCACCACTGCCCTGGGCAGACATTGCAATGTTTGAGAACCCTGTCAGTAAAGAAACATTTCCTAACATCCTGAGCCTCCCCTGGTGCAGCTTGAAACCATTTCCTATTGCTTGCCATCAAGGAGAAGAGGTTGTCCCCTCCTCACTCCAGCCTTCCTTCAGGTAGCTATAGAGAGCAATGAGGTCTCCCCTCAGCCTCCTCTTCTCCAGACTGAACAACCCCAGCTCCCTCTGCTGCTCCTCATAGATCATGTGTTCCAGGCCCTTCACCAGCCTTGTTGACCTTCTCTGGACATGCTCCAGCACCTCAAAGACCTAAGTTGCTGAGACAGGTGAGTTGTGTAGGCTAATATGTTGTTGCTTGCTATCCTGTAATGTTCTGCCTCTGAATTGCCTTCAGAAGGTTTGTTTAAAATAAATAAGTAAAATAAAGCAAACATCTTAACCTGTGCTGGAAGATACGTGTTTAACACAAGCATTTGCAATAACTGTGGACAAAACCTGGGCACTCAGATTTGCACATCTGTTGATTATTAGAGCTGGGAGAGAAAACAGCATTGTCCTCAGTGAGCAGGGTCGTGTGAGGACAACTGAGCTAGAAGAGGAAGCCAGACCAAACACCACCATGCTCTTGCAAGCCTTGGGCCACAGGCTGTGGGTGAGGGTTCAGAACAGCGATTAAATATAGTTGTGGCAGGACCTGCTTGGCTTGTTTCAGCTGGATCTGTTCTTTAAAGTGTTGATCAAAAATACTCTGGTGTGGTGCAGTGTCACCAGTGATAGCAATGACAGCTACTAGGTTTTGAGTGTTGCCAGGTAACCCTGCTGCAGGTTCTGCAGGACGTGCTGGTTAGCTGGCCAAAGCCTTAACACCTCTGGTGGCTTTGGAGGAGTCCTCTGCCACTGTTAACAGTCAGAAATGTTACCACCCTTCTTTCTTTCCTCCTCTTAATCATAAGTTATGATTATTCCATGCATTTTTTAACATGTTTCAGTCTGGAGAAGAGAAGGCTCTGAGGAGACCTTATTGTGCCCTTCCAGTATCTGAAGGGGACCTGCAAGAAAGCTGGTGAGGGACTGACTTCTTAGGATGTCAGGCAGTGATATGTCTAGGGGGAATGGACCCAAGCTAGAGGAGGGTAGATTTAGATTAGACATTAGGAAGAAGTTCTTCACCATGAGAGTGGTGAGACACTGGAACAGGCAGTCCAGGAAGGTGGTGGAAGCTCCATCCCTGGAAGTTTTTAAGGCCAGGTGAGATGTGGATCTGGGCAACCTGATCTAGTATGAGGTGTCCCTGCCTATGGCAGAGGGGTTGGAACTAGGTGATCCTTGAGGTCCCTTCCAACCCTGACAATTCTATGATTCTATGTTTGGAGAGCAGTCTCATGCGAACCAACCAACTTCTATGAACTACTCTCATTTTCAGGTGTCTTTAAAACCCATTTGTGCCCAGGTCACAGGCATGCTTTTTGATCTGAGAGAAGGGATTGGTGTTCTGTTTTGGAGACAAAAGTGGCAAGTTCTGCAAGAATCAAGTTATACAATACCAGGGTAGGGATAGTTTCAAATTTGTCAAATTGCTGCTTGTTCTAGTCCCCTCCCCTCCAACTTCCATAGCCTTAGTGATTAATTACCCTCCTACTAAACTGTAAACAGCAGAAAATTTTCAAGTCATCTTTCCCCACACCCAGCTGCTCCAAGGCCCACCCTGAAAGAAGCAGTGAAAACCTGTGCTTGTTTTTGTTGGTACCACACCCACCTACAGCACAGGGCTCCACCCTGGAGGGAATTCCCACGCTGGGTAATTGCACTGCAGCAATACTGCCAAATACTCAACAAACCCAGGACCAGACTTGATTTCAGGTCCTGTAAAAAAAGAGTAAAAACCTATATGAATGTACATAACCTTTCAGAGTCCTTTCCCTCTCTGAAGCTCTTCTCTGCTAGTGCCTCTGAACCGCCTGCAGTTGAGCCAAGTGGTATCATCTCCATGCAGAGAGGTATCATGGCCTTGGCAGCTGGGGCAGTGTGGTTTGGGTTTGTTTTGGTTTGTGTTTTTTTACTAACCGTGAATGCTGAGTTTTCATCTGCTAGGACTAGAGCAGTCTGGTTATCTCTTGTGGTCAGATGGGCAGTGACATCTTTCCACCTCGGGGCTGTACGTTGAAGCTAATTGTGCTTGAAATACTGCAGTGCAGATAATGGCCTCACAGCAGAATTCTCTGCTGGGTTACCTCCCACCTGAGTGCTTTAGTTTGGGGGCTGGCCTCTTACAACGAGCTTTGTAAAAAGGCCTGCTGGGAACATACTGAAAGACAAATTAGAGACAGAGGATGTGAGCAGGGAGGTGTTCAGGCTGTGTGGGGATGGCACAGTTTATCTGTGCCCAGGCATGTATTGCATGCATGCTGCCTTGCACTCACCTCTGAGCCATGGAGCACGATGTGCTCCCACTCAGGACAGGAGGGCAATCAATGATCCCAGCTGCCCTGTAGCATGGCAGGATGGGAAATACTGGCAAGGACTCAAGGATGTGATGCTGGCTGCTGGGGAGCAGCTGCAAGCTGGCAGGCCTTGGGTGGATGGAGGTCATGGGTAAGTCCCACCTTCTCCAGGATCACACATCAGTCCTAGCCCTGCCGGCAGTACTTTGCGGTGTCAGCAGGTCCACAAATGAGTCAGGAGGTCGTTTGTGAGCTTTGTGTGCTTCTCACAGCTTACAGGGTCGTTGCCTGGTTTGCATGGGCCTGCCAGGTGATTGCTGTGGGCTGCCTGAGCTGGGAAAACTGCCACTGTTTCAACCAGGATCTGAGTTACTGGCTGAAGCAAGGAGAAGTAAAGGTACCAAAACCCCCTCCTGATTTCCCAGTTCCCAGACTTCTCCTCCATTCAAAGGTATTATGTATGAAGGCAGTGTTGCAGTCTGGGAACCCCCTTTCTTGCACAGTTTCCTTCCTCTTTTCTTCTTCCTAAAACGCAGTGGCATTGTCATCACACAACCACACAGTGTCCTCTGAGCAAGAAAAGGAGAGAGCACTTGCTGCTGCTCCATTGATGACAGCCTCTTCAAGACTTACCTTCCTGGGAGACCCTTCTGATAAGAGGAGGAGGAAAGAGCCCTTTTATCCTCAACAGACAGTGCCTCTGGAAACAGGCAGCTTTTAAAACCCAGAAACTTTCTCGCCTTTTTGGCTGAAATGTTGCTGCTTTTAAGCAGATAAGGAGCAGAAGGCAGACCTGGCATGCAAACAGAAGAGGTGCTGTACAACCAGCACTAATAGAGGTTTTAAGTTCAGTAGAAATGTATTTTCACATAAAGGAAAGTCTCTCAACCCCAAGGACTCATCTACAGAGTCTCCAGAACTATATTGGACTGCAAGCCTTCATTTTTCTCTCCCTGCCATCAGCAGAATAGGTACCAGACATTGTCAAGGACTGTGTGAAATAGTTCACCCCAGTTAAGTGCTTTTGCTGCTCTTCTGGAGGTCAGGGATTATTTACTGCCTGCTGAAGGGAAGCTGGTTTAGCCACAGTGCTGATTCCCTTCCTCTAGAAATCCCCCTGAGGATAAGCTGAGTAAGCTGAACTAGTGGATGTTGAGGGTAGAACAATGCTTTCTTCTTAAGGCAGCTGCTGCCACATATGACCAGGCAGAGGGGAAAAAAAAAAAAAAAAAAAAAAAAAAAAAAAAAAGAAAGNAAAAAAAAAAAAAGTGGAAAAAAGGGAAGGGAAAATGTGCCCAGGCAGATGTTCTGTCACCGTGTAGATCTCTTGCTGTGTTCATCTGCAAGGCAAAGCTGACTATAAAAATGGGAGGAATGAGCTTTGGGTTTGGTTTTTTTTTTGTTGTTTGTTTTTTTTTTTTTTTTTTCCCTGAGGACTGAGATGGATCCATTCTTCAGTTCATGTGGGTTTGGTTTCCAGTGTTTTAACCTAACTAACCAATATGACTTTTAGAGGCGTGTGTTTCCTGCCCCAGTCCTACACACTCACTGGAAATATTCCCAAGCATTTCCTCCTCTGGGCAAATGCTGAGCAGGAGTCAGGGAGACCCCAAGTGGCACTTGGATTAGGAGAAAGTGTCTCAGTTTATGGATCAAAACTTCTGCCTCTGAAGCACTTCAGAGCAGCGAACTCAACTACACTCAATGGAAATCAGGCCCTGGTGTTTTTTTTCACTTGAATCACTATGAAAGCTGGTGGAAAGAACCCTAGGGAAATGGGTATTAACCACAACATGGCACAAGGCACCTTGTATGGGGGATTTCCCCCACACCTGCCTAGGGCTATCTTGATGCAGTGAGCCACAGAAGCATCCCTGCACCAGCCAGGCAGCTCAGTCCTGGCTTGGAGCCAAGATTGGCAGAGGACATTACTTGCCTGGGTTAGGGATGTGAGAAACACTTTACTATGACTTGTTAGATGTGCACTATGTTTGCTTTGGTCTGGGTGACTCCCCAGAGAACCACAGTCGTGGCCAAATGGGTGGCCTCAAGCTGGTGCTGGCACAGCTCTATCACCCAGCCTTCCACAAGAACCACGACAGCAGCCTGTTCTCCTGCTCCTGCAGCAACCAGGCACCCCTAAAGGAAGAAAAAAGTGTGAGTACAGAAAGATGATCCTCCCAGCTGCTTCCAAGCCCACCAGAAAGCCCTGCCTTCTCCCTAGCATGTCCTGTCAGGGACTCTAGCTGGGGGGCATGGAGAAGTTTCTTCCTTCCAAACCCAAGAACAGGAGCTCGTCTTTGCAGGTTACTACAGGAAACACTCCAGTATCTGAGCAAAAATACTTAAAAAAGGCATCTGGGTGGCACACCCATTTGCACTGAAATCCAGCACATCCAGCTAGAAACTTGAACATCCAGCAAATTTGAACACAGAAGGTGCAAATTTGAACACAAAAGATTTCACCTCAGTGTGAGAAGAAATGTCTTTACAGCAAGGATGACAGAAGGTTGGAACAGACTGCCCAGGGGGCTTGTGGAGTCTGTGTCTCTAGAGACTTTCAAAACCTGCCTGGATGCATTCCTGTGGAGACTACCCTAACTGATCCTGCTTTTGGCAGGGGCGTTGGACTGGATGATCTCTGGAGGTGCCTTCCAACCTCTAACATTCTGTGATTCTCTGTGAAATTGCATTGGCTCAATCTGGATGTAACTTTGCTCCGAGGACAGTGATTTCAGGCCATGTCTTCACCTGTATGTCTGCCCTGATCTGCTTTGATTGTCTGATAGTTGCCTTCCCCCATCACTCAGAGTTTCTGCATATAACTCTGGCCCATGCTGAGTTGTTTTCCTGGGTTCTCATAGATGTTGTGAGTGATGTGACAGAGTTACCATCCAAACCAGGGTTTGTCTGGCTGCCCCAGGGCAGTTCCACAGTCGTACCTGTTTGTTGCTTCTCCAAAGTGGGATCCTTTCCTCCTTCACATTTTGGATCTTTCTTTTTACAGTTCTTCTGCAGGGCTTGTGCTCAGTGCAGCACATCACCATTTACAGCGACTTCAAGGCAATTCACCTTGTAGCTCTCTGTCTTCCAAGGAAATTGAAGAAAGGGCAGTGACAGCTCCACAACAACACAAAGCGTCCATGAAGCAGAGAAGAAAGATCAGGTCAGACACGTGCGGTGCTGCCTTAGCTAATTAGAGTGGAAGTGGCAAAACCCTCCAGGATGAGCAGCAGCAGGTCACGAGAGCTGAGTAACCAAGAGTGTCAGCAGGTGGTTTGGGAGATGCCAGCCATCTCTCAGAGGACCTGTACATGTGCTGGCATGCACCACTCACATCACAGATATTCAAAGGGATCAGATTTAACTGAGCATGTTATTGAGGCCACGGAAGGTGGCTGCCACACCACGGTTAACACAAGAAGCAGAGGGAGTTCTGCACAGAGCAAAGTAAAGATACTTTTACTTTCAGTGCCAGTTTTGTTTATACAGCCTGGGTGTAGGCAGGAACCCCACCAAAGCAAGTTTGCCAAAGGAACATTTCATCTGTGGAAGGAACCTGGAATTTCCCAAGGTGAGAGCAGCAGGTTTAACTGATTGTGTTTCCATCACAGCTGGCATCACTTCCAGTGCCCCACCTCAGCTGGCCCAGCTCCCTTGCAGGCTGAGAAGGGCTCCAGCTCCTCTGGCTGACAGCCAGCCCTGGAGCTCAACGCCCATCTATGTGGTGCCAGGCCTGTTTTCAAGGTGAGCAGAAGCAGCACCTGCATACAGGAACAGCTGTGCCACTTGAGTCCTCTCCTCCCTGACACGTAGTGGCCCAGGGCTCTGCAGAGGCTGGAGGCTGACACTGCCACTTGCCATGGTGAAGCACTGAGAGCCAAGGGACTCTTCTAACTTTTTTCTGTTTCTATAAGGCAGACACTTAGTTGTGCAAGTTGTCATTTTGACCATTTAATGGCAGCCTCATCTCCCAGCATGTCCAACAGCCATTTCCCTGGTGTCCTCCTGGCCTTGATTGCACCCTTGAGGATGGCCAGCTCCCACCTGTAGACCTGCTCTATGCTCCCAGGCATTTGCAAGCGATCCTACTGGCTTCTCCTGCTCCTTCCCAGGATGCCTTTAGGGCCCTCTCTTTTTATAGAGAAGGTGCACAAACTTCACCTCTCCATTCTTCTGGGCTCAATGAAAGCCTCTTTGCCTGCTGCTAGCAAGGGAAGCTGCTGCTGCCCACCCTGGTAATTTGGTGGATTTTTAGGACAGGTTTCCTGCATGCATTGGGCCACAAAGACTTTTCTTTTCCTGAACCCTGCTCTGAAAGTTTTCTGTTTCCCTGCTCTCAAGTACCCATCCCACTACAGGCTTCTCCCCCTCTGATGGAGTAATTAGAGAACAGTTCCCCGTGTTTGCTTCAGGCAAAACTATGTAGGTTAACTTAAACTCATTTGAGCCACCCTGGCTGGTTCTGTCTGAAGTGAACTAGGGGAAAGCTCATGCAATCCTCTCTGCCAGCCATGATACAGGTGCTGTGATGGCCAGGCAGAGCAGGGTCATCAGCTCCTTCATCAGCAAAGCTGGGGTTGAAGCAAGCCCATGACCACAGGTTCTGTCTGAAGATCTTCCTCTCTTAACACCCAGTCTCTTAATTCAGCTGAGGATGGCTGTTTCATAGGCTCTGGTGTGTACACTGCTGCCCTTTCATAACATTTCTCTTTTCCTCCTGAAATATGGCAAAGGTAACATAACAAACTTTCATCCACGGCTTTCACCCAAGAAAAGGTTTCTCAGCCCAAGGGCAGCTGGGCAGGATGGAGAGTGAGAATCTTAGAATGCATTGGGTTGGAAAGGACCCTTGAAGATCATCTTGTCTAACACCTCTGCAGTAAGCAAGGACATCTTTAACCAGGTCAGGTTTCTCAGGGCCCCATCAAGTTTGACCTTGAATGCCTCCAGAGATGGGGCCCTAGGCAAAACCTGTTCCAGTATTTCACTACCCTCATTGTGAAGAACTTCCTCCTAATGTCCAACTTAAATCTACCCTGCTGTAGTTTGAAACCACTGCCCCTAATTCTGTTGCTACTTGCCCTTGTAAGTAGCTTTCTTGTAGGTCCCTTTCAGATATTGAAATGCTGCTATAAGGTCTCCCTGAAGTCTTATCTTCTCCAGACTGAACAACCCTAACTCTCTCAGCCCGTCATTGTATGAGAGTTGCTCCAGCCCTATGATCACCTTCACAGCCCTCCCCTGGACATGCTCCAGCAGGTCCATGTCCTTCCTGTGTTGAGGATCCCATCATTTTTGGCACTGATCATGTCTGGAGACAACACACTGGACTGGAAAGATCTCTGGGTTGGTGACTGTGGTGCCCATAGTAAGTATTAAACTCTGGCTGTTGCTCAGTGAGCTGTTTTCTTCACATAAGGCAGCGTCCTTGACACAGCTTGAAACAGCCTGGCTAGCAAACAAATTGCAGTGGGGAGAGCAGTGTGAGTAGCTCCTTCAGTGGCTCTGTGTTCACCGAGGCTGATCATCCTCAGCATGAATTGTGAGTTTGCTCAACTCTGAGGACAGGGCTTCTGTTCTGTGGAGTAAGAAAACACGAGCTCAGATTGCCTGAAGCGCAGCTTCGATTCTCATGGTGCACAAGTGCTCAGCAAGTGTGTGCAGCTACTGCAGCATCTGCCAGAGGCATGTGCTGGGGCCGATAGAAGATCGACCTTGGAAGCTGTCACAATGTCCTGGGTGCCAAGTTTGCCGTTGCAAAATCACTTGTATGGGGCTTCCCTGCTTGTGTAACTTCTAACACCATCTTCCTGCAGAGCTGTCTCTGGTGGCCAATAGAGGTTGCCAACTCTTGTGGCAAAGCTTCTAGGAATGCACTTCTTGTTTATCCTTGTCAAGCTGCAAAATACAATGGAACAAAACTCAAGGGTTCAGTGAGCTGAGAAACCTGCACAGGAGATTGCTAGTTGTCAGAAGCCTGGACTGGCCACAGGATGGTAGTGGGCTGGGAGAAAGGGGAAGACCATTGGAATCGAAATACCCAAAGCAAACCCTGGAAGCTGAGTTTCCTTGTAAGTAGCTCTACATCCTCGGTGGGTTCCTGTCTTCAAGCACTGGCATTACTGTGTGGCTGGAGGGTATCTCTGCAGGTGTCCTGCCAAGAGCTGGAACTAGGTTGACGACCTGTGGTTTAGGGAATTGGCTTTACTTGGGTGATAGAAAGGTTTTGGGGTAGAGGGATTCTCAGCTTTACATGTCATTTGAGTGTGGATGCCTACAAACCCGTGGCTAAAGAAAAGCAAGTTGTACCAAAATTAAAGACAAGCTACACCACATGCAGCCATAGCTGCTGAATAGCAGCTCAAACAGGCCAGGAATGCAAACAGCCTGCTGGCACCTGTGCGTGAGCACACGAGAAAGGGGCCAACAGGGCAGTGCACAGCTCTACCCTTGGCAAGAGATCCGCAGGGGAGTATCCTCTGACCTTTTCCGGAGATCTGCTTAGCACAGACTAGTTACTCTGTATCTGCAGCCTCCCAGGATCTGCTTGCTTTTCACACGTGGAAACACTGTGTATGAGGAAGCTGAGGACTTTGGTGGGCTGACGTGGAGCAATCCTGGCAAAAGAGTGTCTGGAAATCCTGGGCTCCCCATTGCACGGTGCAGCTGAAACGCCCTGGCCGTGCTGCACAGGTCGTTCTCCTGTGTGCGAGGGACCCCATGCGTGCAACCTGCCGAGCTTACCGCATGCACAGAGCTTCTCTCAGCACAGAGGAGTCTTTATTTCAGGCCAGGAAACCCCAAACAGAAATAGGGCAACCCCTGACTACCCAAGCAGCTTTCCGTAGCAATGAAATGTTTTGGGTTTTTTGTGCAGCAAACCATGACCCAGCTTGCTTGCAATGAGTTTTTCCTTGATGCAAACCCAAGCCTACTACTCAGACACAGCCCTCTGGGACAGCTTGCAGAGGCAGGACCTGCTGGGTGCCTGGCTGCTGTCTGCAATGGCAAGGGTTACAGCTCCCAGTTGCTTTGCCAGAGAGCCATGGCTGGGCTGCATTTAATTGAGCCAGAGCAGGCTGAAGTGCTGGAAGAAGTATTAACGTGGAGTTCCTTACTCAGAGCATGTCTAAAAGAAAAAAAAAAACAACAAAAAAACACTGAATTGTTCTCACAAGATACCTCTTCTTCTTCTGAGGGGCTGCACCCTTGGGGGTTGTAGTTATATGTTTCCCAGTAGAGGAGAGGGGGAAAGTATTCCAGCTTCTTCTGTGCAAAGAGGGTTTTGGCCACCCAGAATTACAGTGCCTCGAAGCAAGCCTCTCTTGGTTATCTCAGCACAGGAAAGGGACAGCCTTACAGAGTCCCATGCTATCCTGTGTGCCCCAGATCACAAGGGAGAAGGAGAGGCCAGAGAGCACTTCTCACAGCATGGCTCTGTCATGACCTCTGATCCTGATTCATCTCCTTTTCCCCACTGTGCTGGTCAGCCTGAGGTGCCTCCGGCCTTGGCATTCCACTTTGCTTGTGCAGGAAGCTCCTTGCTCCCTGTCCTAGACACTAGGCATGCTGAGTGGGCTCCAGCAAGCAGGCAGGCTTGTAAAAGTGAGGCGAGGCAGTGCCTACCACTACTATGCTTACACCTTTCCAAGGAGCCGGCCTTTTATCTCCCAGCATCACATCCCCCTGCTCTTACACATCTGTAACACAGAGAAAAGTCCTCTGTAAAGAATAGAGAAAAGAAAACATCCTGAGATTCACTCTGCCAGATGCTTCTGGTAAGCAACTCTTCCAGATTCTGCAGTTGCTGAGATGTGGTAAACAAATCTCCAAGTGGACCCAAAGAATGATGAGCTCCTTCAGTAGTTAAGTGCAAGGAAAGAGCATGCAACAGGGACCCAAGATGGGAAGGAAACAGGAAGACCTGTCACTGGGTTATGTGTTTTACTCTCAGAGCAGCAGTTGTGTTCTCTGTTTCCCTTAAAAGAAAATGGCAAAGATGATTCATGTGCCATTCCTCAGCTCAGCCTTGAAGCAGCTTAAGCGTGACTAAAGTCCTCACTGCATCATTTCTTTCTCCATCTGATGCTGAGAATGTGGTAGCTGGGCAGGCTGTGATTAAGTGGAATTTCTCAATGTTGAAAGATGTTTGAGAATGGTCCCAGTGATTAATAAAATGACTTGAGGTGCCATAGGAAAATCTGATCCTATAATTTTTTTTCTGAAGAGCACAAATGTTTTCAAAGTGTGAAAGCTTTGAGAATGGCATTTGCATAGAGCGTCTCTGACAGCAGGGCTGAGCAAAGGTGAAACCTGCCAGCACGGCAGGGCCCCTGCCTAGCCAGAAATTCTCCTGAATTTCCAGGTAGTTCCAGCTTTCTGCCTTACTTTACTGTACACTGTTGATGGAAATCTGATAATTTAGTAGAGCCTAAAGCACCCAAGGAAGGCCCAGTGCACAGATGACAGCCCAAAGCCTGGCTGCCCCAGGCAGACATCAAAGTGGGTGAAGTTGCAGCTAGAAGCACCAAATGCTTTAACACTGTGGTTGCTAGTTTTACCAGTTCTTATTCCCTGTGGCTCCACAGAAGAGGGGACTGGTAGCCCATAAGCTCCAGGCAGCCACAAATACCTATTTAAAAGCAATTGCTGTGCTGGAGAGCTTACAGACCAAAGCTGAGGAAGAGATGCTGTGGCCCCTAAGCCCTGTGTGAGCTGTGGCTGCATGTCCTATAGCAGCGTTTTGCATCTGCTGATTTGCAGTGCATGTGTAACCTGCCTGGGTGAGGGGCAGCAGAGCTGCAGAGAATGGCAGTGGTTTTGCCCCACTCACATGGTGAGCAGCAGAGATCCAGCCAGTCCTAGCCTTTGCCAGTCCATGCCACTGTTGTTACCAGAAGGTGCTTTTAAGGAGAGGTGATGTTTTACTTTCCTACTGTCCTAAATGCTGTTAAGGAGCAAGCTGAGCCCTCCTATGCTGCAGCACAAACCACTGAGTATCTGTACCTCAGTTTTCCCCACTGGAACTTAAGAGCATTCATACTGCAAGTATTTTGAGAGGGTAATACAACATTCAGTCAGGCTCACTGCTGTTATTGCAGTTCCCAATTTAAATTGCTGGCTGCTTGCTAGCAAAAACATTTTCTTCCCTCTCCCTCATTCCTTTGGTATTGATCAGTCTGTTCTGCGCCCTGGCTTCTTGCCGGATTTTCTCCCAGGACTTCTGCAGCCCCATTGGCTGATTATGGAAGCACACAGCTCTTGTGGAGGCTCCTCCTGGGGGCTCTCAAAAAGGGTGCCAGCAGCATATCTGACATTGCACATGAGATCTGTGAGGTGCTGTGCAGAGACAAAGGGCCCAATGGGTTGCCAGTTAGCAAAAGGGAGATGCTCTGGGTTTTTGTGGGGGCAAGTGCATTAGGTGCATGACTACAGCTGTGCAAGAAATAACTTAGCTGTCAGCTGTAAGAGAGAAGGAGATGCAGCTGCCACACAGCATCTGAGAAGAATCATCCTATCTGCAGCTTGATGCAGCTCATGCTGCATGCACACAGTTCAAATAATTTCCTCTTTCTAATGTATTTATTGTAATGCCAAAGGCAGCCATGCATGTCAAGCTCTGACATTTAAGCACAGATCTTCAGTACATATTTTGATCATGTCTTGAATAGAAGCAAAAAAAAAAAAAAAAAAAAAAAAAAAAAGCAAACCCAAAACCCTAGCTGATGTTGTTGGGATAAAGTGACTTACTTCCCAGCTAGGAGGGCAGTCAAACATTGCAGCAAGTTCCATGTCAACATAAGTCACAACCATGCAGCTCTCTTATCCCTGTGCTCAGGGACCACAGAGCTGAGCAGGTTCCCTTCTGAGTCTTTGACGTCTTGCAGATATTTGCATTTACCATCACTGCCTCTTTTTTTCTCACCACTGCTTCACTAAAAACAAAAAGGTAAAATGAAATCCCATGCAAAGTGGCTCAGTAGCTCTGCACCACCTTGCACTTTCCTTTCTGAAAAGCTCCTGGAGGCTCAATTCAGAGGTGGTGAGCTCCTGCTCCGTTCAGTAAAGGTTGAAAGCACATGGTGCCTGCTTTAGCTCTTTGGAGGCTGACACTGGCAATGCTTGCTCTCACTTTGAATCTTGCTTTCTTCTGATTCTCCTGACTCTTTACATCCACTATTGGTGAGTTAGACCCTGAACTCTGAATTTCCACACACCAGTGGCAGCCTAATGAGGTGAAGCAGGATCATTCCTGCTCTGCATGCTTCATCGATCTCACAAATCTTGTCTTTGACATCTTTCTGTGGTTTACTGAAGCAGGTCCCTGACAGCTAATGGGGTAGGGCTTGGAGTGCCAGGCACTGGAGTGCTGCTCCAACCGTGGATGCTGTCATCAGGAGCGCTAATACCCAACAGTCAGTCCTGGATGGGGACTGAGCTGCCACCAGAAGCAAACAGCAACTGCTTTGGGTGTGTTGCAGCACTGCTCTATGGGCTAAATTATGATTAAAGGCACACTTGTCTTTTAGTTCACTCTTAAAAGTCCCTTTTGTGATGAGGCCCAGCATTGCTGCACCCTTCTTCACCTCTGCACCAGGCCAGGGTCATATCCAGCCTGAAGCAAAAACTCTCAGTCTTCCTGTGGTGCCAGTGGGCAGACGTGGGGGAAAGGACACCAAGGGACAGGATCACTTGTGTAGTACCAGTACCCTGTGCAGCAACAGCATCTTCACCAATGCAACATTTGCCTGTGCATCCCAGTTTGGGTGGGAGGCTATGCCCAGATGATTTTGTTTGGTGTACTCAAGAGAGGACTCAGATGCTCTGGAGGTTAGAGAGGAAGATGATATGTCATGTGCTGTTAGGCAACATTTGAAAAGGCTACGTGGAGGTCTCTTTATCCTGTGCTTACAAATATACAATTTCTGTTGACAGCGCCCAAAGGCCCAGCTGTAAACTCAGTGATGCAGAATGGCTGCAGAGATACTCTGCTTCTTTTGGTGATGTTGAGAAGCTGTGTGTGGTGGTGTCCCATGACAAATGTGCTTACAATGCAAGTGACTTGCCTCCAGGAAGAGGACACACCAAGCTCCGTTTGCTTCATTGCTGAACGAAAGCAGCTGCGTGGGAAATATCTAACACTCCCCAGGTCAGGTGTGTTGGTTTCATACCTTGGGCTGAATCAGTTGCCAGATGTGGTCTAAGTCATGTGCAAAATGTCCAGCAGCAGGACACTGGTCGGTGGCAGAATCATCATCAGTTTACCTGCAGGAAGACGTACACCTGCCACAGATTGATTTGCATCTCCAAAACTTTCAGTGCAAGAGTGCCCTTGGAGTCAGTTTTGGAAAGATCACCTACCATGATCTGATGGATTGGTGCATTTAGAGCAGCCAACAGATGGAGTTCAACGGGCAAAGGGAATAGGATGCATGTGGGTGAGGTGGGGCAATGCTGCAATGGCAAAAGGCAGCCAAGCAGACCTGATGGAAGGCTGCTAGCTGTAAGGCTAAGGGAAGACTTGCCCCTAGGCAAACATGAGGAGTTTAATAGCTATTAGATAGATGTCAATTTGATGCAAATTTGGGAGCTGGCTTCTCAGAGGCTACATGGTAAGGCCCAGGTAGAAGGTATGCCCAGTTCACGTGACTCAGGAGAAGAGTGGGAGAGGAAATTCTGCTGTGTCGCAACTGCAAAAGGAGTAAAGTTTTTTTCAGGTGAGTGAGAAAACAAATACCTGAAGTTTCCAGTGAGTAAGAAAAAAAAAAAATTAAATAAATTCTTATTTTCTGAGTCTACAGAAGTAGTTCCTTTCAGTTGGGAAGTTCTCAATACGATTTTAATCATGTGATTTTCCTTAAACGATTCAGAGCAAAACATTTCCTTTTCAACATGGAAAGAAAAAAAAAAAGGCTATTGTGAATTCATCCACTTGTTCATGAATTCGAAGCAGAGCAGTTGAAGATGTTGACACTCATTCCCAGGATGCTGCAGACCAGCTGGGCTGTCACCTTTTGTGCACAGAAGTCCTTCTTGTGACATGGAGCTGCCATGTGCTTTACTGAGATGCTCCTCTCCCATTTTGTGCTGTACATGGGTGCAAATGGCTCTATTTGTCTTCTGACCCTCACCACAGCTGGTTCTGGAAGAGGCTTCCCAGAGCACCACGCCTCGTGAGGCTTGCTCATGCTACTGAAACTGCTTATGGAAGGAAGCCAAGTGCCAACTAACCTGCACAGGCTGGCTCATGCTGCTGGAGCTGCTTATGGAAGGAAGCCAGCTGCCAACTAACCTGTGCAGTTTTCCTTCCCCACTTTGCCCAGACTTCTCTGAAAAAGGAAATGTGGAGTTATCAGTTCCTTACTCCCCAAGTCCCTCAGGTACAGAAGGAACTTGCAGAAGGAAGTGGGTGAGCAGATAACCTTGGGAGTCTGCTGCATGGAGAAGGGAAATGGGATTTTTATGCCACCACCCAGGGCAGAAGGAAGTCCTGGCTGGAAGTCCTGGCCAGAAGTCTTGGCCTTTCCTGGACTTGCTCACCTGGGACAGAAACAGGGGGGGGCGATGCTGTGGGGAAAGCTCAAGCATCTATGTGTGGAAAGTGCTACTGCTGGGCTCCAAAGGGCATGAGACCAGCTCAGCAGTGGACCTGGGGGACTTACTGGATCCATGTCTGCTGCTCTTAGTGTCCCACCTATCTTTTGCAACCATGTGGCACAGCTGCCATTTCCCACTCTACCTTCTTGCCATTTCACAGTTGTTGAGCACGCCCTTGTGCTGCTTGATTGACCTAGCTGACTTGAGGCAAAGCCCTCCAGCCTCCCACACCACTGCCTGCTAACCCCATTTCCACCTAATCAGTTCAGTTTCCACAGGTTTGACCTCCATTCTGTGAGCATGATTGTCAAGACAGGAGACATGGCAGAACAGGAGCTTCCCCTTGCCATGGAGGCAGAGCCCAGCAGCTCAGCACCAGGCGTTTCAGCCTCCTGCTGTTGGGGTCAGGGCTGCAAGGAGATGTCTGGAGTGGATGGACAGACGATGTTGGATGTTTTACTACAGCTCAGGAAATTTCCTAGGCTGCTTGAGAGGAGGTGGAGGTCAAGTGTGCTCAGGGGGCGAGTGGGCGGTGTGAATTCCCCTCCTTGGGAGGGTTTTCCCCAAGCCATGCTTGCCACAGCCCGGAGTAAGGAGCTTCCATGCAGCTTGAGGACTTGTTTGCTTGCTGGGATGAAACATCTCAGAGAAGCTGCTGCCAGAAGTTAGATCTAAGCTTTTAGATTAAATGCCTGGTGCACGGTGGAATAGAAACCCGTCCACTCCGAGCAAACTGAAAGAAGAAGGTGGTTTCATTCTGTGTGCTGCACAGACCCAGCAGCCACTGTCCTTACCGACGCTCAGTCCTCCTCAGCTCAGCATGTGTGCAGGGCTTTGGCTGAGACCTGGTGTGTCCTTTTCCCATGCACAGAGGAAAAACCACGAGCATCCTCCCATGAGCAAACACCATGGGCTCTCCTTCAACATTGGCCAGTGCTCCTGGGGGCAGCTGTGTGGCTCTTGACCTCTGGACACCTCCCAATGCAAACAAAGAGCATTGATGAAGTGGAGCAGAGATCTTCTGTAGGGCCTTGGGAAACTCCCTCCTTCAAGCTACTGAAATCTAGGGGTAATAATTAACTGAGTTAAATGTTGTACTGTAATTGCAGCCATGTGCCCTTCACAAGCTGCATGTGTTAAAATACTTGCATTTAAAGGCTCTTTCTCATAGCACTTTGCACATATTTGCTCGTATTTTGCTTTCAGCTGGAGGGATGAAGCACTTTGCTTGAAAGGTGCAGAGGAAAATGAATCTGAATTAGCTAAAAGTGGGAATGGGAAAAGGATTTAAATTCAAGGGGTACAGGCCTGTTCTTTGAAGCAGGTAAGGCCTCGGAGCTGACAGTGGGCAGGCAAGAAGCTATGCCTCTGCTGCTGGGGAGGCCATGGAGCTCTGTGCTATAGCTCGTGGGTGCTGCAAAGGGGTAGAATACAGAAAGGAGTGAGCAGGGGAAAACCCAGCTCTCTTCTGACAGGAACTGGAAAGTCTTGTTTGGAAGATTGGGTAAAGAGATGATTCTGGCAAAATCTGACCATTGGAACAAGGGGAGTGAGGACATTCAGATATCTCCAGGGTGTTGGGGGGAGTTTCTCTTTCAAACTCTGGACTTCAGCTTCTTACATTATGGTCTGATAAACATGCCAGTATTTAAAGAGAGCCCTTTGGCCCTGACTAATGCTTCAGAGAGCTGTCTGAAGGGATAGAGAGATGAGAGGTTCCAGAACTGTGACAGAAGCTTGTTGGAGACAGGGAGAAGCTGTGCAGTGGCTGTCCCAGTAGTGTGTGCTGTTCCAGCTGGCAAGAGTGGACAGGACTTTGCTGCTTCCTCATTCCTTGGGATCCCACACAGCTCTTGTTGTCCAGCGAAGTGCTGGTGCTGGGAGCACAGTGATGTTGGAAAAGCCCTTCCTCTGCCCTCTGATGTGAGAGCAGGCTTTCATCCATGGAGAGGGTCCTTCCTAATATCCCTGCTCTCTGTTCTGCAACTCATTCCTCTGGAAACAATCAGATGCTTAATTATTTCCACAGCTCAGTTTCTGCAGAAACATAATCTGTCCTGGCCCCCTGCTCAGCCCACAGTCCACTGTCACCGAAGATTTTCCATTAAAGCAAGTCATAAATGATGCTTGTCTTGAACTCCTCAGAGATCACGATGTCTTTCCTCAGGTTGTGCTGCTGTTTCCATCTTTTCCTTTTCATCTCACTCATCTGAATCTGAACTGAAGCTGTGGGGCAAAGCTGTGGGGCAGCAGTGAGGCTGCCCCTTTTAGAGTCCTGGTGGTCTCCTTTTCTTCTGGTGCATTGAGTCCTGCTGGGGGAGGCAGGTAGATATGCCCACCAGGTGGGTGCAGAGTTGTTAAACACTGTCTGCTGGCCCTTGTCTGGCACTACAGCTCTTCTTGGTGCGCAAAATGCTAAGTAGTCAATAGGAAGCCCCTTTCTAACATCAAAAGGTTGAAAGAAGAGAAAGAGTACAGTAAGAGTTATGGCTCCCGGATTAGGACTGTGGCCCCTCATGATGTCCAAGCCCAGCAAAAAGCAGGTGGGCAGATAGCTCCTGGGGCTGCTCAAGCCATCTTTCTCTGCTGAGGGGGCTGAAACACTCACACCTATGCCTCAGAGCCCACACAGCCCAAGCTGCGTGGGAGAGGCACACTTCACTATAACCTGAGAGTGGCAGAACAAGGAGGCGTGCAGGTGGTGAAAGGCTTTTGCACTCAGCTGTAAAGGTCAGGCTGGCATTGGAGCCAGTAGGAGGACACAGCCTCTCCTTTCATGTCCCTACATATAGGGACCTACTTTTTGCCCTTGTTTTTGACACCTTCAAAAGCCTTCCAAAGATACAGTGAATGTAACAGAAAGGTTCCCCATTTACAGGGGGAAAATCAGGCCCTGGATTCTGCCCTGCACTGTTGCTACCCTGGCAGCCTGCATTTTATCTACCACAACCGTAAGGCTCTTGAGAAGTCCAGGTCTGATGCTGAGTAAGCTGAAATGCAGGAGATCAAGGCCTGAATGTGGTCCCTGGTTTGTGGCTGATGCAAGGGAAGCCTGCAGGGAGCTGGAGTGCAAGGAGGAAGAGAAGGGTGTGGGAGGAAATGAGATGTTCAACCCTTTGTGCGCAGTATGAGGAAGTATGGGAATATCCCTGTGGGTTTGTCAAAGAGATTGACAAGAAGGGGCAGCATGGAAAGGCTGCATTAAAAATGCAGCCTCATGCTGTGCGATGTCAGGATGGCTGAATGAGTTCATGATGAGCTGGTGTTGCAGGAGAAGAGGGAGGGGGAATCTGTGGAAAGGTGCTTTCCCTGGAAGGGAAGCAGCAGCTGATATGGGTGCTGAGGGCAGAAAGAGTAGAGGATACTGGCATGGCAGGAGCTGAGGAAAGGAAGGAGAGGAGGTCAGAGTCAGGAAACTAAAACTGAACTTCACAAGACCTAGATCTGCAGCAGCGTAGCTGCTCTTGAAGCTTACTGAGGCATCCAGGGCAGGTGGTGAAGGTGCCAGGAGAGAATTTTGAACCTTGGGCCAGCATGGGGAAGCATTGGCAGGAGTACAAGCAAGAGTAAGGTAGCATGTTCTGTTAATAGCAGCTGTGGCAACTGAGTAAGGAAAAAGCCATGCTGGCAGAATAAATGCATAATGAGTTCTTCCTCTGAGTCCTACAAATGGGACTGTGCAACATACCTGTCAGAGCTCTAAGAAGGTAGCATGAAGGCGGTTGTCACCAAAACCACTATCAGAAGGTGCTTCTAAAGGTGTAGGTGTGAAGATGCCAGAGACAGGGTGGACGTGCAGCAGTTAAGGGCATTCATTTGAAACTGGGGGTGCAGAGAGTGAGCTACAGGGGACAATCTCATGAACAGGTAAAGCTCTGCACTGAACAGCCTCACATTAGCAATGCACAAATACACAACATGCCCCAACCTATTTTGCTAGCAAACGCATTCTCATATTAGTCTCCCTCCCACTTGCTCTACCTGTGGCTCCTTGGCACACAACACCTAGTTACTTTTGCATGACTGGCAGAAGCAAACAGTAGCACAACCAGTGTGTGGTACCCAGGCAATGATTTGCTTAGCTGCAATGCTTCCTGGTACAGTAGGGCATTTGCTTAATTTATTAAGTCATTAAAGAATTCTTGCAAGATTATGGCAGCACCTTCCTAAGATACTGTTTGTCTAAATGTTGCTATGAGCAGCAGAGTACATGCCCCTGCCTCTGAAACTGCTCGAGCAACCTGGTACTGCTGATAACTGGCACTTTCCTCCCTTCCTCTGGCCTTCAAATAGAAAGTATTTGCACTCAGATGGTATCTACTTAAATATTTGCATACCAGGTCCTGCCATGTACCTGAGCACTTGCAGAACACTGATATCTGTATCTGGTGAATGCCTCTGCAGGACTTTTTGACAAAATTTTTCACCTCTTAGTTTGCAAGGGGGAAACTGAAGTATAGCCAATGAGAGAAACATTGCTCTTTTTTTTTTTTTCCTTTTTTTTTCTTTTTGATGTATTTCCAGACATGGCAACATTGGATTTAGTCAAGTAAGGCCAGAAGTCAATTGGGATTCTTTGACAGGAAAAAAGCTGCTGCAGTAGGTGGATAACTCCCACCCCTTCCTAGTCCCCATCCCCAGCTTGGATCTAGTGGTTGTTTGAAGTGCAGGGTGAGTCCCCAAGAAGAATTTGGCAGATTCCCACCCAGCCCCACACCTGGAAAACTTTGCAGGTTTGCAGTGCAGGCATGGCTCTGTCTGCCAGAAGGAAGTTTCGGCACATACACCTGGGCTATGCTCATGTAATGAGAGTGGAAAGGAAATAAAAATGAATGACTCAGGATGACAATTTTATATAATCTTTTCCACAACGGCCTTTGGCTCCCATGCAAATTAGGAAGCACCCATCTGACTGTGGTGCTCTTCCTCATACCAGAGAGCCCTCCTTAGAGCAGGTTGTTTGTCAGGAACCCCTCAGGAAGAGCAGCGTGGAAAAATGTAAGTGTCCCAGTGCAACCTGGAACTATGGCCTTCTCCAGCAGCCTGAACTGGGCTGGGCACCAGCAGCACAGAAATCCCCTGTCCAACACTTTTGGCAGAGCTCCATCCTGCATCAGCAGCTCTGACGTACCCCATCCTGGTCCAGGGGGTTGTGGCACAAAGAGGACATGGCACAGTTACCCTTCACACAACCCATCCTTTATGTGGTCATGTAACAAGCTAATATCTGGAGCTAAAATCAGTCAGGAGTTGTGACATCCTACCAACAGGCAATCATGTGCAGGTGATGGTTTCAGTGAGGTGATTCTGTCTGCCTGAATTCTGGAGAGAATCATAGCATCATAGAATGGTAAGGTTGGAAGGAACCTCGAAGATCATCCAGTTCCACCCCCCTGCCATAGGCAGGGACACCTCCCACTAGTACAGGTCACTCAAGGCCTCGTCCAACCTGGCCTTGAACACCCCCAGCGAGGGAGCATCCACAACCTTCCCGGGCAACCTGTGCCAGTGTCTCACCACCCTCACTATAAAGAACTTCCTCCTAACATCCAGTTTCAATATTCCCGCTTCCAGTTTAAAGCCATTGCCCCTTGTCCTGTCATTGCAAGACCTTGTCAATAGTCCCTCTCCAGCCTTCCTGTAGGCCTCTTTCAGATACTGGAACACACAGGAATAACCAAATCAGGTGAAAGATAGGTTCTCCACCACTGTCAACTGGGCAAGGAGAGCTGTAGCTCCCACAGCAGGGAGTGGCAGAGGCCTCGTTTTTTAATTTCAGGGGTGAAAGGCAATAGCACACGTTCCCGGGTGTGTGCTCCCTCTTCCCGTGGAAATCCCGTTTGGAAAATCCAGAGGTGTCCAAGTTCAGACCGGTGCCAGTTCAGATGATAAATGAGAGGGTGAGCGGGTGTGGGGCTGTGCTGCAAACCTCTAGCCTCTCCCAGCAAGTCTCAACAAGAGCCGAGTATTGGAGCTGGAACAAAAGATGCTAATGAAGGTGGGCGGGTGGGTTCTGCCAGTCATCCTCAAAGCCTCTCTCCTAACACCTCTGTTGGGTGACAGAGGGGGAATCCCAGCCCCTCCAACCCAACTGCTGCAACGGGTACAGGAAACGACACCTACATCTGCTTCCAAAATTAGTTGCAGCACGGGGGCTGAGAGCTGCAAGCCGCCTAGATGCCTCACTGCTGCCGAGGTGAACCACCTAAACTCACCCACCCCGTGCTGGGGTCTATGACCCTATCAGCCTACTAGGTGCTATATGTTTCTTAAAAAGCAAACGAGGTGTATTCCCAGGTATCTCAGGACAACGAGGTGGGCAATGAACCATTTCACAGATGGAGCACAGTAATCTCACCTTTTTTAATAAATACATATTTCACATGTACCAAAATAATTATAAACAAACAAACAAAAAAATGTACAATATTTACACATTATACAATTGCTATAAAGTGTAGCAATTATGACACACATGGTGTGAAACGTTCTGTTGCCAATGCCCACAGTTAACATTATTGCTACTTTCTCTTAACGGCCAGGCCACCAGTCCCTTGGTTTGACTCCTCTGCCTGGGATGCCACACTGAGAGCTGCTGAGGATGGTCACTAAGGGCAGGGAACACCACCAGCCCAAGACGAATTGACACGCGGTCTCCGAGAAGGTGGAGTGTTGGTATGAGCCTACCTTGCCACGAAAGGACACACGTTCCTCGTGGTACTTAATGCCACAAGATACCCCTCTGTAACTAGCAGGCTGGATGTGTGGTCTGTTACTTTTGTACTGTGAATAAGACTGGCTGTGTGGCCCTTCATCAGGTGATGTGAATAATCACAGATCTCTACTGATGTTACACATCCCACTTCTGTATTTAAACACGGGCCAGGACCTCCAGCCATCCTGTTACAACTACGTGCTCCTCGCTGGGCAGTGTCGCGTTTCCCTCCTGTTCCTTCCCTCTGCATTGTGACTTTTTAAATGAAGAAAGTCAGTCCTTTTTCTATACATATGTACACAGCCACTTCTTTTCACAGAAAGCTCTGCTTTAAAATGCCAGCTGTCGTCCTCCAATAAGGCAGTCATCATACATGAGCTGTAAGAAAAAACCAAAAAGCTGTTAATGCCAAACTCGTGTATCCACTCTGGGATGACTGCCAAAGTCTGCATGCCCTGACTTCACCAGTCTGTAAAATTTCTACACTGAAATTGTTACATTTGCCATTTAACAGCACTGAGAATATTAGGAAAACAAATTCTGGGGTGGAGAAAACCACCCCTTAACTTCAATTTCATCTCACAACACTCTGTGGGTGTCAACAACAGAATGGTGTTCAGAGTGCCGTGTTCTATGAAGTTAACTTACATAGCCTCGTGTTTTTACATCTTGCTCTTAAATTTATTCTATTTATGTGCTTGCCCCAGCTGCCATCTTGCTGATGGCTGACAGCATAACGTTACGTTATGGGCTACGTACACCCATCAGTTACACAGGTTAAGGGGTTACTGGAGCATGTCATCAGAGTGGCACCAACATGAGAACACTAAGGGGAAGACTGAAGAAGTACAAATAGCTACTTACTTCGTCCTCTGTGAATTCAGGCTCAGATTCACTGCTCTCCTCATCCTCACTTTCTGGCAACATCTGTAGGTCAGCTGTGGTCAGCTGCTTCAGCTGTTCCTGTATGGTGGAGTTGTCTCTTCCCCATGTGAGCTGATAGGGGGAATAGCCCTGGTAGGTCACTTTGTTGACGTCTGCCCCGTGTTTCACCAGAAGCGACACCAGGTCTGAGTTCTGCAGGTCAACAGCCAAATGTAGTGCTGTCCTGCCATTGCATGGCTCCTGCATGGGAATTGCACAAGGTTTGGCATGTTAGGAGTGTCAGAGACGCTGCCAGATCTGTTGATTGTTATGACTAAACAGCCCTGCTCAGTTCATTTGATAGTATACATTACATACCTGAGCATTTACATCTGCTCCCAAGGACAGCAAGTATTCAACAATAGCCAGGTACCCTTGAATAGATGCCAGATGGAGACATGTATGTCCTGCAAAACACAAACAAAGGGAAAACCTGAGTAAGTAAGTAACCCTATCATTCAGCTGAAGCCAAGATGAGAGACAGCATGGTATCAAAGTTTGCAATTCATTCATGTCAAAGGGTGTTTTCCAGAAAACCTTTCCAGCTGCCAGTAAATACGAATAATGGGGCAGCATTTGAGAAAAAATTTTAGAGGCTTTATTCCAGTCTTTGACTGCAAATTACTGTAACTGTGGGGAAAAAAAAAAAAAAAAAAAAAAAAGGAGCACTGCTAAAGCACTCACTAAAGATGCAAAATTCAAAGCAGTAAGAGCCAATAGTCAAGAGTAAGGAGGCCTGCAAGACAGTGACATTTTAAAGAAGTCAGGCACTGCTGTGTCTTCAATGAACACAACCATCTTTCTCCAACTCTCCAGAGACCTTTGAGCTCTACAGGACATCAACCCTACCCTCAGTACAGCACATTGACACTGCTATGCAGCAGCATGCCCGTACCATTGTAATTGGTTGCCTGCAGGACAGAGAGGAGGTGGTGTGGCTGGCAGTACTGTGTGAGGACGCTGACACTCCTGAGGGAGCCCTGCTGGCAGGCAATGTGCAGGGGGGTATTTCCTCGGAAGTCTCTGATTTCCAGGTCGCATCCGGCCTTCAGAAGGTGCTCGGCAATTTCAGGCTGATCAGTGATCACTGCCAGGTGTAGAGGAGTCTGCAGGCAAAAGAGAAAGCACAGACCTCTACGTTACACTTAGCAACAACCTCTGGACAAACAGACTCTTCAACCACTTGGTAATTTGTGTTCCTGAGTAAACCCACATCCCACTAGACTCAGTTCTTTATGCTTCCCAACATACTGTAGAGCTGCCCTTCAGTCTGGAAGTGATGAACTTAGGGTTCTCTGGATACCAAACAGTCAATCCATATGAAGGGTATTACTAACATCCCAATAAAGAGGGTTGCAACCCACTGCATCATATTTGAAAAATGCAGGCATCAAATGCCACTCTTGGGGGAGAGAAAGCATTCTACTAACACTGGCTGGAGCCAGCTGCGTACTTTCTTGAATGCAGGTTTTGGCTTAATTGATTCCATCAATTTAAAAAAAGAAAAAAAAAAAAGACGGACATTTTGGATGATAATTCCCCAGAGGGCTTCTGTGGGAGTGGTGGAGGCTGATCCGTATTTGGGGCTGTCGAAGTGAAACTACCTGGCTGAGGTTGTTCTGGAAGTTCAGGAAAGCACAGTCCCCAGCCGTCTGCCGGATCGCCTCCAGGCTCAAGGCTTTCTCCTCGTGAATAATGGCCAAATGGAGAAAACTGCAGGAAGCAAGCAAGTAAATAAATAACTAACTAGAACGACCCAGGTTCAAACCTCCAAATCCCACGTCAAAGACCCTCGCGGGGCGGCCCGGGGCAGGGTCATGCGCGCGTGTCGCAAGCCGGGGCTTTCAGCGGCCGGGGCTTTCCGCCGCTGCGGAGCCGCCTCTCTCTGGCTCCCCTCCAGGGACTTTCCGCCCTCCCCTCCCTCCCCGCCGCGGCGCGGCCCAGCCCGGCGCCTCCCCGCCGGCAGTACATCCTGTCCTGTCCTCAACGAGCTATGTCCCCCACCGTATCCCTGTGTCCCCTCATCACATCCCGTCCCGTCCCGTAACCCAACTTACGTGTCCCCGTCCTCTGTCAGCTGCTGTGCCCAGGAGGGCGGTTCGCGGGGCTGCAGGCGTATGTCCTCCAGCTCCTTCACCAGCTGTCGGTATTCCTCCTCCTTCATAGAGTCCAAGCCGCTATCGTGGCGATCGTCGAGCGGCAGCCCGCCTTGGCGCTCTTTCTTCGGTTGCTCGTAGCCCTCCATTACCGGCGGCTCAACGAGGCGACGGGCGCTGATCATGCTAGCGAAGCTCCGGCTTGCAGAGAGTGAGCGGCGGCGGCGGCGCTTCGCATATACACCCCGGCGAGGGGGATTTCTGTAGGGGTGGAGCTGCCGAGGACGGGAATTTCCAGCCACCCGATAGACGCGTCTGGTCCTGCTCGGCGCCGCCGGCGGTAGCAGGGAGGGCGGAGCGGCTCGGGCCGGCCCCTTCCCTCTCCTGCCTTCCTCAGTCCCAGGAGGAGGGGAGTGAAGAGGTCGGCCCGCTACAGCACTTGGCGTTCTTCCACGTCAGGGGGAAGTACTCACCTCCCCGGCGTCCCCGCCGGTACTTCCCTGCTGCGCCCCGGGCGGCTGCCCTCTGCCGGCTTTCCCGGGGGGTTTCCCTGCCTTGCCCGGTCTTGGGGTTGCCGGTGCCCCTTCCCCGGCAAGGTAGTAGGTGTGCAAACCACCGCGGGGTCCCATTGCTCGCTGCGGGGTCCTGCATACCACGGGGGGCTGTACCAGGGTCCCCTCGCAGTGGTCCGTTCCATGCCGGGTTTCACTGACACGTCCAGGGCGCTGTTGGCCTTGAGTGCACTCAGAAGCCCACCCTGAGTTTCCATCAGCTTGCCCTTCGGCGAAGAGAGGCCGTGAGATGTCTCAGGCCAGAAGGCCAGTCTGTAAGCATACAAGGTGGTGGTCATCACACTCGAAGAAGCTTCACCACTCATGAGGTGCAGTTGTAGTACAACAGCTCTCCAGGCAACGGCAGATCCCTGACCCTGTAAAGCATCATTTTGAGGGCTGGTGAGAGGGACTCCCTTAGGAGTCGTTAACCAGTGCTCGTCAGGAACAGGCTTTGTAGCCAACCGAGGGTAGTGAGGTCACGATAAAAGTTCAGAGAACCAAACTGCACCCAGGGCAATGCTGAGGCTGCACACTGCATGCCTGCCCTGCTGTTGCTTGGAGAGGGACATTGCTTCTTGGAGAGATACAGGTACGTGACTGATGTTGCACTGTCACGATACCTGCAAGTGTGCAAATGCTGCCTCAGAACTTAGAGGATTTCTATCTGCTTTAGAAGTTTTCCCTCTGTTTCAATGCAGTGGGATCAGGAATGAAGAGGAAAATTCTGTGCAACTCCTTTACAACCAGTTCTGGTCCAGAAATAAACAGGCACCTTTCAAGAGGTACACATCCATGATGGAACAAACCATTTTAAGAAGAAATTATTTTTTTTTTGCCATTATTCTTACTTTCTATTGTCACATTCCTAATTATTCTTCTCTGCTCCTTTTTTTTTTTTTTTTTTTTCTTTT
>WBNM01005858.1:0-14236 GCA_013399055.1 Ramphastos sulfuratus | reverse complement strand
TTTTTTTTTTTTCCTGCTGTTGTGCTGTCTGTGGGTAATGAAAACCAGATAAATGCAGGCTCACACATGGATAAAAGGCATTGTCTGTAGGGCTGACAGCACTGAATTTTTCCCTGGTGAATTTTTGCTTCTACATCTCAGATGTGGGGGATTCCCATGAAGAATTTTTCTTCTCTTGCAACTATTGCTAGCCTCGCTGAGTAACAGTGTCTGCACTTTTTTTCCCTTTTGTCATTTTCCCATGGGATGGCATCCCTTTGAACAGGAACTTATGAGAAAATCCAAAGATGAAAGGGGAAGCCGGAGGAGAGGGCAAATGCCTGACTTTTTGTGAGCAGATGTTCCCGATTTTCAGCCCAACTGTGCCATTCCTGGACTTTTTTTCCCGTTGTTCAGCACTTAGCCTGGGACAAGGAGGTGGTGCTTTCGAGCAGGTTTAGAAAAATGCCATACAAGTCCTTCCTTTATAGGTTAATGGTTGTCAGAGTTCCCCGAGCTTCTCTAAACAGTTTCCCCTTTTTGATGTAAATTCGCCGGAGGAAATTTAATTAACAAGTGAATCTCCTCCTACCTGCCTCCCTGCAAAAGGGAGGATGGGAATGAGAAAGCCAGCTCCTGCTCCGAGTAGCAGGGGAATCGAGTTCAACCAGGAGCCTACTGCCCCCGGTTGCTAGAAGCAAATAGAAATTCAGCTTTAAAACTTCCTGTCCTCGCCGCGATGGCTGGGAACTGAGTTAGCAAAGAGAGTTCTTTGTCTTCTCTAAGTGACCTCCAGCTGCTGTCACAGGCAAACGTGGGGCTATTTTTAGTGAGCATTTGCCAGCAGAAACGTTTTTTTCAGAGGCGTGCGAGGTGCTTTGTGTGTGTTTTAACGCAGCGGTACTGCAGCCAGTTGTAGGTGGTGGAAAGGAGATGGAAAATGTTTTCTGGATGGAAAGTCGTGCTGAGGCCAGCCTACTTCCTGCCCCAGGGAGATGTCCTGCCACAGCTGCTCTGCAGCATGGCCCCAGATGTCACAAGGGGCCCTAGAAGCATGGCCCAGCATCCCTGGGTTTTAGACAGTCAAAAGCACGAGTTGAGAATGGATTCAGTCCTAAACCCGGATCCACATGTAAAGTAACAGCCACAGAAGCAGAGGCAAGTGGAACCCTTGTTACATGAAAAGAAACAAAGCTGCTCTCTTCTCTGTAACTCCTCACAGCTGACAAAGTTGCTGTGCAATATTTGCCAGAAGGGGCAGCATGTAGGAGATGGTATAAAGCGAAGATTTTTCAGGTGGTGGTGAAGATGCTGCTTTTGTGCTACTGAGGTAATGTCCTTTAAAAAACAACAACAGCAACACAAACCACAAACAAACAAAACAACCATCACCAACAACCCACACATTCTAGCAGTTTTTCTATACAGTTTTCTATGTGGTCTGCAAAAGAAAAAAGGGATAGAAAGGAACAGACTCGGATAGGTGCTGCAGTTCTGGAAAAGTCAGACATGCTTTTGAGAGACAGCAGCTATCCCTAGCCAGGGATAAGGATTAGCCCTGCTAAAAGAGGAGCAAAACTTTATGAACATTGCAGTCATCTGTGCCAGACTGAACCCTCTTTGTCTTATGTATCCTGCTTTCATAGTTCTGCTGTGTCTGCATTAATTTCAGAGGAGTGCTTTTAATGCTTATCGTTTTGAGAGGAAATGAACATTTTCTTCATTTTTAAATTTGGGATTATGTTAGAAAACTCTGCTGTGTGGGCAAGCAGGCACCTCAAGACTGAGAGACATTGTCACTTTGACAATGTAAGAGGTTGTAACCACAAGAGGTGGTTTTTGCACCCGATACCCAAGGGCTAGATTTTGCAAAAGCCTCTTCCACTCTCAGTGCCCTGAGCACTCCATTGGCCCGGCTGTGGGGCTGCAGGGATGAGTTGTTTGTTTTTATTCTGCTTGCAAAAAAGCAGCTGGCAGGGCTCTGAGAAGCAGCCTTGCGTGCCTGAATACTGAAATGGGGCAGTAGAGTTTTAATCAGTTTTTAAGGTACATGAAAGATTCTCGTGCTGCTGCCTCCAGCAAACACATTAAACTGTAATTTTCTGATTGCCACACTAATCATGAGAACTGTCTAGTTCTGTTGCTGTGGTGCTGTTGATTTACCAGAGTTGGTCCCTCAACTTCATCCTTTTGTGATTGCTGCTGCAGACACCTATTAACTGTTTCCTCCCATTTAATCTTTAGGACCATGCACGGCTCACAGTAAATGCATCAGGAAGTGTAGTTGACAACATCCAGCAGGATCTTGGCCCAGGCTGTGAAAACCAAAAGCAAAGCAAACTGGTTAAGTAAACCTGCTGTCTGCATGTGTATGCACACGTGCAGACACTCTTCTGGAACAGGCCTCTGATTTATTGCTCCAAAAGTTTGCCAGTGCAATGGGAGCCAGGAAACACTTCATGTTGTCATTCTTGATAACATTTTGCAATTAAAATTTACATATCTCAGGCTCCCATTTGCTGTAGAGATAAGGACCAGGCAGCTCCAAACATTCAGTCCAGTGGTAGAGAAAGGAAAGCATATTTCTCTCCTGCTTTCTAATAATATGACTGTTGCTAATCAAATTTTTTTCCCCCTCTCTTTAGGGCCAAATGAGTAAAAGAAAAATTGTAAAGTCCATTTTTGTCAGCCAGGATGAGGCATGATGGCGATAGATGTGCTGTGTGACCTCCTCACACTTTTACATCAGAGGTTATTATGGGACAATCAGATACTTCAAAAAGCACTCTGCTGAATGCAGTAGGAAGCATTTTTCCACCTTATTTGTGCTCATATAATATCCAAGCCAACAGTGTTGGGGATAATTTTTGGCATGTAAAGCTAAGGTCCAAATGAGGACATTTAAAATCCTACCAGTGTCCCACAGATACAGAAATGGAATGAGCTAGGATGTCCTGGCCTGAGTTTAATGGACCTAGATTTCTGGCTGGGTTACACTAGACTCTGTTTTTATTTTTAGACTGTGGTTTATTTTTGGCACTTCTTAAACTGATGTGTTGGGTCCCCGAGAAGATCTGCATGCATTTCTCTCCATGAACTGTGCGCTGCATTTCTGGGGATCCTTAGGGATGAGATGTACTGTTTCAATTTAAACTGCTTTTATTGTTATGCTTTAAGGGTAAATATAGGTCAAATAACTTGAAATCAGTTGCCACTTGGAAATCAAATTTTCTCTGGTGTCATTCCCATTTCTCAGATAGAAGTTTTGTTAAAGCAAGTTGCTTGCAAAGCTTTAAGCTCATGCTTGCCACTTGCTGGCACATGTGCTTCCTGCAGGAGAGAAGAGGTTTGGAATGGGGGGAGTGAGGCAGAGGCAGGTCTCCTGAATTTATTGTACAACTTTCCCTTCAGAAATATGAAGAACGTTTCTCCCCATCAGTACAACCTCCTCTTCACCTGATAGGGAAAATATGAACTGCGAGCACACTAATAATTAAAAAGGGACTTTCCCCCTGCAGGCAGCTGTGACATATGGTAATGTTGCAGTCTCTGGTTCTTCCCAGCAAGCAGGAATCTTGCAGAAGTCGAGAGAACAGTGCAGTGGGACCATGCAGAAAACTGAGCCAGTGAGAATTCAAAACAGCTTGCTCTGCCTGGCAGATGGTTACTATGGGCAGCCAGTGGGACTGTGCCAAGCAGGGAGATGCTTTCCTTCCTGCTTGGATTGTGGATTCAGAAGGTCAAAACCGGATCTGGAAACAAATTTTGCTGCGGTACTAGATGGTGTTTTGAGCAAACCCGAGATGAGAGACGCAGAGCTATCTGAGCAGGAGGCTGTGCAAAGGCAGGGAGAACCCTCTGCCTCGGCGCATGCTTTGTTCTGAGCCTCCCCCTGCTCCTGTGCAGCCCTCCTGCCTAAAGCTGGTGGGTGCAAACCATGCTGGATAAACACACAAAACCAGCACGCTGCTGGGCTGTGAGCAGCCAGAGCCTGCCGCAGCAGACAGGCACAAGACAAACCTTAATTAGAAGCTGAGCTGCCTGCGGGCCCAGGGGTTCCCCTGGGGACGGATGTGGCAAACGCAGGGGCTAATGCACTGAGTGCTGTGGCTGTGACTGAGCTAGCAGGGGAGCTGCCAGAGGAGGAAGCAGGAAATACTAGACAGTACTAAGAGCATAACCCTGAGAGAAAAAAAACCCAAACCTGACAGAAGATGACCTTTGGGCAGGGTGCTCTCTGTAAAAGCCTTGGAACTACCAGCCTTGGGACTAGTCTAGAATAGAGGGACTAGAGGTCAGTTCCTCCTGGGCACACCCTCTTGGGAGGAAGGCAAGCTCTCTGCTCCTCCTGGTGAAAGTCCTTTGGAGCCCCAAAGCCCAGCAGACCGCATGGCTCTGGGAGGGGTAACCCTGGATCTGCCGCCCACACATTGCCTGGGGCTGGCCACCGGTGTCAGCAGCAGTTGCTGCTGAGCCAGTGCTAATATGGGCTTGACTTTAAGTATCTCTGCAGAACACCTATTAGTGTGCTCCAGGGCTCTGATGGAGGAGCTCCTGAGGTTTTATTTGCCATGGTTGTGGGCTGTGCTCAGAGCTGTTGCACTGGCTGTGCCAGTAGTGAGGGTGTGCAGCATTGCCAAGGGTCGGATGTGCCAAGTCCTGTACTATATTAATGGCTGTAGTTGAGAGTGGGGTTTTAGCTTCTGGGCTAGATCTCTGCAGGAGAGTAAGCTGGGAGAAGAGCTCCAAGGGACAGCAATGAGCTGCGTTTTTAGGGGTGTTAAGTGAGCTCTGATTTATGGGTGGAGAGAGGCCAAAGGCAGGCTCAAGGCTGTTAAATGTAAATTCTTCCAGAGTCCAAACATCCCATGCTCTGTATGCTCTGGGTATTGCCTGAACTCCAAGAATGCAGGTTCTCCAGACTGGGTTCTAATAAAATCCTAATTTCCTTTTACAGCTTCCCTCGTATTTCCACTTGTTTTCATACAACCAAATGCTTACCTCTGCCAGGGTGGGTGATGGCTGGTGGTGAGCTTGGGGCCAATACTACTTAAGGGAGCCAGGGCACAAACAGTGCTGCCCTGGAGCACTTCTTCACCTCTGCCACCCAGGCTGGTGCTGAGAGAGTGGGTATTCCTGCTGGTTCTGTGGTACCTGAGCTACCTACACTGAAGGGAAGCAACAGAGTGTCTTTCAGAGGGCAGCAGGGCTGGTGAGTCACTGCTGGAGCCACGCTGGGGAGGAAGAGAGAGCAGATGGAGAGACATCACACAGGTTTTCCAGCTTGGACAGAGTTTAAATTTATCTCTCCCCAAGGCTGCATCCATTCCTGGGATGATTTCCCATTTAGCATATGCCTTTTAGGGCTCTGATTTCTTCAGATTTCGTGGGCGTTGTTTACTAACTTATGTCTGTGGTGTTCCCCAGACAGAAATATCTCACCAGGATAGGCTTCTGCTTTTCTGGGACAGACAGTTTGTGCACAGGCAATTATGTTCAGTTCTGTGAACTTCCTGTCCTGTGCATGTGCCCTGGTGACGTCTGGAGAGCCTGCACATGGCATAGTCCCAAGGTCACACGGTGCCAACCTTCCCTAGATGTTCGGGAACCTTAGACCAATGGGGAAAAGGTGATCCTCAAGTTCATCCCACACCACATTTCTGAGCAGGGAAAAACTTAGCTTTCTTGGGAAAACCCTGACTTCTGGCAACACAGATTTTGGGACACGTCTTGGGTTTATGCCCGAGACAGAAAAATACATGGAGGCTCTGAGACACATTTATGGGAAAGGCAGCAAGGGAAGTGAGATGGGTGGGGGAGATTTTTCCCAGAGCACTGCAGAGAAGCCTTATCGGTCCCTCTTTGACGCAAGTGTTTGACAGTCATGCTATTTCATTTTTCTTCTTCCGCAAACATGAACCCTTTTCTTGGCTACCTCCTTTGCCTCCCAAAGCCTAGCATCACACCGTGGCCATCACAGCTACTTCTGCATCCTCACTGGTTGACAGTTCTTTGCCCTCACAGACCCATACAATAGAAGACATCACAGCCAGAGTATCCAGGAGCCTACAGGAACCAAACCCCTTGCAGGACTCAGAGGGTGAGACAACAGCCAGCTATGTCTATATAGCAACAGCCTGTCCATCACATTACAGTCACATCTTTCCTTTTAAGGAGGGTCCTCACTCACTAACATTGTCTACTGTTCCTGTTGTGGTGGTGCCACTTGGTTGCGCCTGTCTGTCCCACTGCCACATCCGTGCTCTGACCTCTTGCCTGGGACAGCCCCTGACACTGCTTGGCAAAGCCATATGCCCATGCACTTCTTAAAGACTTCTGGGATGTGTGTGAGCAATCAGCTAGTGAGCAAGGAACAGCAAAAGGGTGTCTGTGGATTGTGTTTATGAAATGCCCTTTGCCACCCTTCCTAGCGAGCAGTGTCAAGTCTCTGTCACCTCAAGGTCATCCAGGCTGTGTGACCACGAAGAAGGCTGAGATCTCTTGCAAAGAGCTGAGCAACAGCTCCCCACTCTCTGGGCTGGAAGTGCAATCCTCTCCTGCTCCCCTTTTTCTGGGAACTACCTGCAGGTCTCTGTGTCTCCTTCCATATGTTAGCTGATCTCAAATGACAACTTATAGTAGAAGGAAAACCAAGCCAGCTCACCCAGTTTCAGGCACAGCATGACTGTGAGATCTAGTCACTCCTGTATCCCTTAGTTCCCTCAGCTGCCTCATCTAGAGGATTTTGATAAATATTACTTTAATGCTACTGATCCTGTGGAGCACCAGAGTGGTCCAGGGAGATCTCATACCTGGAGGAAGCTACTGATTACAAGAAAGCAGGCATGGGTACACTCTTGCTGCTGGAGCACTGGTCTGCTCATCTGGGCTTTTCCAGACAGCTCCAGGTGGGAAAATTTTAACTTGGCTCTGAGCAATCTACACTGGCATGGTGGTGTGCAGGCAGAACCTTACCTGTATCCCTTTGAATGGGGTGAGGGACACCTGCAGGGAGATTCCCAGAGCTTGATCATTACATGAGCCCTCTCATGCAGGCAGGCACTACTGTGGGTCTGGGGCTCAGCCTGGATTTGGAGGAGTGGGGCAGTGGGGCTGAGCCCATCTGCGGAGGAGGCAGAAGAGCAGCCTAAGCGGGGAACTTTGCTCATGGGGGTGAGGGCATGGTGTGCTTAAGAGGGTGAAGGAAATACCTCAGTTTACATGGGCTGTTGCACTGCTGCCTTCTGTGGCACCCACTCAAGTGGAGTTTAGAAAAACCCCACTTCAGCTTAGTTTAGCTCAGGGGGTTTTAATGCTGTTGGGGTGAGCTGCTGTAAGAAATCATCCCACATATGAGCAACGATGCGTTGGCAGAGGTAGGAGGAGTTCCCAAGCAGTCCTTTTTGCTAAGGACCATCTAGAGGGACCCGAGTGCGCTGTGTTACAGGAAGGATAGGGCCTCTGGGAGGTGGATTGGGCAGATGCACATCAGTTTCAGCTGCATCATCCAAGTGAGTCATTCAATAAAAACAATTAGCTGAAGAAATATCACTAAACAGTAATAATTATCCAAATGTCCTTGCATTGACCATTTAGATGACTAAATCCACACAATCAATTCTGTTAGTGAATGCTAATTCAAATGTAATAAACTTCAGGTTTATTTGATTTTGTATAAATAATTCACCTGCAGTCTTGGGACAGGATGGAGCGGTGCAGCAGCCAGGTGCTTGGGCACCTGCCTACCTCCTGGCCTCATCAGTGTTGTTCCTGGGCTGCCAACAGCACGTACAATGTCCACCAGTCAGGGTGGGGAGCAAAAGAATGCTGAGATGATGTTTGGGGACCCTTTGTCTGGGCAGACAGCAGCTTTCATGGGATTTGGAGGGACTTGTTACTACACAGAAATGTCCTGTGGCCTCTCAGGAGAAGCTACATTTTCCTTTCTGCCTTCTGGTCTCATGGGGGTCTGATTGCAAAAGACCTAGCAGCCTTCCTGTACCTGAAGGGGACCTACAAGAAGGCCTGCAGTGATAGGACAAGGGACAATGGTTTAAAATTAGAGCAGAGTAAATTTAGCTTGGATGTTAGGAACAGATTCTTTACCATAAGCATGGTGGAACACTGGAACAAGTTGTGCAGGGAGGTTGTGGTGGCCCCATCCCTGGGGGCATTCAAAGTCAGACTTGACAAGGCTCTGGGCAGCCTAGTCTAGTGGAGGATGTCTCTGCTCACTGCAGGGGAGGTTGGACTTTGGAGGTCCCTTCCAACCCAAACCATTCTATGGTACAGTTCTATGATTCTAATACTGAGAAAAATCAAACAGACACCAGAAATCCACATTGTCTGCCTGAGGATAAAAGAATATGGAGGGAACTCATGCTTAAGAATAACAACTACAGTTTCAGCCAAGAGCAAATCGCACTCTGAAGATCATGCTGTAAACAGACCCTTTTGAGCAGTCTCTCGTTGTGTTCTCATCACTGTGATACCTAGGCTTTGGGAGGCACTCAGGTCTTCTCTGAAGTGGTTTATTCTCTGAGAGAACCTTGTCACACGGTCCAGTTTGTTATGCATGGATGCTGTTTTATTCTCTTTGAACATTGGCATTGCACCTGACACCACAGCACCCAGATATTTAGAAATTATAGGCATTATAGATCCAGTGGGATTCAGCTTTGTGCTGGAAGTGCTCTCAATCTTTCCATGAAGGTGCAGTGAGGTACTCCCTCCCTAGTGCCAACAGACCTGCTCTTTTTAGCTACTATCCGTGGGTGCACAGAAGAGATGAATTCAGGAAAAACTCTTTCTTTTTTTAATCAATATTTCAAGAAAGGACTCAGCAAAGATACCAAGAAGTCGACCTGCCCCGAAAACTGATGTCTGCCATGATATTCTCACACCTCTGTAGAAATTGTCATGTCTGGCTCTCCTCATGCTCTGCAAACACAGGAAGGAGTAAGAGCATCTGATGTAGGGACTGGTGACGCACTTGCACAACAAGGGGTGCCAGGGATGGTGACAACCTGAGGTCAGTGGCTGTCAGGCTGTGCTCATGCCTGTCCTGCCACTGCCCCATCCATTGAACCGCGTTGTTACCCTCGAGTGAAAAACAGCACAGGCAACAAGGTTTTTCCTGCTGCCTGTTGCCCCTTCAGATTATGACGTTGAAGGGCTTTCTAAATGGAGCTCATAGGCAGTGAATCACCTTGACCTGCCACAGCAGGACCAGCTCAGTCCCACCTGCACTCAGCATCCACAGCAGATCCGGCAACGGGGGCAGGAGCTGCCCCAGGGTGTTGGGGACATTTGCCATCAGCTGAGGGAGCCTGACCATGCTGTGGGTAGCACATAGGGTTGGCAGAAGCAGCCCTTATGCTGCAAGGACAGGGCTTCTCTGGCTGTCTGCTACTATTAACATTCATTTGCTCTCTGAGGCAGACTGCGTTTATTTTTTTCAGGTCATTCTATGTAAGATAATCATATTGGAGTTGAATTCTTCTACCTAATCAAATGAAACTTCATGTAGTTAGTTTGTCGTTAGCATTTACTATGAATGTGATTGTGAGGATTTAGTTTCTCACATGGTAAATAGGAAGGCATTTAGATAATTACAGCTGTCTAGTGTCTTTCCACTGCTAATCGCTTTTACTGCCTGGTTCATTTCCAGACCAGCAAGTGCAACTCTGGCACACAGTCGTGCAGAGAAACTGCCTCTACTGTTACTCTACTGTACCCTTGATATGATGCTTTGTAGGTGTGAAATCAGTTCCCAACTCCAACCTGAGTTTCAGATGAAATTCAGAAAATCACAGCCTTGCCGTGATCCAGCTTTCCCACTTAACCATGCCATGCCAGGTCACGTAGTGCAGCACTTTCTCTGACACTGACCAACAGAAGACATCTGGGAAAGAAAAAAATGTAAGCAGATAAATGTGTAATAGTCACATTCCTGAGGAGCACATCCAGCTTTCAGAGCTTTGAGAGCTTCACATCCACATGTATTTAGCAGCTGCTTGTGGATTTAGCTGCAATGAGTTTATCTAATCTTCACATCTTTGGTCTCCACAACAATGAGATTTAATTATACATGGGCTGCAAAGGAAACTCCACCAGAACTTCTGGTGTTTGTTTTAAAACTACTAGGTGGTATCTTAACTGAGAGAAAGGAACACTTCTGTTATGTGAAATGAGGAATGGGATTTGTTCTTTGCCTCTTTAGGTCACCTGTGATTGGACTGAGCTATCATCACCCTCTGTTGTCTCCTTTTCAAGCTTCACCTAGTCCTGCTTCTAACCTGGTTAGCTTTTCCTCATATATCCTTTCCATATCAGGTCACCTTTTACACAATCTATTTTTTTCCTGGCTCTTTCTTTGATATAGGGTGCAAATTGTATTTGAGAAGGATTTATAGAAAGGTAAAACTATGTTTTCTGCTTTTTTTCTCTGTTTATTCCTATTATTTTTCATACTTCCTTCTGTTGTTTTTCCCACCACAGAGTGCTGATCTCAAATATCCACTATGGCTCTAAGTTCTGTTTCCTGGTAAAAACAGTCCTTTAAAAGCCCATGACATTTATAAATAGATCTTTTTCCTCTCAGCTGCTGCATGGTGTATTTGTTAATGTGGGATTTGATGCAAAACCTGACTTACTTCTCTGCTACTTCCCATTACGAAACACTTCTGAGCTTCTCAGCAGTAGTTTAATATTTTCTAAATAATTCTGAATGAGCTGCAGCCTTTCTTGCTTTATACTTCACTTTCTTTACTTGATCATTTATGGATCTGGTAAAGAAATGGGCTTGTTTAAAGACAAAATCAGCAGGAGGAAGTAAGTCTGTTATACAAGCACGCAGTAGTATGTTACCATGATGATGACTATGATAATTCTCATTAATTCTTGTGTCATTGCTCTATCGTTTGATAGCTATCTTGCTAGTAACGAACAATTCAGTAGCTGGTTGGAGCAACACTGTTTTTTTAGGAGCTAAGTGGGTCAAGGGTTTCCTGCCAGCAAGGGAGATTATCGTGCTGGTAAGATGAAGAGAACTAAGAGGAAGCTGTTTCTAGCTAATAATTAAATTAAAGACCCTGGTGCCACTGGTTTGAGAGAGGAGCAGAAACTTTAGCATCCCTTCCAGCAGTCGATCCTCTGTTTATTAGGCATTCTTAAAATAAAAAAGAAAAAAAAATTTTAATTCCAAATCCAATTCTAATTTTTAATTAACAATTATTCTTCTCCTTCTCCTATTTATCGCTACTTTCTCCTCGTCCTTTACCGTTTGCTCCTGACGCACCTTTTCTGCGGCACCCCCACGCCCCTCTCCCTCTGTGCTGCTGCGGGAAGACCGGGAAGGGGAACGGGAAGGGGAGCGGGAAGGGGAGCGGGAAGGGTACCCCTCGCCCCATGCCCGCAGCCGGCCCCGCCGTTCTCGCGGCGGCGGCAAGCCCCGGGCGTGCGGAGGGTGGTGCGGGGCTTCCCTCTAGCGGTGCCTGCGCTTGGCAAGATGAAGCGCTCCCTGGCGCAGCTCTGCGGGGAGGGAGGGTTTCGGAGCTCGCAAAGCGCATCGCTCCTTCAGCGACCGAGCCAGCAGTGTGTCTGCGGGCGAACGGCAGCGGCTTGGCAGCGGCTTAGCAGCGAAGATGTCGCCCTGATTCCTTCCAAAGCATGTCTGCATGAAGTGCACTTGATCTCTCCTGGTATACGTGAAGTCATAGTTCGTCATTGTGTTCTGGTTCTATGAGTGCACTGTTTAGTGTAGCCCAGGCCCACCCGTGTTTGACACAGCACTGGTGGCACAGCTGCAAAACCTGTTTCCAGGAACCCATATTTGTGTGAGTTGGAATGCTGAAGCGCTGTGATTGCTCGAGGTCGCCTGATGCATCTTTGGGGAAGTCCATGTCAGGCTGTATGACTCTCTTGCTGGTCTGCTGGTATTACAACAACAAGGGAGAAACTGGAGACACTTTAAATCTCTTGAGATCACAGCATTAAACATATCAGAAGTAAAAAGACTTGTACAGACAAGAAACTCTTCATAAACAGCAACCAAAGTTGTTCTCTAGCCACTGCATACAATTTCTAGTAAGCCTCTTGTCCACATTCACTTGAAGGGCCTTCCAGCTTGCTAGAGATGGCCTGGGTCAGAAGATTTTCACACCCTTTGAAAAATATCCCACGTCTCAAGGCAATTGGAAGTGGGTGGTTAAATCCCCCACCTCCTCTGAGATCTAATGTAAATAGATGCATTCAGTGTCTTGGAGCAGCTTCAGCTCCCTAACCCACAATCTGCACTAATTGCTGAATTGCCTTCATGAAGATGGATATTTCTTTTCGCCAGGATTGGCTAAAGCTCTCCCTTCTTCATACCTGTTTTTTCTCTTCCTCATCAGAAAGACCTCAAACTTGGGGAGGGTATGTGGGGTGCTTCATTGATTTAGGTGGATGAATATGTGAAAAGATCACATGGATCTCCTCATTTTGTCCCTCAGTATCTGGCAGGGGAAGCAGGTGTTTCTTCAGATTATTGCTCTTAAAATTAAATAGCTGTGATAGGTACTTTAAAATGTTATCAGTGCATCAAAGTAGTAAGGGTAATAGTTAAATAATATTGGTTAATATATGTTCATTGATGTTATATCTTTTAAATATTATTGCTATTATGTTAATTCTTTAAGGTTCTTAATTGGCTTTTACTTAGGCAAAGCACAGCATGGGGAACAGCAGATGAATGACTGGCAGCTGTGCATTCAGCTCTAGGAAGGGTGCAGCTGTGGCAGAAGACAGGTGCTTTGGTTCAGAGCTGTGATGGTGAGAACTGACTCTCAGCAGCTGTCTGACTCCAGCCTGAGGTTTAGGGATGTCACAATCTCATGTGGCAAAGGATTTCATCTGCTGAGATCCTGGTGCTTCAGCTCCCATGCAGTCCCAAGGTTCTCCAGGATCTTCAGTCTCGTACCTTGCAGAGCCTTGCTGGAGTGGGCTTGGTATGTTCCAGGTAAACTGCTACCTTCTTTGGAAACAACCTCTGCTCTCTTTTTTCACCAAGTCAGTGGCTAATGCACTGGGAACCTGGGTTGCATCTCTTCCTCCTGCTGTGTGTTGAAAGTGCCCAGGCCAGTGGATCTCTCATGACTTGCCTTTGACATGGTGCTGCTTTGTGTGGACTCTCTGAAATTTCTGTTGTTGCAGAAAGAGAGTAGCTGGGAAAACATTTACACAGAGGAGGTATTGTCAGCTCCAGTCCCTGCTTGTGGCTACTTAGTGACTGTTTCATGGGAAAGACAAGCTGTTGCTGGAGCATGGCCCAAAGGCCTGGACACCCCTCTCCCAGGCAAGCACACCTTCACTGGCTTCCACAATCTCTTGAGGATGCTGAATGTTTAAAAGAGGTTGAAAGTAAATGGGTGGTAGAGCTAATCTATTACATCTATTAAATACAAAGGCACTAACTGCCTGAGCCAAAGACTGCTGGCTGTTGAGAGGATATTCCCATCATTTTCCCCAAGCACCTGCTTTTGGCCACTGTAGGCTAGATGGGCTTTCAACAAGTAAACTGGTTATTTTTAATACAAATACAAAATTTAAAATATAAAATACATTCATATTGATAAAGCTACATGGCCCTTTCTGTGCTGCCTTCTCAGTAACATGTTACAAAACACATATTTCTTATCTTTTGTGAATGAGTCTTTGACAGTTATTTTAGTTGCAGCAGAAAAAAAAAAAGATAATCAAGTCATGAAAATTAGAATAAGAGTGTTGAGGTTGCAAAGTCAAACACTTAGAAAAAAAGTCAAAATAAGGAGGTTTGTAATCTTAGAATTGTAACTTCTTGAAAATCCCCAGTCTGCTGCCTTCCTGTGTGTATCAGAAGACAGACTTGCTTTACACAGTAATACTCTGTTTTTAACACAGGGTCACTCCCTTGTTCAGAAGACAGAGTGGAGAGTGACTAGAATCAAATGACTACCACGGGGTGAAGGAGAGGGCAGCTTGCAGTAACATGTGGGCAGGGAAAGGAGCTGCTGGTGTGAGCACCCAGGATGGCTGCTGAGTGCTAAGACCTTGACTCTCGAGATTTGCCGGTGCCATGCTGGATGTCTTTAGTGAAACCACATTTTTCAGCAGAGGGCAGAGATGGGCTCCTCTTTTCTGGGTGCTAACTGAGGGCACCTGGTGCTTAGTTGTAGAAATGTTTATCCCCAACATGTCTGTGCACAGCTGACAGCTTGGGAAGGTTTGGGAGTTCCCT
>WBNM01005857.1:0-23421 GCA_013399055.1 Ramphastos sulfuratus | reverse complement strand
GCAGGGCAGGGATTGTGCCCCTGGACTCAGCACTGGGGAGGCCACAGCTTGAGTGCTGGGTTCAGGTGTGGGTCCCTCACTGCAAGAAGGACACTGAAGGGCTGGAGAAGGTGCAGAGAAGGGCAAGAAAGGTGGGGAAGGGTCTGGAGAAGAGGGCTGGGGAGGAGCAGCTGAGGAAGCTGGGGGTAGTTAGTGTGGAGAAGAGGAGGCTGAGGGCAGAGCTCATAGTTCTCTGCAGCTCCCTGAGAGGAAGTTGGAGGCAGGTGAGGGTTAGGCTCTGCTCCCTGGTACCAAATGATAGGAGGAGAGGAAATGGCCTCAGGTAGCCCCTGGAGGTGTCTGAAAGAGGTAGAAATGCTGAAGTGGCAAGGTTTGGCATGTTTAAAAAGAGGAAACATTCCTGACCAGGCCTTTTGGTTTAGTTTGGGTTTTTTTTTTTTAGTGATGTGGCTTCTCTGTTCCAGCTTCTCTTGAATTTTAGTGGTTGAATTGCAGCACTGTGTAGAGGTTTTTGAGGCCTCTACTCCACACTCTCCCTGCTGGGTGACAGCACAGCCGTTGGAGGGTGTCTGAGCAGGTCCCTTCCTGCAGGGCACCGACTGATATCCGTCAACAGCACCAGTCTGGAAGGTGTCAGCCACCATGCAGCACTGGAGATCTTGGAGAGTGCTCCTGAGGATGTGACACTGGTGATCTCTCAGCCCAAGGACAAGCCACCCAGAGGTACTGAGGGTTCCTTCTTGGAGAGACTTGTTCCTGGAGTTTGGGCACTCAGCCTTTACTGACTCCTTTCCTAAAGTGCTTCCTCTGCTTCTTTAAGTACTGAGCTAATCTACATGGCACTTTGGGACCACGGTGGTCTTAGGTTGAAGGTGATCCTGCTCTGGCAGGGGAGTTGGACCAGATGATCTTTTAAGGTCCCATCCACCCCCTACCATTCTGTAGGGGTCGTGAAGGTTGGACTCGATCTGGTTGAGGATGTCCCTGGTGGCTGCAGAGGGAGTTGGACTGGATGAGCTTTGTTGTCCCTTCCAACCCAGCCCATTCTGTGATCCTAGAGGTCTCTTCCAACTGAAACAATTCTGATGCTGTGAGGTAGCCATAAAATATCCTCCCAGCTGCAGTCACTTCTGTAAGCAGCCCCAGCTGGTATCTGCTGGAAATTGGGTTCTGAGGCTGAAGGAAGAGGTATGGGGAGGTGACACTGGCTGCAGGGTAAATGGAAGGTGTCCTGCACAGCACAGAAGGATAAAACCTGCTGTGGTCATAAGCTCTGCTGTGAGGACAGGCTGAGAGAGTTGGGGCTGTTCAGCCCGGAGAAGAGAAGGCTGCAGGGAGACCTTAGAGCAGCCTTCCAGTACCTGAAGGAGCTCCAGGAGAACTGGGGAGGGACTTCTGATAAGGCCTGAGAGTGAGAGGACAAGGGACAATGGCTTCAAACTTTAAGAAGCTGGATTGAGATGAGGCACAAGGAAGCAATTCTTGCCCATGAGGGTGGTGAGGCACTGGAACAAGTTGCCCAGAGGAGTTGTGGAGGCTCAGCCCAAGCCTGCAAGTGTTGAAAGCCATGAGTTTAACAAGTGCAAGTGCTGGGTTTTACACTTTGACCACAACAACCCCAAGCAGCACTACAGGCTGAGGACAGAGTGGCTGAAGAGCAGCCAGGCACAGAGGGACCTGGGGGTGCTGGTTGACAGGCAACTGAACATGAGCCAGCAGTGTGCCCAGGTGGCCAAGAAGGCCAATGGCATCCTGGCCTGTGTCAGGAACAGTGTGGCCAGCAGGACCAGGGCAGTTCTTCTGCCCCAGTGCTCAGCACTGGTTAGTCTACACCTGGAGTTCTGTGTCCAGTTCTGGGACACTCAGTTTAAGAAAGATGTTGAGGTGCTCAAACATGTCCAGAGAAGGGCACCAAGGCTGGTGAGGGGCCTGGAGCACAGCCCTGTGAGGAGAGGCTGAGGGAGCTGGGGGTGTGCAGCTTGGTGAAGAGGAGGCTCAGGGCAGGCCTCATTGCTCTCTACAGCTACCTGAAAGGAGGTTGTGGCCAGGTGGGATTGGGCTCTTCTGTCAGGCACCCAGCAACAGAACGAGGGGGCACAGTCTGAAGTTGTGCCAGAGGAGGTCTAGGCTGGATGTTAGGAGGAAGTTCTTGACAGAGAGAGTGATTGGCATTGGAATGGGCTGCCCAGGGAGGTGGTGGAGTCCCCATCCCTAGAGGTGTTTAAGAGGAGGCTGAATGAGGCACTTAGTGCCAGGGTTTAGTTAATTAGAAGGGTTAGGGGATAGGTTGGACTTGATGATCTCGAAGGTCTTTTCCCACCTGGTTGATTCTGTGAAGGCCAGGCTGGATGAGGCCTTGAGCAAGCTGTGCTGGTGGGAGGTGTCCCTGCCCATGGCAGGGGGGCTGAAGCTAGGTGACCTTTAGGCTCCCTTCCAACCCAAACTGCTGAATCAGACGTTAGCAGCTGCTGATGCCTGTCTTGTCTCCTGGTTTCCAGCATCACCTGGCACTGCACACAGCAGCAGTGGGAGCAGGAGCTACCTCAGGAGGCCATCACCAGTGCAGGACAACGAGGCAGAGTCCTCCTCCGAAGAGCACAGCCACTCGCACGGCCCCCACAGGCCTGCCTCGGGGAGTCTGTCTGCAGGCAAGCGGGACGGGAGCCTGAGCTCCCAGGACTCCAGAACAGAGAGTGCCAGCCTGTCTCAGAGCCAGGCTGCCAGCTTCTTTGGCAAGGCTGGGAGTGGCAGAGCCCAGCAGGACCCCCAGCAACACTCTGCTGCCCAGCCTGGGCTCTCGAAACTCAACGAGAAGAGAAGGTCCTCATCCGGCAGCATCCGAGCCAAGACCAAAAGGCCTGGGAAGGTGGAGTCTGTGGAATATTCTGACCGAGGGGATTCTGACATGGATGAAGCAACTTACTCCAGCAGCCAGGAGCAACAGCCAGCTAAAAAGGCATAGTCTTTTATCTCAATACCTCCCAGCACTCTGACAGAGGTAGTGAAGGGATGTAGAGGAAGAACAGCCTAGCCTGCAGCTTGCCCTTCCCATGGCAGCTTCTGGTAGTTTGGTCACTTCATTCAAATCAAATCACTTCTAGGACTTGAAACAACTTCCAGCTTTCCACTGTCACCAGTTGGGGCTGTCTTATCAGACAGAGGCAGCTTGTGCTTTGGGATGAAGGTATAGTGGATTTGTTGAGCCTGTAAAGTCCTTTCACTCCCTTTGTCAAACCTGAGCCTAACCTAGTGAGCACCTAGAGGTAAGTTTGTTCACCTGGCAGGTAAATTCAGTTTTTCCCAGATTAAAATGTTAGTGATGCATCTGGAATGGTCAGCAGTGTCTTGGGATTGGTAATCCATGGAAACTCACTCTCATGTAGTGAAGTTCAGCAGTGAGCCATGCTCTGAAAAGAGACAGCTTCCCGCTTTGCCTTCCCAAAAGCACACAATGGCAAGCACCACAGATTCATTCCTGACTCGGAATTCCTCTTTTCAGCTGCTGGAATGGATGGAGCTGATTCAGCTCAATGGAGTTCAGTCAAGTTGTGGCAGCTCCTGCAAATTTAACTTCACAGACTCTAGGCTGCTGTAATGCTGATTGGTTTGGGTACTGTGACCAACTTACTGTGACAGTAAAGGCTGCTGCTGAAGGCCAGGCATGGTGCTGTGCCAGGCCTCTTCAGTGGCAGCCAGGGAGGGGTTAGAGCAAGGAGTCACGGAGGGGTTAAAGCAAGGAGCCATCAGATGGCAGCCATGGAAGGGTTAAAGAAGGGAGCCATGAAATGGCAGCCATGGAAGAGTTAAATCAAGGAGCCATCAAATGGCAGCCATGGAAGGGTTAATGCGAGGAGCCATCAGCTGGCAGCCATGGAAGGGTTAATGCGAGGAGCCATCAGCTGGCAGCCATGGAAGGGTTAATGCGAGGAGCCATCAGCTGGCAGCCATGGAAGGGTTAATGCGAGGAGCCATCAGCTGGCAGCCATGGAAGGGTTAATGCGAGGAGCCATCAGCTGGCAGCCATGGAAGGGTTAATGCGAGGAGCCATCAGCTGGCAGCCATGGAAGGGTTAATGCGAGGAGCCATCAGCTGGCAGCCATGGAAGGGTTAATGCGAGGAGCCATCAGCTGGCAGCCATGGAAGGGTTAATGCGAGGAGCCATCAGCTGGCAGCCATGGAAGGGTTAATGCGAGGAGCCATCAGCTGGCAGCCATGGAAGGGTTAATGCGAGGAGCCATCAGCTGGCAGCCATGGAAGGGTTAATGCGAGGAGCCATCAGCTGGCAGCCATGGAAGGGTTAATGCGAGGAGCCATCAGCTGGCAGCCATGGAAGGGTTAATGCGAGGAGCCATCAGCTGGCAGCCATGGAAGGGTTAATGCGAGGAGCCATCAGCTGGCAGCCATGGAAGGGTTAATGCGAGGAGCCATCAGCTGGCAGCCATGGAAGGGTTAATGCGAGGAGCCATCAGCTGGCAGCCATGGAAGGGTTAATGCGAGGAGCCATCAGCTGGCAGCCATGGAAGGGTTAATGCGAGGAGCCATCAGCTGGCAGCCATGGAAGGGTTAATGCGAGGAGCCATCAGCTGGCAGCCATGGAAGGGTTAATGCGAGGAGCCATCAGCTGGCAGCCATGGAAGGGTTAATGCGAGGAGCCATCAGCTGGCAGCCATGGAAGGGTTAATGCGAGGAGCCATCAGCTGGCAGCCATGGAAGGGTTAATGCGAGGAGCCATCAGCTGGCAGCCATGGAAGGGTTAATGCGAGGAGCCATCAGCTGGCAGCCATGGAAGGGTTAAAGCGAGGAGCCTTAGGACTTTTTAATTGGTACTTGGCCCTGGGAACTCCTTTTTGGTTGCTCTGACAAACCCACAGCCTTCAGAGCGTTAACTGCCAACTAACAGCAAACCATTCTCTTCTTTTGTTTCTCTTCCTTTTGTTTCTTCTTCTTTGTTTTCCTAAAGGAATCCTCCCCAGCGACTGCAGCCAAAAAACCTGGCTCTAAAAACCTTACTGCAACACTTCTTAAACCTGGAGATATCTTTGAGGTTGAACTAGCCAAAAAAGATAACGGCTTGGGGATAAGTGTCACGGTACTGTTTGACAAGGTTTTTAGATGTTTTCTCTTTTTCTCTACTCCCAGCAACCCATTACATAGCTATAGAGAAGGAAGCAAGGTCTTGTCTGCAATCTCTCTTGGGAAGCTTGGTTTATGGAGGTGTGATGGATCTTCACAAAGTAACCTTGCAATGCCTGAAGGGGGCTGCAGGAGGGCTGGGGAGGGGCTTTTGACAAGGGCTGGGAGTGCCAGGATGGCCTCTGCTAAGAGTAGCTGAAGTTGTTCAGTCTGGAGAAGAGAAGGCTGCAGGGAGACCTTAGAGCAGCCTTCCAGTAGCTGAAGGGGCTCCAGGAGAGCTGGGGAGGGACTTTTGACAAGGGCTGGGAGTGACAGGATGAGGGACAATGGCTTTGAGCTGGGAGAGGAGAGATTGAGAGTGGAGATGAGGAAGAAATCATTGAGAGTGAGGGTGGGGAGACACCAGCACAGGTTGCCCAGGAAGGTTGTGGCTGCCCCCTCCCTGGAGGTGTTGAAGGCCAGGTTGGATAGGACCTGGAGCAAGCTGTGCTGGTGGGAGGTCTCCCTGGTCATGGCAGGGGGTTGGAACTAGATGATCTCGAAGGTCCCTTGCAAAGCAACTCATTCTGTGATTCTCTGAGTCACCTTTTTCAGCCCCTCCTTGCCATCGGCAGAGACCTTTCAAAACACTGCCCCGACAGCTCCAGCAGGGTTTTTTCAGCTTAGACCTTCCCAGCTGTGTGAGCTGCGAGGCAGCAGCCCTCCCTAGTGTCCTGTTAGTGCAGAGAGGGTGTGTTGGATGGAGTAGGACACTGCATGGGTGTGCACACTCTGCTTTGGCATGCTGTGCCCTCACACCTGAGCTCTCAGCTGCATGCCAGCATGTGCAGTCTGCCCGCTCGCAGGCCTGGTTCTGCTCCAGGAGGTGGACTTGGTGCACTTGCCTTGAGGTGCAGCATGGTTTGACAGCCTCCCAAGCCCCCAGCTTCATCCACAACAAACTGCATGGCTGCCAAAACATGCCTTGGGGCTGATGATGTGGGCAGGCCTTGGAGGTGCCAGCAGCCCAAGTGTTTCCTGAGCAGAGTTTTCCTTGTGGGATGCTTGAGTTGCTAAACAAAGAGCCTAACAGGCCCTGTCTTTGCTTTCCATTTAGGGTGGTGTCAACACCAGCATCAGGCACGGTGGGATCTATGTGAAAGCAATCATCCCTAAGGGAGCAGCTGAAGCAGATGGCAGAATAGAAAAAGGTATTTCACTTCTCTCTCATGTGGCAGGTGGTGGAGCTGGTGATAATCCTGGAGCCTCCAAGCTGGGGGCTCTTGCCTCCTTTCCTTGTGCCTGTCTCCCTGGGGAGCAGAGCTGGTTCCCAGCCTGCTGCACTTGTCAGGTTGAATATTGCCTGGAGAGCTGGCAGGGGAAGATTTTCTAAAGTGAGCAACTGCAGAAGAAGCAGAAAACTGCTGAGACTGTGGAGGGGCAAAAGAGGAGATAGGCTGCAGGAGTTAAGGTTGGACTCAATGATCTTAGAGGACTTTCCTAACCCAAACAATTGGATTTGATTGGATTTCTGAGAGACAGAGATGTGGTGCTGAGGGCCATGGTTTAGTCCCAGCCTTGGTAGAGGGAGTGGTTGGACTGGATGAGCTTAAAGGGCTTCTCCAAGTGAAACCATTCTGTGACCTTAAATGGTCCTGAAGATCATTCAGACCACCTCTATAATTGAGTTGCAAAGTTGTCTTCTTGGCTCAGAGTGTGGAGGGGAGGGAGAATTTCCTTCCCTAACTGTCCTTTTTATGGGACACTGGAATGTTCCTGTGCACCACTGATGTTCCATCTGTGATGTTCTGCCTACTGAAATGGTGTATAACCCCTTGCAGGTGACCGAGTCCTCTCTGTCAATGGCGTTAGTCTGGAAGGGGCTACCCATAAGCAAGCTGTTGAAACCCTGAGGAACACTGGGCAGGTAAGCAGCAGCTGGTTCTACCTATCTGTAGTCAACCAGATCTCCAGGGACACCTCAGAGCAGCCTTCCATCTCCTGAGAGGCTACAGGAGAGCTGGGGAGGGACTTTGGACAAAGGCTGGGAGTGACAGAACAAGGGACAATGGCTTTGAGCCGGGAGAGGAGAGATTGAGAGTGGAGATGAGGACGAAATTCTTGAGAGTAAGGCTGGGTAGACACTGGCACAGGTTGCCCAGGGAGGTGGTGGGAGCCTCATCCCTGGAGGTTAAGGCCAGGCTGGATGTGGCTCTGGGCAACCTGATCTAGTGTGAGGTGTCCCTGCCCATGGCAGGGGTTGGAACTGGATGATCGTTGAGGTCCCTTCCAACCCAACCCATTCTGTGATTTTTATGACCCCACCTGGAGCACTGTGTCCAGTTCTGGAGCCACTGTTAACAGAAAAAATATGGAGGTGCTGGAAAGTGTCCAGAGAAGGGCCACGAGCATGAGCAGAGGGCTGCAGCTCCTCCGCTATGAGGACAGGCTGAGAGAATTGGCACTGTTCAGTCTGGAGAAGAGAAGGCTCTGAGGAGACCTTATTGTGGCCTTCCAGTATCTGAAGGGGGCTACAAGAAAACTGGGGAGGGACTTTTAAGGTGTCAGGTAGTGACAGGACTGGGGGGAATGGATCCAAGCTAGAGGAGGGGAGATTCAGATTGGATCTCAGGAAGAAGTTCTTCCCCATGAGGGTGCTGAGACACTGGCACAGGTTGCCCAGGGAGGTGGTGGGAGCCTCATCCCTGGAGGTTAAGGCCAGGCTGGATGTGGCTCTGGGCAACCTGATCTAGTGTGAGGTGTCCCTGCCCATGGCAGGGGAGTTGGAGCTGGATGGTCCTTGAGGTCCCTTCCAGCCCTGACAGTTCTGTGAAGCTTGCTGCTGTCACACTTCAGACCCTAGCAAGTCAGAAACGTGCTCTAGACCCTGCTGTCTCCATGGCTGCTGCCAGTTAACTGGGGAATGTTTCATCTCTCTAGGTGGTGCATCTGCTGCTGGAAAAAGGTCAGCTCTCAGTGGCCAAGGTTCATGCTCCAGTAACCCCCCAGTGCACCCCCCCAAGTCACCTGGGGCAGTGTGACCCACAGGAGAAAGCAGCGACCAGGATGACGCAGGCCAGAGATTACAGCTTTGTCACTGCAGGTCAGGGCACAGGGGACAACCCTCTGAGCTCTCAAAGCCTCCTTTGGTCTTTGGGATGGTTTTCTTCAAAGACAGACATGAGAAAGGGCTGGCAGCAGTCTGCACCAAGCCCTGCACATGATGTAGCCTCCTCCTTTCTGTGCTGTTGCTCTCATTTTGAAGCTCTTTTCCCATCTTGGCAGCTTTGTGGAGTTGCTGCTAAGTAGTTGCTCTCTCACTGGGCCTTCTCTCCCAGTTTCAGCAGCCTTGCAGGCTAGGGTGTGCAAGGCTGGAGTAAAAGGGGTGCTGCTATCTCTGGGGCTGCTCAGGAGTGCCAAGGAGAGCTTGAGATACTCATGAGAGCTTCTGTAGGTCCTGCTGGTCCTGGCTAGGTGAGAGAGGACATCAAGAGGGGGATGGAGGGGGAAGAGGGATTTATGTAGCTGGCTAGAGGTTGGCATATTTCAGCTTCACTTGCTGAAAGTGGAGTGAAGCCTACCCAGGTGGAGAAACCTCTGCAGGTACCTTCTGGTCTTCCTGTCTGCCAGGAGCTCCAGCAGCTGCTCTCACTGATGACCAGAAAGGTTGTGACACTCTGCTCCTTACCAGACTTCCTAGGGACCACTATTCCAGACATGCCCTGGCTTTCTGTGGAGCTTTGTTGTTGTCAGGGCAAGCCAGCAGACCAAGAAGTCCTTTTAGACTTGGGTGGATCTTCTGGGTGACACTTGTGGAAATAGCCTGTGAGGGGAGGAGTGCAGGTTGTGCTGCCTGGAGTCCAAGCCCCAGCCACTCTGTTCACTGCTGCAGGAAGTGAGCAGTTGCTGTTTGCTTCTGCAGAGAACACATTTGAGGTCAAGCTGCTGAAGAACAGCTCAGGGCTTGGCTTTAGTTTCTGCCGTGAAGACAACCTCAGCCCGGAGCAGCAGGGCTCCACCATGGTGAGGGTGAAGAAGCTGTTCCCCGGGCAGCCGGCGGCGGAGAGTGGCCGCATCGAGATCGGGGACGTCATCCTGCAGGTCAACGGCGCCCCCCTCAAGGGCTTGTCCCAGCAGGTCTGTACCTCAGCAGCCAAGCTCATGCTGTGCTACCTCTGCGAGGCCCGGGTTGCTGTGTCTAATCACAAATCCCACTGTGGCCATAGGAAGTCATCTCTGCCCTGAGGGGAACATCTCCAGAAGTGTCTCTTCTGCTGTGTCGGCCGCCAGCGGGTGTGCTCCCTGACATCGACCCCTCCTTGTTGGTAAGGTGCATGGCAGGGCGGGCTGCACTGGGCTGATTGCTGTTGGAAGGCTCCTTTCCTGCAGCTGGAGGGGAGGGCAGGTAAATACAATATGTAGGTGGGGAAAGATGGGGATGGTGCTCACAGAAAAGACCCCTGGGATTGGCAGGTCCAACCATCGACCTTACTCTGCAAAGTTCACCCCTGAGTCCCAGGTACCACGTCTAAACCACCTCTAGACACATCCAGAGATGATGAATCCACCACCTGGGGCTCTTGCAGACCTGTCAGTGCTGGGTGACAGCAGCTAAAGATGAGCCAGAGTGTGCTCAGGTAGACAAGAAGGGCACCAGCAGCCTTGCCTGGATCAGCAATGATGTGGGCAGCAGGAGCAGGGCAGGGATTGTGTTCCTGGATGCAGCACTGGGGAGGTCACACCTTGAGTCCTGGGTTCAGTTTGGGTCCCTCACTGCAAGGAGGGCATTGAGGGGTTGGAGCAGGTACAGAGAAGGACAAGAAAGGTGAGGAAGAGTCTGGAGAAGAGGGCTGGGGAGGAGCAGCTGAGGGAGCTGGGGGTGGTTAGTGTGGAGAAGAGGAGGCTGAGGGCAGAGCTCATTGCTCTCTGCAGCTCCCTGAGAGGAGGTTGGAGTCAGGTGGGCGTTGGGCTCTTCTGCCTAGTCTCAGGTGATAGAAGGAGAGGAAATGTCCTGAAATTGTGGCAGGGGAGGTTTAGGTTGGAAATGAGGAAAAAATTCTTTGCTGCCAGAGTGTTTAGGGATTGGAAGAGGCTGCCCAGGGAGGTAATGGAGTCCCCATGCCTGGAAGTGTTCAGTAAAGCTGTGGCCATGGCACTTGGGGCCATGGTTTGGTGGCCATGGTGGTGTTGGTTGCATAACTGGACTGGATGGTCTCAGAGGGCCTTTCCAACCCAAGCACTTCCATGGTTCTCTGTTGAACAATTTTGCTTGCTTTGTCTTGGCCAAGTTGTGTGGCCTGTGCTGGAGCTGTGCACAGCTGAGCAGCATGGGAGCAGAGGCAGCCACTGCCTGATGGCTTCTGGGAGCTTTGTGCAGCCTTCTTTTGTTGTCAGAGCCAGAGTTTGATGGATTGCATGTCCTTGCTCTCTGCAGACTCCCATCCATTCTCCCCAGCAAGTATTCCCAGATGTCAGCAGAGCAGTGGCTGCTCCGTGCAGCGCAGAGCAAGGCGACAGCTCGGACGAGAACGACCTCACGGAGCTGAACAAGAGAAGGCTCAAATCCCCCTCCCGACGAGACAGCTACAGTGACAGCAGCAGGAGTGGTGATGAGGAGGGGATGGAGTCAGCAGCACAGGTGGGCCCTGGCTGGAGCTCTGCGCTGTACCAAGCTGCAGATGAAGCTGTGAGCCAGGCCCAATTTGGGCAGGAGGCTGTTCGCACCGTCTTGTATGCTGAGGCAGAGGCTGCTGGCAGGGCAGAGCTGGAGGACAGGTGAGTTGTTCAGAGGCACCAACAAGGTGGAGTCTTCACCAGGAACCAGTGTAGAGCTCTGCACCTGGCGAGGAACAGCAGCAGACACCAGGGCTTGACCTGCTGGAAAGCAGCTCCATGGAGAAGGACCATGGAGTCCTGGTGGGCAGTAGGTTACCCACAGGACAGCAATGTGCCCTCATGGCCAGGAAGGCAAATGGAATCCTGGGGTGCATTCAGAAAAGCACAGCCAGCAGGTCAAAGGAGGTTCTACTCCCCCTCTACTCTGCCCTGGTGACACCACACCTCGAGTTTTGTGTTCAGTTCTGGGCTCCCCAGTTCAAGAGAGGCAGGGAAATACTGGAGAGAGTCCAGTAGGGCCTAGAACATGTCTGATGAAGAAAAGCTGAGAACCCTTGGCCTGGTTCACCTGGAGAGAAGGCTGAGAGGGAATCTTATGGTTGCCCAGGGAAGTTGTGGTTGCTCCCTCCCTGGAGGTGTTCAAGGCCAGGTTGGATGAGACCTTCAGTGACCTGTACTAGTGGGAGCTGTCTATGCCCATGGCCGGGGGTTGGAACTAGATGATCCTTGAGGTCCCTTCCAACCTTACCATTCTATGATCTTATGAATGTTTATATCTGAAGGGTGGAGGGCAAGAAGTGGGGGCCAGGCCCTTTGCAGTGATGTCCTATGACAGGACAAGGAGCAGTGGAGACAAACTGGAACCCAGGAATTTCCACCTCAACATGAGGAGAAAGTTCTTTGGTGTGAGGCTGCTGGAGGCCTGGAGCAGACTGCCCAGAGAGGTTGTGGAGCCTCCTCCTCTGGAGGCTTTCAATGTCCATCTGGCTTTGTTCCTGTGTGACCTGCCCTGGGTGACCCTGCTTTGGCAGTGGGGTTGTGCTGGATGATCTTCAGAGGTCCCTTCCAACCCCTACCATTCAGGGATTCCCTGACAATGATTACCCCTTTCACAGAATTGCTTTTCTTGGGGTGGATTTTAGATCAGTCAGAACTGCTCCATGCATTGACCCATGGGTGGCAGCCACCTTGTACAAGCTGACCCTTGGTTTGTTGTTTTTTTGCTGCAGTGATCTGCTGTTGGATTTGCCACCCATCCCAACCTGTAGGACTGTTCCTGAGGTTACCACATCTCTTCTGCTAAAGGACTCTTCTGCTGCTCCTGCTGCTGAGCCAGCTCCACACCTGCCAGGAATGGAGTCACTCCTCAGCCAGCTGGAGAAGAGCACTGAGGAATATGAGCCAGTAATTGCCTCTTTCTGCCTTTCAGTACCAGAAGTGTGCCTGCCTGCTGCTGCAAGTTGGGTTGGCCATGGACTGGAGAGAACTGGGTAGAAGCGAGAACCCTTCCCTGAAAGGGTTTTGAAAACCTGACACAGGCTGCCCAGGGAGGTGGTTGAATGCCCACCCCTGGGAGTGTTTCCAAGAGGCAGAGCTGTGGTGCTGAGGGCCATGGTTTAGCCCCAGCCTTGGCAGAGTTAGTGAATGGTTGGACTGGATGAGCTTCAAGGGCTTTGCCAATCAAAATTATTCTATCATCTCTTCACAGACTAAACAAAACCTGGAAGTTGAGCTGTAGGGTCTGGCAGGTTGCAATGCTGCTCCAGCCTATAGTCCATTTTCAGAAGGAACATTCCTTTGCTTAGTCCTTTCTGCAGAGGTTTTGAAGCAGCTGAGCTGAGCCTGCTAAGACCCCTGGCTTGGGCCTTGTGTTGCAGTCAGTACCTGAGGTGTCTGTGTCTGAGTGCTCCGAGGCCAGGCAGGCTTTGGACTTGCTCTGCCTGGCTGTGCTCACAGTGCTTTTGCTATCTCCCCAGGAAGCTGAGCTCCAAGTCACCATGACCAAGTCAGAAAAGGGCAGTCTGGGTTTCACAGTGACCAAAGGCAGTGACAATGTTGGCTGCTACATCCATGACATTGTTCAGGACCCTGCCAAGAGCGATGGGAGGCTCCAGCCTGGAGACCGACTGCTAAAGGTGAGGGAATCCATGTGTTCAGATCCAGGGCCATGGAAAGGACAGGGTGGAGGCAAGCCAGAAAAGCTACCTGTGCTGAATCACATCAGTGCCATTCAGGGCCAAAGGCCTCTCCTTGGCTGCACTTGGATACGGACCTGGAAGTATGTGAGAAGGCTGGTGGGCAGAGAGCAATTGAATGTCATTAAGAGCAAGGAGAGAGTCCTGCAGCTGGGGAAGAACCACCCCAGGTTGGGGGCTGAGCTGCTGGAGAGCAGCTCTAGGGAAAGGAACCTGGGAGTGCTGGTGGACAGCAGGGTGACCATGAGCCAGCAGTGTCCCACTCTGGCTAAGAAGGCCAAGGGCATCCTGGGGTGCATCAAAAAGTGTGTGGCTAGCAGGTCAAGGGAGGTTCTCCTCCCCCTCTACTCTGCCCTGGTGAGGCCTCATCTGGAGTGTTGTGTCCAGTTCTGAGCTCCACAGCTCAGGAAGAACAAAGAGCTAGAATAGAGAGTCCGGCACAGGGCCACGGAGGTGCTGAGGGGCCTGGAACATCTCTCCTGTGAGGAGAGGCTGAGAGAGCTGGAGCTGGTCAGGCTGGAGAAGGGGAGGCTGGGGGAGGCTTGTCAATGCTTACAAATGGCTAAGGGTGGGTGTCAGGAAGGTGGGGCCTGACTCCTCTCAGTGTTCCCCAGTGACAGGACAAAAGGTACTGGGCACAAATTTGAGTGTAGAAAGTTCCATCTGAGCATGAGGAGAAACTTCCTTACTGTGAGGGTGGCAGAGCCCTGGAGCAGGCTGCCCAGAGAGTTTGTGGAGTCTCCAGCTGGAGACTTTCAAGGCCCACCCGAATGTGTTCCTGTGTGAGCTGCCCTGGTGACCCTGCTCTGGCAGGGGGGGTTGGACTGGATGATCTCCAGAGGTCCCTTGACCCCACACACCCCCATTCTGTGACTCTCTGCTGTTTTGTCCTTCAATGCCAAATGTCAACAGCAGGAGCTGTGCTCAGCTTGGAACCGAAGGAGCCCTAGGACATGGTTTGCTGGCCATGGTGCTGTTGGGTTGATGGTTGGACTCAGTGATCTTAGGAAGCTCATCACAGTGAGGATGGTGAGACACTGGCACAGGTTGCCCAGGGAGGCTGTGGCTGTTCCCTCCCTGGAGGTGTTCAAGGCCAGGCTGGATGAGGCCTTGAATGACCTGTGCTAGTGGGAGGTGTCCCTGCCTGTGGCAGAGGGTTGGAACTGAATGATCTTTGAGACCACTTCCAACCTAAACCATTCTATGATTCTCTGATCTTGAAGGTCTCCCCAACCCAAACAATTCCATGATTCCAACCAGGAGCTGTGTGTGGCTGCTGTTTCCCCAGGTGAATGACATGGATGTCACCAACATGAGTCACACCGACGCCGTCAGCTTCCTCCGCGCCGCCCCCAGGACGGTCAGGCTGGTGCTGGGCCGTGTCCTGGAGTTACCCAAGATGCCAGTCCTGCCCCATTTGCTGCCTGATATCACACTGATGTGCCACAATGAGGAGCTAGGTAACAGGAGCCTGCTGCTGGCTGCTCTGAAGCAGGGGAGTGAGGAGGCTGGAGCACAGCCCTGTGAGGAAAGGCTGAGGAAGCTGGGGCTGTGCATCCTGGAGAAGAGGAGGCTCAGGGCAGACCTCATTGCTGTCTACAACTACCTGAAGGGAGGTTGTAGCCAGGTGGGGTTGGTCTGTTCTGCCAAGCACCCAGGGACAGAACAAGAGGACACAGCCTCAAACTGTGCCAAGGCAGGTTTAGGTTGGATATTGGGAAGAAGTTCTTCCCAGCAAGAGTGATTGGCATTGGAATGGACTGCCTGGGGAGGTAGTGGAGTCCCCATCCCTGGAGGTGTTTAAGAGGAGGCTGGATGAGGCACTCAGTGCCATGGGTTAGTTAATTAGAAGGGTTAGGTGACAGGTTGGACTCAATGATCCTAGAGGTCTTTCCCAACCTGCTTAATTCTGTGTTTCTGTGAGAAGTTTTCCTCCAGTTCCAATGCAAGTCTTTGATTCTTTGGGTTTCTTTTTCCACCTCCTCTTCCCTGCCAAGGTTTGTTGTTGTCAGGAGGTCATGACAGCCTTTACCAAGTGGTGTACATCAGTGACATTGTCCCCAGCTCTGTTGCTGCCAGAGAGGAGAGTCTCCATGCACTAGATATTATCCATTACATTAATGGAGTAAGTACCCAGGGGATGACTCTGAAAGAAGCCAAAAGAATGCTGGAAACACACCTCCCAAAAGTGGTGCTCAAAGCAACCAGGTATGGTTCAGAAGAGGACACTGCTCTGGGCTTGTGGTGTTCTCCCATGATTGTATGAGTGCATGGCAGCAGGTGATAGAAAGAGAGAACTGGCCTGAAATTGTGCCAGGGGAGGCTTAGGTTGGAGATGAGGGAAAATTTCTTTGCTGCAAGAGTTGTCAGGGCTTGGATAGGCTGCCCAGGGAGGTGGTGGAGTCTCCATCCCTGGAGGTGTTCAAGAAAGGTGTGGCCATGGCACTTGGGGCCATGGTTTGGTGGCCATGATGGTGCTGGGTTGCTGGTTGGACTGGATGATCTTGGAGGGTTTTTCCAACCCAAACAATTCTATGGTTCTGGGTAAAACCTGTGCCTGCCATGGCAGCTGATCCCCCAGGGATCTGTGGCCTGATGCCACAGAAAGGCCCTTTCTGTGCCACAATGGAGCAGAAGAGCACTTGGTGCTTGCTGTGCTTTGTGTCCCTTGGGTAGACAAAGCTGTGGCCAGCTGTGAAGTGCCTTTAAATGGTGCTTTAAACTGCTACTGGCAACTGTATGGTCACAGAGAGGAGGGAAGGTGTTGCCTTGTGCTGCAGAACTCTGCTGTCACTTGGATGTCCCAGCACACTGCTGAGTACCAGAACCCTGTGGCACACACCCTTAGTGCCCCATAGTGTTTTCCCTGATGCCATGGCTGGTTGATTCTATTTAATACAAACTCTCTCCTTATTTCTTTTCCCAGAGATGGCCATGCAGTGCTTCCAAAATCCAAAAGCCCTCCTAGCTCTGAGCCCTGGCCAGTCAAAGCTAATGGTAAGAGGGTTTGGGTTACTCACTGCATATTTATATACATGAAGGAACTGGTGGAGGGCATTCAGATCTCATCCTAGTCCTGTTACTGCACTTACTGAGGTCAGCTCCAGCAGATGTTTGCTTGCTCTTTCTCTTGAAAGTTTCACAGGGAGAGATTCAGCCACAGTCTGTTTAGGATTTTATTTCTCTTGTAGTTTACAAATTGTCTCTAACACCAAACCCTGAGCTCTAAAGGAGTTAAGAAGATAAATCAATCTATTGAGTGCTGGGTAGAGTTTTGGGTCCTCCTCCAAGAAGGACATTGAGGGGCTGGAGCAGGGCCAGAGAAAGGCAACAAAGCTGGGGAAGGGTCTGGAGAAGAGGGCTGGGGAGGAGCAGCTGAGGGAGCTGGGGGTGGTTAGTGTGGAGAAGAGGAGGCTGAGGGCAGAGCTCATTGCTCTCTGCAGCTCCCTGAGAAGAGGCTGCAGTCAGGTGGGGATTGGACTCTGCTCCCTAGTCTCAGGTGATGGAAGAAGAGGAAATGTCCTGAAATTGTGCCAGGGAAAGGTTAGGTTGGAGGTGAGGAAAAATGTCTTTGCTGCCAGAGTGGTCAGGGATTGGCACAGGGTGCCCAGGGAGGTGGTGGAGTCCCCATCCTTGGGGGTGTTCAAAAGCCACGTGGATGTGGTGCTGAGGAATATGGTTTAGTGGCTCAGCAGTGGTGGGATTGTGAGCTCTGGGTGAGCAGTTGGACTTGATGATCTCAAAGGTCTTTTCCAACCTCAACAGTTCTCTGTTTCTCTGGTGGTAAATGGCTTATCCTGCACAGGTCCATGCCAAAACAGAAGGTTACTGATAACCTTCAGTTACTTCATCTACAAGTTCCTTAGCTTGCAGAAGTGCAGTGTCTGGAAATCAGCCCCTCAGCAGTAGCTGGGTGTATAGCCTCTGCTGGTGCCACTTTGTCTCCTTTATTATACTGGAGATGGGATGTCTGGGAGGGGCAGGGGTCACTGCTGCCACAGTGTCACTCATTAACAAGGTGGAAAAGGTTCCTCTGAAGGGTCACAAAGATGATCAGAGGGCTGGAGAACCTCCCTTATGGGGACAGGCTGGGAGAGTTGGGCCTGTGCAGCCTGGAGAAGAGAAGGCCGCAGGGAGACCTCAGAGCAGCCTGCCAGCACCTGAAGAGGCTCCAGGAGAGCTGGGGAAGGACTTTTGACAAGGGCTGGGAATGCCAGGATGGGGGACAGTGGCTTTGAGAGAGGGGAGAGGGGAGAGTGAGAGTGGAGATCAGAGAGAAATTCTTGAGATTGAGGATGGGGAGACACTGGTACAGGTTGCCCAGGGAGCTTATGGATGCTCCCTCCCTAGAGGTGTTCAAGGCCAGGTTGGATGGGGCCATGAGCAAGCTGTGCTGCCCATGGCAGGGGGTTGGAACTGGATGAGCTTTCAGCTCTCTTCAACCCAACCCATTCTATGAACAGGCCCCAGGTGTCAGGTGATGTTTACAGACCAAGCCAGAAGCCAGTGCCAGGGGCCTGCAGGAGGTTGTATTTGCTCCATTCCACAAGAAAGGGAATCCTGCCCTGCTCCCAAAGGTGTCTGTTTGGCTTCTTCAGCTATTCATAAGCTTTCCTATTTGCTCAGAGGTGCTTCCTGTGTTGACATCCATACTTTGGGATCCCAAAAAGACAGCAGTGCAAAAGCCATTCCTTTGTCCACCCTGGGAATTTAGCAGTGCTTAGGAGGCAGGCAGGCAGCAGTGTTCCTCGTGTCTCCACATCCCATTAAATACTTGGGGGGGTGAGGGGAGTTGTAAGCAATAATTGCTGGGGGCTCCTTTAACTTCTGTGAGAAGTCACTCTCAGGCTGCTGCTTCTTCCCTGTTTCTGTTCAGGCTGCTCCTGTGGTGATCCCTATGATAAAGCAGAGAAGACAGCTGATGCCTGTGGGCCCAAGGTAAGCATTCCTCTGTCCTGCCTGCTGTCAGTGACCAGAGGAAGGGAGCTGCTGGAGATACAGTTTGTAAATAAATGAACAACCCAAAGTGAAGCTGTGCAAACCCACTCTGGGCAGGGTGTGTGGGCAAGCAGTGGTCACCATAAAGATCTGGAAGGGTTTGAGTAGATCTTTCCTTTCTTGTTCTGTTTTATCAAAAGACACAAGGTCTGATGAGAAGGATGCAAGATCCAGGGAGCTCTTTTCTGTCCCCACTTCCTGCAGCTGCTGCCATGCTGCATTTGTTAGAAAGTTGCCTTTCTGCTTTGGCTTTGTAGTGACAGTCAGAAAATGACAGGCAATGGTTCGGTGTCTCAGCGGAAACCAGTCAAAACTGGGAGTTCTCTGGGGTCAGTACTGGGACCAGTGCTGTTTAACATCTCTGTTGGTGACTTGGGCAGTGGATGGAGGCCTCCTCAGCAATTTGTCTGTGACACCAGGCTGTGTGGTGTGTTTGACTTGCTGGAGGGAAGGGATCCATCCCAAGGGACCTGGATGTGTGGGCCCACAGCAGCCTCATGAAGTTCAGCAAAGCCAAGTGCAAGGTCCTGCAGCTGAGTCAGGACAGTCCCAAACAGGCTGAGCAGAGAATGGGCAGAGAGCAGTGCTGAGGAGAAGGAGCTGGGGGTGCTGGGTGAGGAGCAGCTCAACATGAGCCAGCAAAGTGAGCTGGCAGCCCAGAAACCAACCCTGTGCTGGGCTGAGCCCCAGCAGTGTGGACAGCAGAGGCAGGGAGGGGATTCTGCCCCTCTGCTGCTGAGACCACACCTGCAGTGCTGGGACAGCTCTGGAGCCCCCAACACAAGAAGGACATGGAGCAGGTCCAGAGAAGGTCACAAAGATGATCAGAGGGCTGGAGCAGCTCTGCTCTGGGGACAGGCTGAGAGAGTTGGGGCTGTTCAGCCTGGAGAAGAGGCTCCAGAGAGACCTTAGAGCAGCCTTCCAGGATTTGAAGGGGCCACAGGAGGGCTGGGCAGGGACATTTTACCAGTGAACGGAGTGCCAGAATGAGGACTGATGGCTTCAGACTGGAAGAGGCTGGATTGAGATGAGACATGAGAAAATCTTGCCCATGAGGGTGATGAGACACTGGAACAGGTTGCCCAGAGAAGCTTTGGAAGCTTCAAGCATGGAAGTGTTCAAGGGCAGGCTGGATGGAACCTTGAGCAAGCTGGGCTAACAGGAGGTGTTCCTGCCAATGGCAGGAGGTTGCAACTGAATGACCTTTCAGGTCCCTTCCAACCCAACCCATTCTGTGCTTTTTCCTCCTTTGTTTCCTCCCAGAAGTGCTGGGTTGCAGGAGCAGCAGCTCTGAAGCATACATACACAGGTAGAGGTTCTCAGACTGCTAACTGCTGCTGGGTGTTGTCCTGTAGTAGCTGCTGCTTCATCACCATGTGGGTTTGCTTTTTTCTCTTAGTAACTTTAAAATGCTTTTGTCATTTGTTCTTTTCCTGTGAAACTTCTAAGTCACCTGAAAGCTGCATCCCATCCCCCAGCTGAGTGCTACCCACCAGTCTCAGCTGAGAGTAGGATAGGAATAGGAGGGTTGAGTTGCTTCTGAGCAGAGCAGTGAACTTTCTAAGGGTTGCTTGCTGACTTTTAAGGTTTAATTTGTCCCATTCTTCACTTAGGTCAATGGCAGTGGCATCCTAGGACCTTCTCAGGCAAACCCAGGAAACAGCATCCACCACACACAAGGGCTGATGAGTCTCTCAGCATCTGGAGATGCCTTTTCCCTTGGCTTTACCAATCAAGTGTCAGATTGTTCTAAACACAGTGACAAATCAGGTAAGAGGAGGTGAGGAGGGGAAGGCACTGCTCAGGCTCTGGTGTGGGAGGAGAAGAGAATGGAGACAGGGCTAAAGGGGCTGAAATAAGGCAGTGTTAGGTTGGCAGTCAGGTGTAGAAGTCATCTCCAAGTGCTGTGCTCTGCTTGAGAGCAGTTAGTTGATGTTGGAAGGAGATCTGTGGAAACTGGATTCTGTGTTAGAGAGGAATGAAGGAAAGCCACATAGTGAGGTGAGATTGGGCTCTTCTCCCTAGTCTCAGGTGATAGAAGGGCAGGAACTGGCCTGAAGTTGTGCTGGGGGAGGGTTAGGTTGGAGATGAGGAAAAATTTCTTTGCTGCCAGAGTGGTCAGGGATTGGCAGAGGCTGCCCAGAGAAGTGAGGGAGTCCCCATCCCTGGAGGTGTTGAGAAAACCTGTGGCCATGGCATTTGGGGCCATAGTGGTATTGAGTGGATGGTTGGGCTGGATGATCTCAGAGGGCTTTTGCAACCCAATCAATTCCATGATTCTATAACAGCTACAAATACTGCCCTGCTATCTGCCCTTTGAATGCTTTCCCCCCCACAAAACATCCTTGGTTAGATGTTTTATGTACTCATTTGATACTATTTCTCTTTAGAAACAGAGCTTCCAGATGATGAATATTATGATGAGGATGATCACAACGAAGTTGTCCAATACCTGTTGGATGTTGTAGATGAGGAAGCTCAGAACCTCTTAAATCGTAGCAGTGAAACTTCAGAGGATCAGAATCTTCTGCAGCTGAAGAAGGCTGCAGCCAAAGATCCCCTGCCAGGTAACCTGAGCCCTTCAAAGAGGAAATCATGAACAGCAACACACTTTTGGGAACAAGGTGCCCAGTAAGCAGCTGAGTGGGCAGGAGGAGGAACAGCTGAGGAGCAACTGAGGAAGCTGGGGCTGTTTGGTTTGAGGAAGAGGAGGCTAAGGGAGAACCTCATTGCTGTCTACAGTTACCTGAAGGGACATTGTGGAGAGGTTGCTGCTGGGCTCTTCTCACAGATAGTTAGAGACAGAACAAGGGGGAATGGTCTCAAGTTGAGGCTGGGGAGGTTTAGATTGGACATTAGGAAAAAAGTTTTTCACAGAGAGAGTGGACAGGGACTGGAATGAGCTGCCCAGGGAGGTGGTGGAGGCACCCAGCCTGGGTGTGTTTAAGGGTGGTTTGGATGTGGTGCTTAGGGATATGGTTTAAGGTGAGTCTTGTAGAGCAGGGTTCTAGGATGGACTTGGTGATCCTGAGGGGCTTTGCCAACCTGGATGTGTCTGTGATTCTGTGGAGTGATGTGAGCTCAGAGGTTCCCAAGGAGAACATAGGCAGGTGGTTGCTGATTGCAGTGCACTTGAGGTGCAGTTGAGAAAGTCCAGTTCTGATTCAATCAGCTGGAGTTTGCTGAAAAGAAGTTCCTCCTCATGCTCAGATGAAACTTCTGATGTTCAACTTTGTGCCCCTTACCCCTTGCCCTGTCACAGGACACCATTGAACACAGCCTGGCCCCATCCTCCTGACACCCACCCTTGAAGTATTGATCAGCACTGAGGAGATCTCCCTCAGGCTGCTCTTTTCCAGGCTAACAGCACCAACTCTCTCAGCCTTTCCTCACAGAGCTGTTCCAGTGCCCTCAGCATCTTTGTAGCCCTTTGCTGTAGCCTCTCCAGCAAGTCCCTGTCCTTGAACTGGGGAGCCCAGAACTGGACACAGTACTCCAGATGTGGCCTCACCAGGGCAGAGTAGTGGGGGAGAAGAACCTCCCTTGACCTGCTGGCCACACTCTTCTTGATGCACCCCAGGATGCCATTGTCCTCCTTGGCCACAAGGGCACTTTGCTGGCTTATGGTCTGATTATCTGCTTGTCTGAACTCTGATTATCCTGTCCACTGAGAGCTCCTTCCCAACACACCTGCAGCAAAGGGACTTAGAAGGTGTTTCTTGCTTGCTGACGCCTCTGTTCCCTGGGTAGTGCCAGGACTCACATCCATCAGGAGCTGACTCCTGGGCATCTCATGGTTTGTGCCTGCTGTATCTCCTGGTTTTCCTCCTCCAGCAGAGATGAATGGAAAGCTGCCAGAAGATAGGTCTGAAGACACAGACTGTGATGGGTCCTCTCTGCCTGAAGATTTCTCTGAGGTAGGATGGCAGCTGTCTGCCTGCTGACTTTGCTTTCTCAGCTGAATCTTTCTCTTTGCTCTTTTCCTTAGTAGCACAGAGCTTGTGGAGACAACTCTGTGTGTTTCTTTGGAGGGAGAGCAGCTCTAGGGGCAGCAGCTGTCAGTGGTGGCCAAACACTGAGGTTTTAATTAGTGTGTGATTATTCCATCAGAATTGAGCTGTAAGAGAACAAAGCCAGGAGCTACTTTGCTCTGTTCCTCAGTTAAAGCCAAGCAACCTTTTATTTTTCCCTCCATTTTTCTTTAAAAGGGGCAACAATAAATGACCTTGGCAGTGTTATTTCAGTTTATTATTGCCTTAATTAGAAAGATTTCCTTGCTTGCTGCTCAGAGAAGCTGTCACAGTAAGTCCTGTGTGGACTTAGCTGTCCAAAATGTGCACTGGAGCTTTTTCTTTTCCTCCTGCATTCTCCTGGGATGTGTTCCTTAACCTGAGACACTTCCAAGAGTCTTCTGCCCTGCCTTACTGCATGTCCTGGTTTGCAGCAAATTCACAGATTGCATCAGGTTGGAAGGGACCCTTAAAGGACCCCCAAATGCCCAGATCTTGCCAACATTTCAGACTGGCAGAATTCTGTCTGCCAAGCACATCCTGGCTGTTGCAGCTTTCTGTCCAGTTAGTAGAGCCAAGAGTCAGCTCAGGAATCTGGCTCTGTGGCAGTGGCTCTAGGAGATCCAACAGGAAAACCCTCTGGAGCATAGCGGTGAAAGTGTGCAGACAGGCCCAGTAAGTCTGAGTGGGTTTGCAGAGGTTTAAAATTCCTTCTCTGCTGAGTCTCCACTGGCTGGTGAGGAAGCTGTGTGCAGGAGTAGAAGGCACCTGGGGGTCAAGCCCTGTGCTGCTCCACAAAGGAGTGGAGGCAGAACTTTTCTCTATCAGACTTCCTGTACCAGTTCATAAATGGTGGCTCCTAGGAGGATGAAGGCTTCCTTTTGATAAGGAGTCCCACGGCACAAACAAGGGGTGATGGGGACAAGTTCCTGCTGGGGACATTCCCATTGGGCTCTGGAGGAAAAGGTTTCCCCATGAGCACAGCCAGACACTGGAATCATACAATGGATGGGTTGGGTTGGAAAGGACATTAAAGATCATCCAGCTAAATATGGCAGGGACACCTTCCACCAGCCCAGCTTGCTCCAGGCCTCATCCAGCCTGGCCTTCAACACCTCCAGGCAGGGGGCAGCCACAACCTCCCTGGGCAACCTGTGCCAGTGTCTCCCCACCCTCACTCTCAACAATTTCTTCCTCNCCACCCTCACTCTCAACAATTTCTTCCTCATCTCCACTCTCAATCTCCCTTCTCCCAGCTCAAAGCCATTGTCCCTAATCCTGTCACTCCTAGCCCTTGTCAAAAGTCCCTCCCCAGCTCTCCTGCAGCCCCTTCAGGTACTGGAAGGCTGCTCTGAGGTCTCCCTGCAGCCTTCTCTTCTCCAGGAGGCAGTGGATTCACCTCCATCGAACAGTTTAAGACTCAGCTTGCCAGGGTGCTGGGCCAGCTCATTTCAACTCTAGTGTTACCTGGCAAGGTTGGAGCAGATGAT